>OY764961.1:146395840-146675840 GCA_963668005.1 Melieria crassipennis | reverse complement strand
GCCTCCTATTGACATGAAATTTTTTTCCCCGAACAAACATTGCTTCTCCACCACAAAACTATCACTGGTAATTTTTTCAACAAGATTAAAAACTTGGGTACTAGAGGGTTAAGTAACTTTGAAACTCTTAGTTCAAAATTTGTACACAATTTGTACACAACTTCTGGTCTCGAACTCATGTTTGTTGCTGTTCTAAAAACATTTTCCATTCACCATTAACTAAGCACTTGATTCTTTATTTTTTGTGTAAAGTTACCCACAACAAATTGACTGATCGTGTCTAGAGAAACAATTTAAAGTATTTTCAACGACACGCCCTATTTTGCTAAAAACAACAACTACTTATAGTTAGTTAGCCACTAACAACCATGAAGCCATGAGCTCACAGTTACCACGAAAACCTCTCACATTTACCACAGCCTTAGTTTTGCTTCACACACAAACATACATACAAAATATATAGGTACACATTAACGTACTATATCTCAATAGTTTTATTGTTTATTGCTACAAAAGTGAGCACAACAACAACAACAATAAAGCACGATCAGTGCTTGGTAAAGCAAAGAACCTGTTGCTCGAAATTGTTAGCCAAGCCGCAAAAATGGCAAATGGAGGTGTGGGAGCAGGCGTGAAGCTGAACTTATAAAGAACAACAATAATAAATAAAAAAAACACAAATTGAAATAAAATACCAAAAATGTTGTCTCGAAATAACAAAGGAGCGGCCACTCTAACTAAAAGTCACAACACGATCACTAATAAATACAGACAACAACTAACAAAAGTAACAAATTTTCTGTACAACTAAAAGTTAAATCAAAATTCTTGTGTGCATACAAGAAAAATTAAATTAAAAAAAATAAATAAAAAAAATATTTTAAGCGCAATTTGCATTGCTACTGGTTGCTGTCTCGTTGGTGTATGTTGTTGTTGTTTTTAATGCTTTGAGTTTTGCTAATTTTAAAATAAATGTTGCTAATTTTTAATTCGGTCTAAACAATTCAACAGTTCGTCGCTTTGACCCAAATATTTCCAACTCGCTGTTGACGAGGAAGGAAAATTGCAAGAATAATGTTGAGTGAAAATGTTTCCATAATTTATGTGATTTTTGACAGCTCAACAAAGTGCCAATTCGAGGCGCCAATGTTTGGCATTTTTTCATGGCTTTTACAGCACTGAACAGTGAATGGATTGTCGCGCCCGCTTGGCCCAATTTGGATTTTCGCCACACGCTCCCATTTGCCCGTTCAACGCTCGCTCCAGTCAGCCAGCGATCGCTTTCATGAACTGCAGTTGCGCGCTTTTCAAATGTATTTGTTTTGTTGTATTTGTGATTTTTGCATACTTGCGGTTGAATTGTATTCATTCACGATTTTTGTCGTGTTGTGTGTGTCGTAATGTCGATACTGCAGTGTTGCGTACAAAAATAAATCACTCGACAGTTGTTCATTATCTGCCATAATTGTTCGATTGCGAAATCAAAGAAATTAATACACACATTTGCCTTATTAATTGCACGCTTCGACGGCAGCTCTCTGCTCGTAGAATTCATACGAACACTGTTGGCATAAAGCGTTTTTATTGTTGTTGTTATTGTTGTTGATTTTAATTTATATTTTTATTGCCGCTGAAATTGAAAGTGAACTACTTCTCATGGCCATACATTGTTGCTTGTTGGCCTATTGTATCCACACACAAACACATACAAAGACAGAAACGTTAGTGATACAAAGTTAGATATGCTTTGTACTCGTATTGTATTTGTAAGTGAGCGCCTAACAACGTTGGGCCACAGAAATGTCTGCACTACCACTCGACCGCTGCGACTTGTGTACGCTGACGTCATTTTCAATCACATTTAATTACTTTTTGATGTGGATTTCGGTAACGCCGAGCTTGGGATATAACCGAGTGGGGAAAAGCACAGATACACCAGAAGATTGATTGATTTCAGTATGTCAATCAGTGCGTATCAACGCTTGTCAGTTCAATTACCGGTTGGTATATGCGAGAAATTTCGAAGGAGTATAATTATTGGTAAGAAAATCACCCTTTCTAACCCTTTTCTTATGGCTTTTGCAACATGTTTGCACAACCCTTTTTTTTACTTCTTCAAGACCCTTTTTGGTTTTGTTAATAATACAAATTAAGAGTTTCAGGATCAGCTCAACATGCTGTGGGATGCCAATGTACCTGCAAAAGGGTTCAATAGTAGCATCAGTAAGTAAATTATAACATTCACTCTTTCTCAAAGAAGTAGAACAAACTTGCCACATAGTCAGACTAACCAGACAGGAAATTTAACCCATTAAAGCCGGGTACCAGTTCCGCCCCATACGATTTTGATAACATTTCGTACACGACCTGGAATTGACCCAAAATGATCAGAAACAAAATTTAAGCCTTCTATCTCTGGACGTTGCTGAGATATTCATTAGGTATTTTGTACCCATTACACAGCAATGGCAGCTTTTTCCATACTTTGTGAAGTGATCAGCTAAACACGTGAACAAAAGTTGTATTTTTTACAGGTGAGTTAGGAGGCAGATTTTTTTGAAGTTCTGCTCAACTTAGGCTAAAGCTCCAACACTTTAGGGGTTGCTGTACTTTATAGGAATTTGACTAATGAGGAAACATGCTGAAAGACATGAATTGCTATACAACGACTTCTATAGCAATTGTTGTACCAAATAGGTAGTAGTTCTTAGTCCGTTCTTAGACAGGAAAGACAAATATTCCTAAACTCTCTGCCTAATTGAGCCTTCAACACTTTCGTGATATCCATCTTTATTACAATTACATACTACATGGGCTGAAAAGTCTTTGGCCTGACATAGAGATGGCGCCAAAAACAAAAGCATGGCTTGATAAATGTTGTTGTTTCCACTGTATTTTTGCCCATCAAATAGCAATGTTTTATCAAAACACGAAATTCACTTTTTTCCATTGTTTACAAAAATTCAGAGGTAGCGTCACTTCGAAAGCAATAACTTGAAAACGAGTCAACCAAATGTCATGAAACTTTGACAGAATCTAAGTTAAGGATGGTTTTCCATGTACAACACAATAATTCTTAATTTTTGGCGCCATCTCTATGTCAGGCCAAAGACTTTTCAGCCCATGTAGTATGTTTCCTTCTCCTCAAATATTCTCCCTTCTCATTGAAAACGAAATATTTTAAGAATGATGATACTCACACAAGATCTTTTTTGAATGAGCCAACACTTTATGTCTACTAAATTGGAATATAATAATAATAATTGACTGGCACGACAGCCCGCTTACGCGAGACTAAGGCCTAGCTTCCCGCAACTACCCGTGTTGTGCGTGTGAATTTGTACGCGGGTTGAAGGGACCTACAGTTTAATGCCGGTTCCGAACGGCAGGTTGGGAGCTTTTTCATAAGCAATTTTTACTCTCAGAGGTTTGCCATTTCCAGCTGAGAGGACAGCCACCGAAAGAGAAAACGAGTTTTCCCGTTATTTTTTTAGGTGTTATTACAGGCAGTATTTGAACCTGAGGTTGCTGCCTGCGACTCGCGGTCCAACGCACTAACCAACTGAGCCACGGCGGCTGCTTTGGAATATTGGAATATACTCAACAATTTTATTAAAATTTTTGAATTAAAAAACATTGTTTTTTTTTTTAATATCGATTTCCAGAAACCCCAAAACAGAAACCCAGAGTGTTTTTTTACAGCATTTAAAATATCATTTAAAATGTTCTGTTCTGTTGTTTAAGTTGTTTGAGGCATATAATTTATATAATGCAAATATGTTTTTTAACAAAAAATGTCCTCAATTTCCATTAAAAACAAACCATTTTCCTGTTTTGATACAAATGTTATTTATTTTTTCATTTCCTTATGTCTAAAACGTTCTAAGGAAATGAAAAACTAAAGAACATTTGTATCAAAAAAGGAAGATGGTTTGTTTTTAATGAAAATGGAGCAAATTTGTAGTAGAAAGAATGTTCTCCTCTATCAAATTAGCATAACTGATGGAGATATCAGAAACAATGGCGTACGCAAGGCGGCTTTTTAGATTCAAACCCCTTCACATATCTGTTTGTTACAAAGTTTGTGGGTGGAAAATATCGGATTAAATGGTGTTGGGCTCAAAAGTTGAGTACGAAACCACCAAAAATGAAATCCTGTGTGCTCCACTGATCAGAGAGATGCCGAGACTCATATTGGAGTACTCGTAGTTCCCAGTATGACGAAAAGAAGGCATGTTGCCATACCAATGCGATATCACAACGATGAATTAAACTGACTACTAAACAGATTAGACAAGGACTACAAGGCTATTGATGGTCTTACTACAGGATATTAGACAATTAGACTTTAGGAATTCAAAACTGGTTGTTGTTAGAAGAACAAAGCTGTGGCATTGCTAGACAAACAAGGATCAGCAGACAAGGAACGAATCAATGAGCTACGTTAGAGCAAATAGAACTTTCGTAATTTCAGTATAGTGTAGTATACGAGGAGGGATAATTAAGTAATGAGACTGATTTTATTGCCGCGCTCGTGGTAAACCTTTGACCTTGAAATTCCCTTCCCCGGCATCCTTCCCCTCTCCAGTGATATATCGCTCATCGCTCTAGCTTGTTTAGTTCGCCTGCTGTGTCGTGTTGAGTAGACGTGTGTTGATGGTGCTCGTCACGAAAATGGAGAAACGAAATCAAGAGTAACGCGTCGCGATAGCGTTGCGTTTTGATAGCCGTGGAATCGTCCACAAAGAATTTGTTCCATCGGGGCAAACCATAAATCAAGTCTATGGTACTATCGCCAAGTACTTGAAAGATTGCGAAAACGAGTCAACAGGGTGCGCCCAGACATCGTTCGTAACTGGATCCTTCATCACGACAACGCGCCGTGCCACATCGCCCTCAGCGTATCCCAGTATTTGGCCTCTAAAGGGATCGCCGTGTGGCAACAGCCGCCTTATTCGCCCGATATGTCACCCTGTGACTTTTCTGGTTCCCTAGAACAAAATCGGTGGTCAAAGGAACCCATTTTGAGTCGATTACGGACATCCAGGCGGCCGTGACGAGGGTACTCGTGGACATCCCAGTCGAAGCGTTTCAGAAATGTTACGAAGCATAGAAAACGCGCTGAAATCGTTGTATAGCTGCCCAAGGGGACTACTTTGAAGGGGAGGGCAGAGTTGTATAATAATTTTTAAATATACGGTTTTTATGGAATCAGTCTCAATACTTAATTGTCACACCTCGTAGTATAACTTGGAACTTTGTTTCATCTATTGTGTGCGATTTCTAGATTCATGTTTTTTGTCTAATCTGATGGAATTATCTTTTTTGAGTGTCTTTGATATCCATTTACAATGCTCATCAATTAAGGCATTACAAATTATTAGGAGAGATATCACATGCTATGTTGTTGATATCATAGTGAAATAAACCAAGTGATCCAAGTAGTGACAGTTGTCAAAATCGACACTCTTACGCACTTAAACAAAAGTAAATAAATATACAAGTTAGAGCGATGTGCCTTGGCAGTCCTGGCAGTCATAGAGGGCACTCACAATGGGCAATGATGCCTCAGCATAAAATTACGGGTTTTCCGTACACGCATTCTGACCCTAATCTGACCTAACACTCATCTAACTTACAATTATATCCGCAATGGGGAGGTTAATGGAGTTTCGACAAAACAATTTGATTTTTTGGTTCACAGAAACCCAAAAGTTGACAACCTCACAGGTCCGATTGTATGGGAGACGCTCTCTGGTGTTGCATTTTTGAATCTTAGTAAATTTTGTATTTTTTGTACTAAAGAATGTTGACGATTGTTGAAAAAATCATTCAAATCGGCTTAGTAGTTTCCGAGATACGATGTTTTCCCGCTTACTTTACTACATTTACGAGTGGGGAGACAATTCCATAGAAAATGGCCAGTTTTGTATGGCAGCCTCCTTAAGAGTTGTAAATAGCGGTTATGTATGTTTCGAAGAAACATTCAGAAGAGAAAATAGATGAGTGCCGTTCTTACATTTGATAGATCTGGGGGCAACCTGGGATCAGTTGGAGCCTATTTTATAAAAACTATCATTTTGTATGGGAGCCCCATTAAGAGTTGCAGATAGGGTATACATATGTTTGAAAGAAATGTTCACTAGACAAAACTAGTGCGGGTCAGTCATAGATTTTAACCCTCTAAGAGCAACTTTTGAGCAGATGTGGAACAATTTGTCGAATTTCCCAGCTTTTTTGTGAACAAATAACCCAACTCTAACTTCAAAATTTTTTGTCTCATGTACTTTTTTACCAAACTGCAAAAAATGAGAGCTTCTTCAACATCGAGAACCCATTATTAAGAATTTCCATACAACACTAAATCATCTCTACTGTCCACTTACATCACATCACATAACATAATTTTGTTTATAATTCTAGACTTATCTACCGTTGTACACTATTGTTGTTTTCGATATCAATGGCCCTTAGAAAATTATTTCATTATAAGAATTCCTTTTCTATCAAGTTTCCATTAGCTGAGATCACTTGTTTTCACTATTTTCCAATCAAATTGTTACAAAAGCCAAATATCGTCTAAAAAGAATCTAATTTGCATTTGTAGCGCAGAATTGGTGCTTTGAACCGGCGCACATGTAGATGCGGGATCAGAAAAGTCATTGCCAGCTGTTGGCCATAAAAGCAAAGAAATTTTCATTATGAAAAACTAATCAACAGCAAAACTTAACAATCAAACACGGCAGCAGCAAGAATCGAATCTATGTTATATGTTGGAGTCTAGTTTGCCAGATGGCTGAACTTTCGACGGGCAAGTGGCAGCGTGAAGGTTGTTGTGCTTTTTGTTCGCTTAGCAGCGTCGACTAGTGTTGCTCTTCTTTTCAACTGCTGGCGACTTTATTGGTCTTGTTTTTGATGTTTGTGCTCGGATTACAGCAGAAGAAAGCCGCATTAGTCCATTATGGCCAACGCGTCTAAAATAGAATTTACGATCTGGCTAAAGAAACAGCGGCAGCGGCAAATAGAATATTTATGCACGAATTGCGCGCATAGGAAAGTTTCAAGCGGTGCGCCGAGCATGAAATTAACGTTTTATGGTTAATAATAAAGCGGCCTTGAACACAATTCTGCGTGTTGTGGAAAGGTAAAACCGGTCACATGGCTCGAAGGGGGAAGCGTCTCTGCTGCTGTCGCTGCGCATTGTGAAAACAATGCATATCTTTTTTATTTGGTGCAAGCGTGGCTGGAGTGTGGCCGCACTATAATTAAGCCGCTACTAAGTTTTATGCTTTTGGTGGCGGTTTGCATGTTGCGACTGTGAGATCATCGGAGTAGGGCTTGTTCGGTATTGGTGGCTGAGGAATGCTTGTCGAATATAATAGTTGAGTTGGCATTTTATGGGCAATTTCTAGGAGATGCAGAAAGAATTAGAGATAGATTTGGTTAAGGAAAAATGAAGAATATAGATTGAAGATAATGAAGAAAGATAGCTCATTGTGAATCCCTACGTGTCTGTAGAGGACAATACATACATATCAGTCTTTTTCAACTTGTGGCTGAGTTTGTTAGATTGGCTTGAATAGGCTTCTCGTTTTGCAGTTAGACAGATCCTCAACTTTTGGTATCACAACGGGCCCATTTCGCGGTCTAAGTGTGTTTTCCAGCAAGTCCCATGCCCAGACAGCCACCTTAACCGAACCTAACCTTGCTAGATTCATCAGAAACTTTTATTGTATAGTACAAAGTCAGCGTTTCTGGAGCTCCGGACAGTGGTATAACATTACCATTTTTCCATCTCCACAGCTCATGAAAAAATACTCACTGTAATAGTAACTAATGATGATCTCAATGAGCTTTCGTATACTTAGTGGTATGATTTAGAGAGAATAAAAACCAAGTTTCCCCCATGGATTGTGTCAAAAGACTGCAGTTGCAATAGATGTTTCTTGCAGATTATATTTTCTACATTTCATGTAGTGGGTAAAAAGTAGGGATGTGCTTCAGATCCGCATCCGTATCCGCGGATGTTCCGCATTAAAGATCCACATTCGCATCCGTATTACAGAATTTTTCACATCCGCATCCGCATCCGCAAAATGGCATCCGATCCATTCCCAGTAAATATGATCGGTAGTAAAGAACTGCACAACCACACACCTCACTGTTGCATAGCAGAATGATTTTTATTGTCAGATTCTTCATTCCATACCAATCCGGAATTCCCGAGAACCCAAAAGATTGGAACTTGTTACTTTTGAAGAGACCCCGTAGACCATTCCATTATGGTTCTGACGACTCCATGCTTGGAAACTAGTCGGCTGTCAACAATTAATTATCTCGTATAAGCTTAGCTTTTCAAAAAGCTTAGATCTCTGCTTGACAGATGGCAAAAGAACACAGTTCCTCAACATCTCAGGCGGTATTTCCCAATGTATTTGGGGTTTGGAAATGTAAAGATGGGAATCCAAAAGATAGTAACTGTGTGTGAGGGTTGGAGGAACACCGCTGTTGATTTCGTTACGGTTCTGGTAACTCTCATGCTTTGGGAGCTAGTGGGCCAACTCTTGTAAGCTTAGGTTTACAAAAAGCTGGATAGATCTCTCTATGATAGATAACATCAGAACGCAGTTCCTTAACCTCTCTGGCGAAATTTCCAAATGTATTTGGGGTTTAGAAATGTAAAGATGGGAATTCAAAAATAGTGACTGTGTACTCGTAGTGTTGAAGGGACATCACCGACGATTCCATTACCGTTCTAGTGACTCTAATGCTTTGGAAGTTAGTTGGCTGTCCTCAATCAACAAATTTTTAAGCCATTAGTTAGATCACTGCTTGAAAGATGGCATTGAAAGTAAGTTTTTAGGTTATATTTCGGTAGGTTATATTTCGTAGCTTTGATTTGTTAATGAATCATAGAAATTAGTTTTGTTCTTGTTTAAGTATTTTATATTATACTAAGATCTATTGGCTTTCTAATAAAATATTTGTTTGCCATGCCACGCCTTTCCTATTAAAGATGGGCGCGCATTGAAAAAACCTCATATATGGACTTTTTTCTTAAATTTATTAAAAATACTAAAAACAACCAGATTTGCACAAAACTGACACAGAATTATTGAAAAATTTCACACTAATTTTGTATTATAATAAAATTCATTTAGATCTGTTAAGCGCACAGGCGGAATTTCCAAATCTATTTGAGCCTTGCAAATGTAATGATTCGAGGAAGTGAGAAACTGAAACGATTTTAGATATTAAGAAAATAGGTTTGGGGTTTTCATGCAAACTTTCTAGGTTTTCAGTCGATTATAGAAGACAAATAATACAGTTTTGATTGCAGTCCCTTAAGAGTAATCGAAACTAAAAAATAAACTAAAAAAAAATTAAACAAAACTTAAAGCTTAAAGTTAAAGTTTTTTGTAGCAACTTTAGCTTAATCGAAACTAAAAAATAACATGAAGAATTCGTGATTTTTTATATACGAATTTCTTCAAATAAATTTGGGGGAATACATCATTCGTTAGAGAGGGAATCAAGTATATAAGTAAAGGATGTACGTAGAAGGGGAGAATGAAAGACATGGTCGTCCCATTTGAAATGTTTCGAGGCATAAGAAAACAGCTAAGGCCAAGTTCGATGCTAACTTCCGCTTTCGACTTTGGCGTCGTTCACTGGAACCAATGTCGATCCGTGCTCGCAATTGCAACACGCGAAATAATCAAAAACAGTCGTCCATAGACTCTGCCAAACTCGACACTGCCAATTCGCGATAATTAGCATTTTCACTAATGGTCTCAGACACTGACACTGAGTTCTGCCATGTTGTCGACTTTATGTATTTTGACCAGCCAACCATTCAATTGTCCATTAACTGGTTGCTTTTGTTGTTGTTGCTGTTGTTGTTGGCATTGCTAATGCTTAGGGCACCAATGCTGTACAACATGTTGGTGTTAGTTTCTATTGTTGCTGTTGTTGTTGTTGTTGAGGTGATCGCTTTGCTGAACTTGCCACAGTTGCCGCGCTTCGATGCCGCCGCCACATGTTGGCGCGCGTACAGTTGTTGCAGGTGCTCACGCTCGCGTCGGCACAAAAATAGTCACGACCAGACGAAAATGTCAGAATTCAATGCCCTTTCGCAGAACGCGGAACGTAGCGTCTGAGCAGCAACGAATTAATTGCGCCAAGAATTGCACACAGCAAAGTTGATTTAAAATTAACCAAATGCAAACATGAATGGAAAGTTCACATTTGCGTTTTCATGTTGTTGTTGTTGTTGTTGTTTTGGGGCGGGCGGCACAGAGTTGAATAACCAGCATTTAAAGAGCGATGCTATTTAAAGCCAATTGCGATTTTGGGCAAATAAACACCAGTCGAGTCGAGGTGGAAAAATGTTTGGCAGCTTCTAGGAAATATGCAAAGATAACACAACAACGGAAACGTTTTGCTGTCTTTTGCAGTGTACATTGATTTTTAAAACTAACAAAATTATGAATTTATTTGATGTTGGAGTACATAACCTCAAATGGGGTTTTTTTCAATTAAAACATTCAATTATTCAATTAATGAAGGCCCACTAAATGATTAAACCAGCCCAAAACACACACTCACACATTTGCATTGGCGTTTGTCTCTGGTGGGGCTTAGCACAATTTAAAAGCCAATTCAAAGAAAAACAAAAGTAAAATTCACAAAATCACACAAAACCGGTATTCAAGTCCAATTATTATGCCGCTGCTGAATGCTAGTTGTTGTTGTTGGTGTTGTATAATATTTATTGTTTTTGTTTTAAAACTGCAATAATTCGTTAATTCAAACATTATTAACCAAAGGCAATGAGCTGTGCTGATGGTGGCTGATGATTTTTTTTCATTTTGTTAACCAGCAGCCAACGTTCACTTGAAGATTAGCGGCAGAAGAGGGGGGAGTAATGTATTTGATAAATGGTTTTACGGTATTTAATATCGCTGTTAGAATGTTGGTATTAATTTTATTAAAGATTAATTAATTGTTTTTATTCTTTTGTTTCTTATTTTGCAATAAATGTGGAATGTTTTGAATTCTGTCGAGTAGAGATTTTGTTAGGTTAGGTTAGGTTAAACTGACTGGCCTTAAAGGCTCTGAAAAACTTCGTTCAAGTTGTTAGAGTTATTAGTTGGACGTTTTTAACATTAAGACAGTGTTGCCAGATACCTGAATGACTTTCACTTAAATAAAAAAAGGCTGAACTTTCCTCTAAACATAAAAAAAAATTCCTTTTTCGTTTTTTTTGTACTATAAATTAAGGAGGTTAGGTTAGGTTAGGCTGTTAGGTTAGGTTAGCTGACCCACGGGGGGTCTCACATAGACCATGTTGGTCCATAGTGGTACCAAAAAGATTAGATAAGATTACATAAGATAAATTAAGGAATTTTTGTAAAAAATAAAAATTTATTAATTCATAAAAATGTATCCATTCAGCTTCAGCGTAACAAAATATTAAAAATAATATCGGTATGAAATTCGCTTTT
The DNA here is from genome assembly GCA_963668005.1 of Melieria crassipennis. Lineage (NCBI taxonomy): Eukaryota > Metazoa > Arthropoda > Insecta > Diptera > Ulidiidae > Melieria > Melieria crassipennis. The sequence continues at coordinate 146,664,333 of OY764961.1, read as the reverse complement.
GTAAACTTACTTCATTCATTCATAATTTATTAAAAAGTGCAATATTTTGAAGCATAATATTTAATTAATTAAAATTATACACCTTGACCTCAGTGTTGCCAAATACCTGAAATGACTTTCTCCTAAATCTTAAACAAATACTGAAATTATCTCCCAAAAGTTAAAAAAATCTCATTAAATTTTTTTATAATTTGCGTAATTTTAAAGGAATTAAACTTCTCATAAAAAAATAAAAATATATGCATATAATTTTTTTAACGCAGCTTTTTTTATTTATCTGACTAAGCTGACTTAACACAAAAAACAAAACATATAGTATAACAAATGAATTAAATAAAAAATGCCATTTTTGGCGGGATTTCATTGTAACAGAAATAAGTGAGAACGACACAAGAAGCGAGAACAACTATTAAAATAGGTGCTAAAATATGTTTTGTTGCCAGGGGTCCCAATACATCATACTTCGTTATCCAAAAATTTGCTACTAAGGATCAGAAAAACCCCCTAACATAAAATATAAATCTCCTAAACTTTCTCCTAAACAATTATTCCTCCTCAAAATTCTCCTAAAAGGACAAGAATCTCCTAAATCAAGGAGAACATCTCCTGATATGGCAACACTGCTTTACCTTTCAATATTCAAGGCTTCAGTGCCACTAATGTTGTCAAATGTAGCACAATCAAAGTCTTCTAAACTTTCTCCCAAACAATTCTTCCTCCTAAAAATTATTCTAAAATCCCAGAATCTACTAAATCTTGGAGGAAATCTCCTCATCTGACAATTTGCGTTAAGAGTAATCGTTTAGATCTCTAAACATACGAATCCTTGTAGAGAACCTTAGAAGATAGCTGGCTTTTATTTTGGCCACTCGTTTCAGTTCTTCAATCAGTGGAGTACCTAAGTAAGCCAATCGTAATCTTGACAGCGCGAAACAGAGTCAGAGAAGATGATTCAGAATTCCCCTCACTCTCTGCTCTCCGCACTTGGTACTCTTTCACAATGTCGATGATGCCCCAGCCTGGAGGCATGGACTTTCCACCAAGCAGTGGCACGCTAGTTAAACCAAAACGAGCCTATAATATTTCCTTGAGAACGACAATCTGTGAACTTTTGATCTTTTCTGTGTGTACTCACTTCTAGTCTACTTCTCGTCTTAAAACATTATTGAAACATTGAAACATAATTTTTTGGATTTTACATGCAAACAAATTCTTCCAACTTAAGTTTACCTTCTTTCTCAGTTTGTCCTTCCTTCCTTCCTCTCTATGAATTTTTCTGCAAAGCCTTTGGCAAGTAGGAAGTTTGTTCTAGCCCTTTCATTTCTCTCTGTGCCCTTTAAATCCATTCGTTATTTTGTTACCTTATAGTAATGTTCCACATTTTGAATGTCTAAGGGTTCCAAAATTATGCTGTCTGTTTGAACTTTAGTGTAGTTCGAAGTCTTAAAAGTCTTATGAAACAAAAAAGTGCATTTTCAATATAAAATAGATACATAATTCCGTCCTTTAAATGTTATCTTTTCATAAAGCAAAAACAAAACGAAAAAGAAAAAAGAAAAGAGGATTTTAAATTCAATTTTTTACTTTAATTAAAACAAATTTTTTTAAATTGTTGCAGCAAAAGCAATTGAAAAAATACTTGAATTTCACTCATGCATTAACAATGTTATGCTTAAGTAGCCAATTATTGCCATCAGTGATTTTTGTTATACTTTTTTCATAATAAAAAAAAACAATGTTATTGTGTGGTGTTATTATTATGGCCACACTAATTCGATGAATTTGGAATTTCAATATTCCCAAGTTTGGTTAAAGTAATTTAAAAAAAGAGTTGCCACATTTGCCTAATTTTGCAGTAGTTTTTAAACGTTTTGGACATCTTTGCAGAATTTGTTAAAATATCAACTTTGAAGTCTGAAAAAAGTTAAAATAATTTTTAAAGAAGAGTTGCCACATTTGCCAAATCTTGCAGTAGTTTTTAAATGTTTTAGACATCATTGCAGAGTTTGTTAAAATATCAACTTTGAAGTCTGAAAGAAGTTTAAATAATTTTTAAAGAAGAGTTGCCACATTTGCCTAATTTTGCAGTAGTTTTTAAATGTTTTAGACATCACTGCAGAGTTTGTTAAAATGTCAACTTTTAAGTCTGAAAAAAGTTAAAATAATTTTTAAAGAAGAGTTGCCACATTTGCCTAATTTTGCAGTCCATATTAAATTTTTTTGACATAATTGCAGAGCTTGTTAAAATGCCAAATTTAAAGTCTGAAAAGAGTTAAATAATTTTCAAAAAAGAGTTGCCACATTTGCCTAATTTTGCAGTAGTTTTTAAATGTTTTAGACATCATTGCAGAGTTTGTTAAAATGTCAACTTTGAAGTATGAAAAAAGTTAAAATAATTTTTAAAGAAGAGTTGCCACATTTGCCTAATTTTGTAGCAGTTTTTAAATGTTTTAGACATCGTTGCAGAGTTTGTTAAAATATCAACTTTGAAGTCTGAAAAAAGTTAAAATAATTTTTAAAGAAGAGTTGCCACATTTGCCTAATTTTGCAGTAGTTTTTTAATGTTTTAGACATCATTGCAGATTTTGTGTCAACGGTTAAGTCCACAAATAGTAATTTTCAAAGAAGAGTTGCCACATTTGTCTAACTTTGCAGTCAATTTAAAATGTTTTAGACATCACTGCAGAGTTTTCTAAAATGTCAGCATTAAAGTCTGAAACAAAATTTGAATTTTAAATGACACATCTGACATGAATTCGGGAATATGAATCCTGTATTTCTCAGCCATTTTGGTGCAAATGTTGTCAAGTTTGCTAACATCAAATGGGCAAAGATCACCAGCGAGCAATGATTTTTGCAGCACTTTTAACCCTCAATCACCCACCCCTATTAAAATCACGTATCTACCCACCCTGAGTCCCCGGGACTCACAATTTTTGTTTTCGAAATAACGCAACACCTATTAAATTTTTATGTTTTTTTATTTTTTTGTAGGCCCCATTAAGACCTCTTGTAATAGATATCATTCCATATCTTTACATAACTCAAATAAAAATTCACCTTTTAATTGATAGAAAAAAATACTCTAAAAAACATACACTAAACATTTTACAAAAATAAAAGATATAAATAAATTAACAAAAATAATTCTTTTTACATAAATTACTTAAAAACCAAATAAATATTCAGAAAAAAAACTTAAAGTAATACTTCATTATATAAAATAAGAAAACGTGCAGCAGGTTGAATTTCATATGTTGTGCACATACCTCACATACCTTTTTAGCACAACTAAGGCAAATTGTTAGTAGCAAAACTTCTCAAAGGGTTAACAATCTCAGTTCTTGAACTTTTCGCAGCCATTTTGGCATCCTAAATTTAAATTAACACGATTTTAAAAAAATTTACAAGTACAATTTTTGTAACACAAAACACCACCCTGAGTCCCTGGGACTCACTCGATGCCAAAATTCACCCTTGTAATTGTAGTGCGCTAACTTCCAATCGTCTTCGCGTTCATCGCGACCCTGTATGAAGGTATACGAAAGCTGGACGCCGAAACATAAAAACACAACCTGTACGAACTTATTAAAGTTCGTAGTGAGTCCCCTGGACTCAGGGTGGGCGATTGAGGGTTAAAATTAACACAACAACAACAAGAACAAAGTGTAAATATAACACATACAAAAGTGATTTGCGCTATAGCAACACCTACAACAACACATACAACAACAGCGACACCATCAGTCGCAGTGGGTATTTAAGTTACCAGCAAATTGCATGCAACACGAATTGTAGCAACAGAAATTATTGCACCAGCAGTGAAACAGCGCACAGCAAAAACATTTCCCAAATGAACCAACATAAGCTACTAACACTTAACAACAACAACTATAACAACCACAACAACTATAACAATAACAACAATAATAACAACAACAACAACAACACCTCAACATGTGGCAACGCCAACATGTGAGCCAAGCATCACGAGGCGCTTGCCACATGCAGCACATGCGCAGCACTAAAAATAACAACAACAACAACAACAAATAACAACAAATGTGCACCGGCGCACAATTAACATTTGTACCACTTCACATGTTGCACTTTGGCGCGACGCGTCGGTTGTGCCGCACTTAAAGCACACAAATTGCACTTTTCGACTTGTAATTTTTGTTGTTGTTGTGCCGGCAGCCGAGTGAAAGTTCGACGAACGGTTCGAATAGCGATGACAACTCGGCTGCACACACAAATTGCCGCCCGCAGCTGCGTCGGCGCAAAAGGGGCGTTTGCGGCGCTTACTAAATGAGTTGCACTGCAATCGATTCGAAATGAAAAATGCATCAAATGAGATGATATGGAAAATGACAGCAGTGGTTTTGATTTGTGTGTGTGTGTGTGTTCATTGGCCTGAGGCAGCGACCAGCTGGCCACGGCGCATGCGTGGCGGTTTCGAGCGGAAAAAGCGACACTCAGCTGGATTAGCTGCCATGAGTGCAGCTGTAAGTACGAACTTTGTACAAAGCCATCAAAAGGTGACAATTATCAGTGTGCATTCAATAATGGAATTCCGAATCCCTAAATCCCGAAATACCGACTCTTTTTAGTACCTCAAAGCTTTGCAACTTCTGAATTCCGCTTGAAAATGCTTTGGGTTTGAACGCCTGAATCTTGACAGTGGATCGATGTCAAAGCCGCATACTCGCCTTTCTAACTTCTCCCATATTTTCAACGGAAACTGATGAGTTGCCCTACTCGTCAACCCCAACGCCATTCCAGCACTCAACGTTGAACAACTTCCTAAACGCTATTAAATTTCATTGCATCATTCAACTTGTCCACTCAGTCCAGTCCATCGCAACTCGCTCCACTTTAACTCAACCCGATTTTCCCGCCTTGCAGCTCGGCCTCATCCCCGTCGCGTTGGCGCTCAGGGAAAACAATTTTCGGCGTTTCGCTGTGTCAGGTGTTGTGCGTCTCACTTTGTGTTGGCTCAAAACATTTTCGCAATGTGTACACGAGTTGCTTTACACAGGTAATGTCTCTATATTTGTGTGTGTGTGTGTGTCTGACTGTGTGGAAATTATTGCGCAATGGCCGACGCAGTGCGGCACTGTTGTTGCCCACAAAATTGGCCGCTTCGCTCTGACATAATCGCTTTGCGGTGTGGAAAACGATGCGTGTGTGCGGTGAAAAACGCACTGCAGTCGTTAAATGAAAATTTAATTTTTGCGGCTTTTTGTGCATAATGACGGTTACTCATTTCGCATCTGCATTAAGTTTTGGTTTCATAAAACTTGAATATGTTTTATTTAATGTTTGTTCTTTGTGCAAAAGCACTGCAGACAAGTTTGTAGGATCGTTGAACCAATTTAAGCGAATATTGATTCTTTTGTAGTAATTGGTAGTTAAATTTAATTTATAAGTTAAAAAAAAATTATTACATATGACAATTACATGTAGGAAATTATTAAAAAATCGACTGTTAAAAAATTTGTTAATTTGTTATACGATTTATATTAAAAAATTATAGAATTCCATTCAAGCTGAATATAGTTTAAAGACTCACAAAATAAAAAGAAAAATTTATTTAGGTATCGAAATTATCCTCAATATTCAAGTGTATAAAATAAATTGTTGTATTAATCAATTTGTAAGGAAGTTTTTGATGAAACAGAATCGATTCGAGGGTTCAACTGCTGCTGCCTTCATCGGATTATTTAGACACTTTGAACTCTAAAGGCTTGATTACACGTAACGAGTAGAGTGGCGGGACATCAAAATGGTACTAGACCGAGAGAATTGGGATGGCGAGCAAAAGCGACGAGTTGTTCAAACGTATTTTAACACGTGGCGAGTCAGTTCGGTTTTACAATGCACAAAATGAACTAAGAAATTCGCGCAATTAAACTCAACCGAGCGAAAAGTGGTGTGTGACGCATTCCGCATGTTACGAGGGATTCCGCGAATCGCTCCGAAAAAGAGAAAAATATAACGGTAAAGTAGTACTCGGCCTAGTAAACAAAATGTGATTCTAGTGACTCTCTCGCCACTCTACTCGGTCACTGACTGAATCAACAACTCGCCATACTGTTTAGACGAAACGAGTACTCGTTCGAGTTGCTGTCTCGTCACTCTACTCGTTACGTGTAATCAAGCCATAAATCCTAGATTTATGTTCGATGTTCCTAGAGAGTCGACCAGTGTCACTGGAAGTGTTTTATTGTTTGTTTCTTCTTTATCTTTTGACAATAAGTGCTGTCTTTGCCAGACACTTTGAACTCTAAGTGCTAAGTCTAAGTTTCTAGAAAGTCGGGCAGTGTCGTTGGAAATATTTTCTCGTCTATGTTCTTTAGTTTTGGACGAGAGATTTCCTAGACTAGTCAGACAATTTGAACTCTAGTCGGGCAGTCTCATCAAAATTGTTTTATTATTTGTTTCTTCTTTATCTTTCAAAGCGGGACGCTGCCTTTGCCAGATACTTTGATCTCTAAATCCTGAGTCGTCGTTCCCAGAGAGTCGTCCAGTCCCATTGGAAGTGTTTTATCGTCCATGTATCTTCTTAATTTTTTGGCGAGAGATCCTACCTCTCCCAGACTAGTCCGACACTTTGAGCTCTAAAGCTGACTTTTACGTTTTTAAATAGTCGGGCAGTCTTATCAAAACTTTTTGATTGTCTTTGTTTCTTCTTCATTTTTGAACATTTGGTCCGACTAGTCAGACACTTTGAACTATAAATGTTGATTGTATGTTTTTAGATATCCAGGCAGTGTCATCAAAAGTGTTTCTATTGTCTATGTTCCTTCTGCGTCTTTGGATTTGAGACGTAATTTTGCATGTAGACTTCAAAAAAGCAACAATTTTGGTGATCTATAATTTAGATTATAATTGAGCATAAAATATAAAATCTAAAGTTTATTACTGTTATGTCTGTTTACGTTTTTTATAAGTGGTGCAAGGTGTTAACTTTTCATCCAGAATTTCTTCTTCTTGTATTTAAGTCTGTTGTCTGTTGTAGTAGAGTAACTTAATAGTTAGTGAACTTAATAGTTAAGTACTAGTTTCACATATTCAATGCATAAAAGAGACAAACTGAGAACCATTTATAGGGAGTTCTGGTGGGTTATTGTTCTTTTGGGTTGCTAGTTCTATGAGAAGGATTGCTGTTTTTTTAGATGGGAGAGACAAACTGAGAACCTTTTATAGGGGATTCTGCTGGAATCTGGGTCGGGTTCCTAATTCTATGTAAGAATTGTTGTTTCTTAAGATGGAAGGGACAAATTGAAAACCATTTGTAGGAGCTTCTGGTGGATCATTAACCCATTGGATTGCTAATTCTATGTAAAGTAATGCTTTTTATTTAGATGAAAGGGACAAATTGAAAACCATTTGTAGGAGATCCTGGTAGATCTTTGAGTTGCTAATTCTATGTGAAGGATTGCTATTTCTTTTGTTTTAAGAGACAAATTTTGAACCATTTATAGGAGATCTTGGTGAGTTATTGTTCCTTTGGGTTGCTAATTCTTTTGGATTGGATTTCTTTTTCTTAAGTTGGAAGAGAAAACTGAGAACCTTTTATAGGAGAGCCTGGTGGGCTATTGTTCCTTTGCGTCGCTGATTCTATGTGAAGGATTGCTTTTTCTTTAGGTGGAAGAGAAAACTGAAAACCTTGTATAGAAGAGCCTGGTTGGTTATTGTTCCTTTGAGTTGCTAATTCTATGTGAAAGATTGCTTTTCCTACTTCTCTATGTAATTAAAGTTTCTTCTTGAGTTGAAAGAAATAAACTGAGAACAATTAAAAGTGGATTCTGGCGCTTTAATATTCCATTAGGTTTTTAATTCCATGAGGAGAATTGTTTCTTCTACTTTTCTACATCATTACAGCTTCACAAGTTTGGGAATAGAATGGCTCGATTATGTTCTGAAACAATGACTTGGAGGAAGGCCTATTATGGTTCCTAGGTTGTCTCTTGTAGGGGAAACTGGGGTACATTTGACACCTTTTTTTTAACCTATATTTCTCGAAACGTGATTGATGAATTTTAAAAATCAATGCTGCTTTCTCGAAAGTGATTATTAAATCTTTGAAATTTAAAGTTATTTTTTTATACAGAAGATTTTGCTCGTTATAATTTCATATTTTTTGAAAAAATTCATTTTGTCAAATGTACCCCAGTCAAAGGGCACATTTGACTTTGGGAGGGGAACATTTGACATCTATATTTGTGAAAGAAAATAAAATCGCTTCTGATTAAAAGTAAGCAAAATTTCGTTATATATTTTTTAATATTTCATTTTACGCGAAGGAAAAAATAAATAATTGATATTTCATTTATGTATAAGTCTCTAGTTAACAAAAAATGAACACAAAAAAATAATAATTTGGATAAAAATAAACTTATTGTACAAAATATTGGACAAGTTAATCTTAAAAATATGTTTTGTACGACAACGTAAAGTTGAAGCCGGATTTTCTGGAATTGGCAGTTTTAACTCGATTTCGCTACGCATAATGTGGCCCATTCAAAAATGTCAAATTGATTTAATTTTCTTACATTACATTTAATTTTCTTACATTTTTCGAAATAATAGAAAATAATGTAAGTAAAATTAGTTTTCCACTTTGAGATATTTATTAAACTCACTTCACAAATTCCTTACGTATCACTGTCACAAAATAACAGAAACTAACGTAAAAAAAGGAAAGCACGCGCTGCTTCGCCAAAATTTGCGCACATTTATTTTATTGTTTGCATTGGTCATTTGTCAGAAATGTTAAAACAAAATCTGTGATAACATAATACAAGGTGCAACCCAAAGTAAACAGGACTTTTATAAAATAAAGAAAACGGATGATTATTTTTGTATAATTCTTTTTATTTATTCAAAATACTCTCCTTCTGCTTCGATACAACGTTTTGCACGGTCCAAAAGCATTTGGAATGAGTGTTTTAGGCCATCGGCCGGCATCGCCTTCAGAATGTTGGTACAAGCCTTTTGGATGTCCTCAACGTCCTTATAACGGTTTCCTTTCATCGGCAAATGCAACTGACCGAATAAGTAGAAGTCACAGGGAGCCATATCAGGCGAATACGGTGAATGATTGATGGTAAAAATGCGATTTTTGGTCAAATAATCGGTCGTAACTAGGGCTCTGTGAGCCGGTGCATTATCATGCAATAAACGCCAACTTCCTTCCTCGCGATATTCTGGCCGAATACGACGAATGCGATGCACCAAACGCTTCAAAACTTCAACATAAAACAAAGCGTTAATTGTTTTTCCCGGTGGAACAAACTCTCGATGAATTATTCCCTTTGAATCGTAGAAACAAATGAGATGAGTTTTGATTTTTGACTTCTCACGGCGGGTTTTTTTCGGATTTGGCTCATCTGGGTGCTTCCATTCGGCACTTTGACGCTTTGTTTCGGGATCATATTGAAAGCACCACGTTTCGTCACCGGTTACGATGTTGAACAAGAAATTTGGATCACGTCTGGCTTCCCGAACGATGTCTTTTGCGTGCTCAATTCTCTGCGCTTTTTGGTCGTCGGTTAAAGTGTGCGGAATGAAGCGAGAACACACTTTACGGAGACCCAAATATTCGGTTAAAATGCGATCAATTGATGTTTTGGAGATGTTCAATTCCATTTCCATCAATTCCAATGATGATTTTGGCTGCATTTTGATAAAATCACGCACAGTTTTGATGGCATCGTCAGTAATCACAAATTTCGACTGGCCGACGTGTTCGTCGTCATTCAAGTCTTCACGACCATTCTTGAATTGATTCAACCACTCATTAACACGGCCACGGGATAAACAATCATCACCATAAACTTGCTTTAACAATTTAAACGTTTCGGTAAAAGTTTTACCAAGTTTAAAACAGAACTTAATATTAGCTCTTTGTTCGATCGACATTCTCGTACCAAAGTTAAAAACATACTGTCACATTGAGCGGGATATTTCGGCGTCTACTAGACCAAATGTCATGAAATTTAGGCAGTATGTGAATGAAAGATGTACCTTTCCAACGCATGTCCTCACACATAGATGGCGCCACCAGAAACGTCCCTATTGCAAAAGTCCTGTTTACTTTGGGACGCACCTTGTAGACCGAGTTCCATTTTGGTAGCACCTGTCTCTACTAAACTTTGTATTTGGGACATAACTAAAGTCTTACTGGATGACAACATCAAGAAGATTGAAACACTCTTGACAGCGAAGAGATCATACCTACACTTTTGTGTTATTCTTTTTTTAATTTTCATTAAAAAGTTCTCGGAAAACCCATGCAACTCAAATCCTGTGTTCATGGCCATAAATTGAAATAAAGTGTTTTTTTGCTTAAGTGTTTTTTGAGCTTAATTCTAAAACTTCACATGGAGCGATGCACACACTCGCATGAAACGCATAAAGTAATCCATAAAATGCTCAAATGGTTTTATTGCTCGCTGTGACATCGCATAACGATGCCGCCTGACGCCACTTGCGCAAATCCCACTGGTGCGTCTGCATCGACCGTTTGGCTAATTCGCATTTGACAGTCGCACAGGTTGCGGACCATTCCCTTTGCTGCTGTCGTTGTTGTTGTTCGTTGCTCGCCCGCCGGAGCAACGCGTACTTTGGCACACGAGGCGTGCAACGAATACTAAGCGACTCGCCGCTCCTTTGACGCAGCGGCCGTGTTGGCCGTGTCGCTGGCGATGGCCACACTGACAGCGTTTATATGATGGAGCATAATAAAAGTACCGTTAGGCCAACTGTAATGGCCGGTTCAATGAATTGCGCGTGAATTACACGAATCGAAAACGCGCGAAAGCGAATAGCGACGCATTGGGTTTGGGAATTTTCAGCCGAAAATGGTGCAAAATCAATGGACAGACAGGGAGACATGAAATCGCTTCTCACACACACACACACACACAATTTTCGTAGATAAAGAATTTGGCAAATAAACAACGCCCGTACGTGATCGAATTCACGCGGCGCTGTCTACTGAGCCGTTCACATTGTTGGCGTTGTGCAGTGCGGCGGAAATGGCACGCGTTCGATTGTGCTTCTACTTCGTCTTCTTCTTCTTATTCTTGGTTTTATCGGATTGTGTTCTGAGTGCAGCATGTTGCAGCCGCATCTATTACAATGGATGCCAATCGGTGCGCGCATTTCTCAGTTCGCCCCTTGACGGTGCTCCAGCACTTTCTGTCTATGTGTGTGGCTGTGTGTGTGTGTGTTTGTGTGTGTTGCTTATCTCGTGGATCTCTTCCGCATGTGTTGGCTGTGCACTGGCGCTGCGGCGCTTTATTGACTTAATTCATTAACGGAAATATTGACCGCGATTATGGTCATGGCCCATTGCGTTAGCATCTTTGATGTTCTTTTCTTTCTGTTTGCTGTTTTTTTCATGTTGCTCTGCTATTATTGTTGCTGCCTTTATTGCGGTTGTATTCTAATGTAATGTTTTTGTTGTTGTTGCTGTTTTTATTGCCTTCTAAAACAATTTGTTGTGCATAATGAAGTTGGGCTGTAAACGACTTGGGCGCGCTTAATGCACTTTTCTCTACACTAGAAAAAATTTATGACAAAATTTATAAAAAATTGAAAAAAAATTTTAATGAAAAGAGTATTTATATAAATAAGTTTGAACCCCTATATAGTGAACACCTCGATATAGTGAGCACCCAAATGTTGACATCGAGCCTCTAAATATAGAAAACAATTTTCAAACAAAAAGTGTATAAAATAAAGCGAGTTTTTGAACAAAAATGTTGACCTTGATATAGTGAACAACTTCAATACAGTGAACAGGCCTTGCAATAATTAGTTCACTATATCCAGACACCACTGTACTTACTAAATTTTAAGCAATTATTGTATTTTTTATGAAGAAACTACGTGTTGTTTTATTATATGAGAAGAGTAAAAAAACATTATTTTACAATTAATGGCATCTGCATCTCGTATATGTAAGTGTGATCTAGTTATGCTATATGGCGTTAATACTAAAGAAACTTCTCAGACAGTTTTATAATTGCTTCACTCAGTTTTGTTTGACTGCGCTTCAAAGATGAATACCAGCAAAGAGAAAATACAAATGCAATTCAAATATTTTAAAATTTTAGAAACTTCTCAGACAGTTTTGTGATTGACTCAGTTTTGTTAGAGCGCGCTTCAAAGATGAAAAATATTTACAAATATTTTACAAATATATAATTTTACAATTGGGTTACACTTGATGGCGTTAGAAAGATACGATTTAATACTAAATAAACTTCTCAGACAGTTTTATAATTGCTTCACTCAGTTTTGTTGGACCGCGCTTCAAAGATGGATACCAGTAAAGAGAAAAAACAAATGCAATTAAAATATTTTAAAATTTTAGAATCGGGCTATGCTTGATTGCGTTAGAAAGATAAGATTTCGTACTAAAGAAACTTATCAGACAGTTTTGTGGTGGCTTGACTGGGTTTTGTTTGAACGCGCTTCAAAGATGAACACCAGAAAAGAGAAAATTAGCCATATTTAAAAATGTTTCTTCGATAAAGGCGGCCGAAAATCTGAATATTGTTAATGGTCCCCATACTGTAACAGCAAATCATGTTCAATTTTGTTTTCATTGATTTTATTTCGGCAATTTTGATGACAAGCATGCAACATAGTCCAGAAAGCCAATCATCCAAACATTCAATAAAATCATGGAAATCGTTGAGTCCCAATGCCATATAAGCACTTTTTCGTTTGTCCAGAAGCTGAACATTGCACAAAAACTCATTTGAAACCAACTTGAATAAGGCTGGATACAACAAGAAGCTCGATGTATGGGTGCCAAATTTCCATTTACGAATCGCTGCTGAATAGCAACAAAATCGAATAATTTTTAAGGCGTATGGTGACTTTTGATGAAAAGTAAATCACTTACGGGGAGGTCAGGCAAAAACGGTCCTGTTCGAATTGCAGCCAGCTGGCACAAACGTGGATGAAGCCAGAAATGACAGGAAGGTTTTGCTGTATGTTTGATGAGATTGACGAGGCAGTCATCTACTATGAGCTGGTCACCCCTACGTCTAAATTCTTAACTTGGACTCGTACTGTCAACGGTCAACAATTGGACTGTCTGAAGGAAGCAATCAGCTGAAACAGCCAGCGTTGGCCAAAAGGAGAAGAATTGTGTTCTATCAGAGCAACGCCAAGTCACACACATCGCTAGTGGCTCGCTAGGAGCTCCGGGAGTTTGATTGGGCGGTACTCATATACCGGACATGGTACCAAGTAACTCCCATCTCTTCCTCACCATCTCGAATAATTTGCTGATCAAAAAACTTGCCTCAACAAAAGCAACTGTCCTTTAATTTTTTGCCCGTAGAAACGAGTCTTTCTTTGATAGAGACTCGGTTGAATTACCCTCAAATTGGCAACAAGTTATTGAACAAAACGTAGTTGACCTTAATCGGAATAATTTTTACTATGCTATGTCTTTAGTTTCGAAAATTTTTTTAAATTTGAATTTGTTAAAGTGATTTCTTCGAGTGCATGGACTGGCATCTTTAGTCGAATCGTGTTAATAAAAACATTTGCGAGCGTGTAAAGAGCCACATTACGTTACGTTGACGATGTTGCAGCTGCGGCGAATGATGCTGCTGCCGCACAGCAGCACCGCAACACAGCAACGCCGCGCTGCCACAATGTGCAGTTGGGTGCGTGCGGCTGCAACGTGGCAACGTGTGTCGCATGTCATCTGCACTCAGCGTTTATGTCATTCATGGATAGCAACGACGGCGACACAACGGCAAAGACAAAGACAACGTGACGCGGTGCGTCTTGCTTGGCGTTTCTTGTGTGCGGTTTCTTCTTCTCATATTTTTTGCTATTTATTTTTTTTCGTAATTTTTTGTTGCGTCTTCTATGAGTTTTTGCTGTCTTGTAACGGCAATTTACACACACACACACACACACCCATATGGGAATTTGTAGGGCTTCTGTTTGTGCGCATTGCAGCAATTAATTTTAATTTTTTGTGCGCATATTTTTCATTTTATTGCAGGTAATAATTTTTGCAATGACTGAAATTACCTTTTATGATTTTCTATTTATGGCTGCAGTAAATGACAAACGTCTTAGAAATTTGCTTTACTATAGTTTTCAGGCGATATGTTGCAAATTAACGCCAACAAAATCTGAAACGAAACCAAAATCAATATTCCATAATCAGCTTAGAGCTTTGAGTGAAAATTGCATTTTGCCACCTTCACACATGACGGCAGCCATGGCAACAACACACAATTAGAGCACAGCCCCACACGCCTTGACTGCCGCCACCAGCGCGTTTCGCAAGCGGCGGTCGAGGGTTAATTGTCGAGGTTGTTTGGCTGCAGGCGTTAACGTGGCTGGCACTGAAGTGTCTTTGCAGCTTGCAGCGCACTAAGATGGCCATTAGTGCGCCTTGGCCCAATGGACCGTCGCACCAAAGACGCCGAAAAAGCCATAACACCGGCGATTTCAATAAAACCAAATGAATTTGCCGCCACCAAGGATGCCACACGCACTCGCGTGCGGCACACTCGCTCGCTCGCTAATTTACTTGCAGCTTAGCTGTTGGCCGTCTGCAAGCGGATGTCGTGCACCGCTCTCAGCGTTGCTGTCATTGTGCGGTTCTTTTCATTTTCTTAAGGCCCCGACTCGCCCGAGCTGCTCAAATGCAAGTAATCAAGTGGCTTGTGTCGTATTTAAATCTAATCGCCGCTTGGCATTGGCCGCCGCGAAATCAAGGCAATACGCGCCGCATGCAGGTTCGCCATTATGCAATTCAATTAAATGTTAAGTATACGTCATGTGTGATGAATACGCGTAATTACTCGCATTTGCGCTTATGGCCGTCGCTTAGCCAATGTTTTATGTCGCATTCAGACGAATGGGTTCTCTGTTGACTGAGGTCGCTTAGACCTTTGAGCGGAATTTATTTTGCCAAGCAGCAATTTGGCACTGAATGTTGTAGTCATTGTTAACATTCTTTGCTGCATTCTTTGGTACTCGTAACTATGTGAAAAATTTAAAAGAAATGCAAACAAAAAATGCATTACACAACGCAGTAAATATTCCTCCATTCTGCAGTGTAAATTCCTTCTTCTTCTTCTATCTTTTTGCTACACCTTTTTAAAGGGTTTTCTGAGATCCCGACTGCTGTCACCACATAAGTTATGTCACGGCCGCCTCCAGGTGGCAGCACTCAACATGATCGACAGAGCCCAATCGAGCGGGCAACCCGTTACCTGCAAAGCCACGGCAGGGTTCTTTTCCTTTTGTCCTTTCTGCTAATAAGCACGTTTGTTGAAATTAAAATCTCCTTTTTTTATGGCCATCCGCCAGCAGTTTATTGTTTGGAATTGTTTGAACTCATTTAAGTAATTAATAAACGCCAAAGACTCAACAAGGGTAAAGGGTCGTTTTATTGCTGTTTAACTCTTTCGACCCCAAATTTTTCCCTGTGTCTCGATATTACTTTTTGGTATTTAAATCATGAAACATTTGCCTAAGAAGTGTGCACACGACATCTGAAGTCGCCACGCCTCTTTGTTAGAGTTCTAGAGCTAATTTACTTTTTAACAATTTTAGCTTGAAACGGGTTAAATAAATTTTATATCAATATTTTTAAATCACGGAAAAATTATTTAATAATTATGTAAAAATACAAAATTATCACTTTTTGATTTTATTTAACCATTATTAAAGAAACAGGCTTTTTGATCACAAGCACCCAATTCATAGACTTCAATTAGAACACAAACTTTCCCTGATATCGCTGCAAATTATTCGAAATAATTTTGGAGATAACAATAAAATTTTTTTAATTTGCTTTGAATTCACTTCTAAAAATATTTATTTGTTGGTGCCTACTTAAATTAAACCCATAAATCAATCGTAGCTTTTGCTAAGATAATATGACAAATAGATGAAGTTGCTCTCAGGCAACTTTGGGGACGAAAGGGTTAAGTTTTCAGTGTAGAATTTTTCGACAGTTCCTTTGTGGTTTGTGACATGTGTGAAAGTCAATTATGCTCAGTTAGCATTGACATTCAATCATAGAAATTATCCTATTAAAATCAAAGAATGCTTACAAATTATTGAATTTGATCTATTTGTCACAGGAAAAGTTGATAGTTTGAAAAAACTCAAAAGTGTGTTTAGAGAATAGTGTTGTCTGCTATATGCATTTGATTATAATTTAGTTTTTTATGAGAATTTGGTTTTTTAATAAGAATTGTCCTGTTCGATACCTGACAAACAACTAAGTAATTCTGTGCATGAATCAGCTAAATCCTTTCGACTTTTGAGGACTTTTTATGCATAAACTTTGGTTTCTACTTTTTGGGAAGCCTTTTTGGTTGAGTTTATAATACAAACGAAAATATTCACTATTAATTTAAATTGAAGTTGAATCCTTAAAATTTTTGATCACCAACAGCTGAATTACAACAAGTAGAGTTATGAGTTATTTGTTACTGTGTCACTTAACCCTTTCGGTTATTCTATGCCATATGGCATAGTCTCTTTTCAGTGCCTGTTTTAGGTCAAAAAACTTGTGGATACTATATTTTTGTTGTTCCTTAGAATAGTTTGAAGTTTTAGGAAAAATACGAAATTAATAAACTGAATAATTAAGTTGAGAGAAGATAAGTATACACGTTTTTTTAATGGTACATATATCTTGAGATAGTGAAGGAAGAAGAAGCAGAAAAAATTAGATAACTTTTTTAATTTGACGTTTTCTTTCAATTTAGATACCTTTTTTAAAAAAATTTTGGCTGAAGTATATGAAGAAATATTAAAATTTTCGTTATGCATAAAAAGTTTTATGTTTAAGTAATTATTACAGCCACACCGATATGGTTCCTCTCATAGAAAAACACTCTAAAATACAGGGTCCGAGCATACAAATTTAAAAATTTCTTATGGAATGTTGCTAACATAACCACATAGAAGCCTAAAACGTAAAATTTAAAATTTAACTCTCCCCAGTAAAAAGCTGTACCGAAAGGGTTAAGTAAAGAGTAAAGTAAATCTTGGAATTTTATTTAATGTTAAAATTCTTTCTTTTAATAAAAAGCTTGAACCATATTTACTGATTGTGCGACGAAAATAAAAAAATCGATATAAAATCGATATAAAAAATCGATATACTCGCAAAACTAGGGGCCAAATGTAGTAAAAGTGCTATCTTAAACTAATAAAGTTAGAAGGACGAAATTCAAGGGTGTGGTAGTGTATATATTAGTCCTTAAGATATATTTTTTTCAAAAAAAACTATTGGAAATTTCCAAGGATATTCAACGATGAAGTTTTCAAAGGACATTTTCAATACCTCTTCGTCCTTTTGCACCAAAACATTAATTTTTCTAAGATTCTAAGGATTTTTCTCTTTCATTTGATGCCCATATTGTTATTCTACAATGCACTCAATTTTGAAAATATTTTTTGAAATAAACATGTCCTTGAAATTTCAAAGTCCTTTAAAAAGTTTCGCGAGTATACTTATAAATTTTTATTGTGTTTAAAATTTGTTGTCGCACGGTGTTATCAAGCAATGCAGAACAATTATGACGAAACAAATTTTTGTATGACTTAGTTCCTTATAGAAGTTTCGCTGTATTCTTTCTGTTTGTCTGCTTTAAACACAAAATGCCATAAATAATCAATTGGAAGCTCCAGCTTCAGCTGAACTGAGTGCAATACAGGACTAGTTGTGCGAACTTTTTCACTAGAAAGGAACCACGAATGGACTTTTGACAGGTCAACAGTCTTACATGTACCCACATAAAAAGGTTGAGACTGCTTTGTAATGAATTACGCAGTAGTTGCATGAATAAGAAATCGGAAGAAAATGTGTCTAATCTTCTCTGCACTTGTCTTGAACTCTCCAAGAGAATGAAGGTAATCACTTGGTTAACTTTTCCTTTGACAATTTGGGGCCTAGGAAATATAACCGAGAGCAGTATTCACAGTCTACTTACAAGGAGATGCCAGTTTGTAAGTTGGCCTCTACAGCATGAGTGAGCATCAGCTCCTAACTAACTTACACAACTTCTTTCCCAAACGACAGTTTAAGCAACCAGCAAAGCAGTTTAAGGTGTGGCAAGCCACATTACCAGCCACCAGCTCATTAAAACGCTTAAAGAACAAATTCACGTCAGCGCTGACTGTTAATTACGTTGCTGGCAGCGACGCAACGCGACAAGAAACGAACCAAAGCAATTGACTGGAGCTGACCTCGACCTGGCGTTGGCAAAATTTGCCTGCATGCAGTGTGCACATTGCACTCAATAACAACAACAAAGTTAGTACTTAAAATTGCCTGAACCGAGGCGCAGCAGTGCGTTGACACGGACACTTAAGCGTTGCGCCTAATCGCCGGCGGATTGTGAACGCATTGAGGTGACCCGCATTTTCGAAACTCTGTTGGGGGCAATAATTGAACTTAATCGAAATTGTAACTAGCAAATAGAAAACAGCAAAACAAACAATTGCACGCACACATCTACACATTTACACATCTACACACATTTACAAATTTGCTTAGCGACAGCAATGCGCTTCGATTGTTTTTGCATTCCGCGCCCCGACAAAAGAATGCAAAGCAATTAGCTGCACACATAACGTATGATTAGCCATAGAAATACATACATATGTACATATTGTATTTATGTATGTACATATTTGCCTATAATGCAATCGCGCTTTTTCTTCGTCGCACCTTCACTCGGTCGCAACTAATTATTTAGCCGCCGCGTGAGTGCAATTTCCAAGCCTCGTTTGCCAATTTACGTAAATATATTTTCTTAGCATTAAACGACCACAAAAACAAAACAACATAAAATAAAAAAAACCACTCGCACTGGCACTTTTGTGTATGTGTGCGAGTGGTTGAACTAAAGTGGCATTGTTTTTGTGTGTTGCTGTCGTTGTGGCTCAAATGACAAAACAGCAATTTTCATAGTTATTTGTACTTAAACGGATTGTCGACTGGCAAATGCGATTGTAAATATGATTGTTTTTCTTTCATTGTTGTTGTTGTTGTTTCTGTTTATTGAAATTCTTTGCTTTGCTCGCGGAAGCACAAAACGCCAAGCGGCAACCACGATTTTGCGGCTTCTCGAGCATGTTTGTGGCCAATGAAAACATTCAGCAGAAAAAATGTCACTTTTTTTCTTCTTTGTTTAGTGTCTTTTTGTTTGTGCTGTTAGAAATCTTAAGATATGCTTCTGAACTGCTTGAATACAAAGTTGCCAGCATTTCCTGGTCGCAAGTACGCCATGTACCGCTAAATGTTTTGCCATGACGCTGCAAGTACAACAACACTGAAACATTGAGTCATGTGTGACTAACAAAAAAAGTTGTATGTCGAGTGTAGGTTTCTATGGAAATCGACAGCAAGTCGAATTGTTTTGACAAGGCAGGTCACGTTTTTCATTTGTTTAAAAGCAAATTTCAAGAGAAATTAAATTGTTCAAACCAAAAGAGGAATTTAATAAAAAATTAAATTAAATTTATTTGAGCATTGAAATTGGCGAAAAGTTGTAACTTGAGAGAAATAAATAAATAGAAGTCATGGAAAAAATTAGAATAATAAAATAACTGTTCAAGGATCATTACAGTTGAAAGGGAGTGCAAATCTTTTAATGAGGAAAATGTCTATAAAAAAAGGTTAACATTAGTATTTCAGAGGTGGAAAAAGGTTAGGTTAGTATAAAAAAAAGGTTAACACATTAAGATATAAAGAAAGGTTAGGTTAGGTAGGGAAGGCTGTGAATGGTATAGACCGCACTTCCACTTGTAGGCCGAAATGGTCCATTGTGATTCGCTTCTTAGATTCCTCCGGACTTACCAATTCAATTCAATTCAATTCAATTCAATTCAATTCAATTCAATTCAATTCAATTCAATTCAATTCAATTCAATTCAATTCAATTCAATTCAATTCAATTCAATTCAAATTAATTCAATTTAATTTAATTCTATTCAATTCAATTCAATTCAATTCAATTCAATTCAATTCAATTCAAATTAATTCAATTTAATTTAATTCTATTCAATTCAATTCAATTCAATTCAATTCAATTCAATTCAATTCAATTCAATTCAATTCAATTCAATTCAATTCAATTCAATTCAATTCAATTTAATTCTATTCAATTCAATTCAATTCAATTCAATTCAATTCAATTCAATTCAATTCAATTCAATTTAATTTAATTCAATTCAATTCAATTCAATTCAATTCAATTCAATTCAATGCAATTCAATTCATTTCAATTCAATTCAATTCAATTCAATTCAATTCAATTCAATTCAATTCAATTCAATTCAATTCAATTCAATTCAATTCAATTCAATTCAATTCAATTCAATTCAATTCAATTCAATTCAATTCAATTCAATTCAATTCAATTCAATTCAATTCAATTCAATTCAATTCAATTCAATTCAATTCAATTCAATTCAATTCAATTCAATTCAATTCAATTCAATTCAATTCAATTCAATTCAATTCAATTCAATTCAATTCAATTCAATTCAATTCAATTCAATTCAATTCAATTCAATTCAATTCAATTCAATTCAATTCAATTCAATTCAATTCAATTCAATTCAATTCAACCAGTCTCAATTCGGAGCAAACCAAGTTGACTTCTTGATGAAGAAGTTAACTAGGACCGTCAAGACGGAATGGAGGTTCGACTCAGGGACGGTATAAAGTGGGTTTTTCTCAAGGAAGGAAGGGTCAAAGTACCCGGCAGGTGCTGCAATCGGTCCTGCTAACCACGTCATGAGAACTCCAGATCTTTTTTGTTCAACCTGTCAATATACATAAAGGACAGATATCAGAGGAAGCACAGAGTTGTCCACTTCGGTGCTGGGCACTTTGGAGTACCTTTTCTTGCTGGGAGTACCAATCTTTTATAGAAAGAAATAGGAGAATATAATTACTCAAAGTTCGTATGAGATCTAAATGAATCGACAAGAGTCAACAGATCTAAACGCTGATCTAAATTGTCACTTATAATAATCTAAGGAAGTCTTAACAAAAGTCTAAAACATATTAACGAACCTAGAAAAACATTACATATCTCTTGTAACATAGTTCAATGATCAGACTAGCTTGGATCTTTGGCCAAACAAATCAAAAGTTCCCAAACTTCTCGATCTACATTAACCTAACTGAGCTTTCAACTCTTGACATCACAGAGATAGTGAGGTTCATATTGTTCGATTCCGTAAAACGAGAAATCGCTCCATCCCATTGTATAGGGTGTTTTTTTTAGAGGTTTGTTTTTCGAATAGAGATAGAACTGGCATTTTGTGGTCAAATCTGGCAACTCGAATGTCATTTATGTTCAGTTTGGTTTGCCATTTCATCATGAACAGGTTGACAAAAGAACAACGCTTGCAAATCGTGCAAATTTATTTCGAAAATAATGGTTCAGTTCGCGAAGTTTACCGCAAGCTCCATCCATTTTATGGTCGACATAATCGTCCATCAGAGCAATTAATTCGGTTAACCATGGGTCGTTTTCGCACTACGTTTACTCTATGTGATAATACGCATCCGCAGAGACGTCGAACAGTGCGCACCGAAGAAACAATTGCCGCTGTAGAGCAAAATGTTGAAGAGGACCCAGTCAGAAGAGGAGTCAGTTACCGTTAATGGAGACCGGTATAGAGCCATGATAACCGACTATTTTGTTCCCGAATTGGATGGCATGAATGTGGATGAGTTGTGGTTCCAACAAGACGGCGCTACATGCCACACAGCGCACGTCACAATCGATTTATTGAAGGAAACATTCGATGAGCGCATAATTTCGCGGAATGGACCTGTCAATTGGCCACCAAGATCGTGTGATTTGACACCATTGGATTATTTTCTTTGGGGATATGTGAAGTCGCTCGTCTACGCCAACAAACCAGAAACGTTAGGGGACTTGGAAGCCAACATTCGTGGCGTTATTGCCGACATACGGCCCCAAATGCTCGAAAAAGTGGTTGAAAATTGGACCTGTAGAATTGGCTTTATTCGAGCCAGCCGCGGCGGCCACATGCCCGAAATCATATTTAAACATTAATGGCATAAAATTATCCTTCCAATAAAGCCAAATTGATGGACATTAAAACGATTTTCTTGTGTTTTACTTCAATTCGAAGTTCTATACTTCTAAAAAAAACACCCGATAGTATCACAACGAGCTTTGAGCTCAAGTGAGCTTTTCAAAAGAAGCCTCCAACGTAATTTACCCTAACCCAGACAAACATAAAGAAGGATAAGGAAATTTCTATATTGAACTTGTACTTGACTTGAACTTCTCTTACCCTGCGCAATCTCTTGAGATTCATTAAAGAATACAGGAGATTCGTGGAAGACTTCTAGTCCTCGTTCCTTTCCTACTACTTTCTTTCTTTTTCTCTATAACCCCACCTCACTCTCCTCCCTCGCCTTTTCCCTCACAAGTTCAAGCTTCAAGGTTTTTATTAAAGAAAAGAATTTGAACGTTAAATAAGGATTCCAACATTTAATTTACTCTTTACTTAAGTGACATAATAGAAAATAACCCTTAACTCTTCTGTTGCAATTCCGCTGTTGGTGTTCAAAAATTTTAAAAGTTCAACTTCTACTTAAATTGTGGAAACTTGTTTGCTGACTTTGTGATCAACTTACCGATTCATATCGAGGAAAAATTCGTTAACCCTTTCGCTACTGCAGGAACACTTGTGTGCCACGGCATGTTTAGTTGACCCTGAAACCTGTTTATTTGTTTTAACCCCGAAAGGGTCTGCGAAACGTAGAAAATAAAAAAATGTGCAAACGCTCTGCGAAAGTCGTTGCGAAAGGGTTAAAAGTATGAAGATTTATAGAGTAAATCTAAGTCTTGCCCCAACTACACTCATTTGCTCAGAAGTACGAACTCGTTGTTGAACGAGCTTGTTGGTCTGCAGTTCTCTGGAGCGTCTGGTTCCCTATGCCCTGAAACTCAACAGAGGTAACTACGAAGCGTTGCGGCAGCCCTCTAAAAAGATTTGCTGAAGCTAAGAATATTCTTTGATGTTATCAGGACACTAAGAGCGGATTGACTATTCTATAGTTTTATAATATCATACTTTTTCCATTAACTGATATCTGATATGCTATCAACTTTAAGACAGTTTAAAGTTGTACAGATTTAGGGTCCCCAGCCTGAAAATTACTGCTCTGAAACAAAATATTTATTAAGTTTACTGTGCGTTATTACTTATTATAGTTCAAAAAGTATTTGAACTATGGTCATCTTATTTGTTGAAGTGAATGATGGCACAGTTAGAACCAGTGTTGCCAGATCAGGAGATTTACTCCTAGATTTAGGAGATTCTTGGCCTTTTAGGAGAATTTGTAGGAAAAAGAATTG
Source organism: Melieria crassipennis (assembly GCA_963668005.1). Lineage (NCBI taxonomy): Eukaryota > Metazoa > Arthropoda > Insecta > Diptera > Ulidiidae > Melieria > Melieria crassipennis. Next base: position 146,640,898 of record OY764961.1, on the reverse strand, counting down.
TTTAGGAGAAAGTTTTTATTTTATGTAAGGGGATTTTTTGAATCCTAAGTGGACTTTTGAGAGATTTTTGGATAACGAAGTAACTGGCAACTGTTTTAATAGTCAAAGCATCCTATTGTGTTAAAAATTTGTAAGCTTACAAAATGTCAGCTCGTTCTATGGCACCTTTTTGTTTAATTCATGCGTTATATTTTTTGTTTCCGTAAAGTTTTTGTTGTTAAGCTGAAGATGAATAAAAAAGGCTGCATTAAAAAAAAAATACTATGTAGGTATATATTTTTATTCTTTTATGAGAAGTTTAATTTCTTTAAAATGACGCAAATTATAAAAAAAAATTTAGGAGATTTTTTATATTGGGAGGAAATTTCAGTATTTTTTAAGATTTAGGAGCAAGTAATTTCAGGTATCTGGCAACACTGGTTAGAACTGGTAGGACAATGAATTTCCGGATAACTTAATGGACCTGACTGGGCTTATCTTCCTTTGAATCTTTCGCTTTGGTTTGACTTTGTTTGAAGACAGCTACGTCAGTCTAATTAAATTCATTAAATTGTTTGCATTGCTGCAACAACTTTTCTGTTTCCGTATGGGCGACAGCACATATGGAATTTTCTAATTAACATTCGAATGCCAATGTGCCACATGACAATTGCAAGTGACAGTAAAATAATTTGCAAAAACGAATGGAATTTCATTTCTCACAATTAACTCGTTAAGCGGACAAATTCGCATAGGGCGAGCATCTAATTTTATTGTTCCACTCAACACGCTGCGATAGGCTGTCGATAGCTGAACGTTTGCTGTGCGCATCTGTCAACGTCAAAACCGTCTACAGCAATGAAACGCAATGCCACTTTGTTGTTGCATGTTGCATTGCACGCAAATGCGAGTCGTTGCGTTCCATGCAGAGCAGCTGCCAGCTGACATTTGTGCGGCTAGTGACATTTGGCGTACTTTGACTGCAAATGCGAATTGGCAGCGCACAATGGAAACGGAAAATACGCTCTGGCCAGAGATCACACACACACACACACAGCCAATGCTGGAGCCAGTTGGGCGCCGGGACAAGAAACCAAAAAATGGAAAGTCGCGTTTCGGGGAGTGGATTGGGAAAACCTCATTTGTCAATGAATATCAATGCAAAACATCTGAAATGAGTTTTCAACTTTCTGCGCCTAGCCGCGACGTGGCGGCGGCGGCTGTGAGTTGTGCGGGCGCCGTTTGGCGTAAAGTGGAGTGCGGCTGCAATCGGATATGGCTGCACACTTCAATGGGCGATTAATTTGCGGCAACTTGAGTGCTTTTCTTTTGAGAAAAGAAAATCGTTTGCAAACATTTGAAACGAGTTCGAGAAGAGGGAAATTGCTAATGAGTTGAGGTGGAACACAGTTAAGGGTTCGGGCGGGTCACGGGGCATCAAACACTCAGCGTTGATGTGTTAAAAGCCAGAAGAAAGACTTATTAATATATAAATTTGTATCTGAAAATTTATCAAGTAATTCATCGAAACGATAGAGCAACTCTTTCGAATTGAATTTTTTGAAGAATTTTTTCGCATTCAAGTATTGCTTGAGAATTGAGTAGAAAGAATTAAAGTACTAAGTATGAAATATTTATTATATAAGCACACATATACATACCTATACATAATGGACATTGCCCACTTAAAAAAATTTTTATTAAATCCATTCCTTTCTCCTTTTTTTTGCAGTACGGCCTCCGTCAATTGGATCTCTCGCTGCTGTCGCAACTCTGGGCACTCAACGACTCGATACAGGAATTTCGCACCATGCTCGAGGAACAGGATCAGGAACACGACCCCGACTCCTATTCGCCGCACTCGCCCACGCCCTCCTCCTACGAGTCCGGCTCGTCCGATGGCGAAGAGGACATCACCGCCACCAATCACAGCGCCAACAAGAGCACCGAAACGACGCCAAAAATCATAACAACACAACCAAAACTGAAGCAATCCAACTCGAGCGCAATTTCAACTCCAACTCCAACAACAACACCAACAACAGCAGCAGCAGCAACACCAGCTCCACTGCAAAAGCCGCCGGCCAGTGCAACAACGCCCACTGCCAACGCCAAATTTAACGCTGCAGCGGCGGCGTCGAGCGGCGGAAATGTGCAACAGGCGGCGGCAGCAGCGAAGCCGCCGTTGCCCAAACCGCTCGACATCAAACCAGTGCCGCGCATGCGCAGCGCCCCGCCACCGCCGCCCGTTAACCGCAAAGCGGCCGCACCGCCACGCCCCACATGATGCTACCTAACGGACTTCCTCGCCGGCGTCAGAACGGTCATGTGCAAAGCGATCGTTAGCGATGGCGATGCGGCAACAGCGGCGGGCAACATTTAAAGTTGCTGCCGCTACACGCCAAGCGCGAGGAATGTCGTTTGATTATTGGTGTATACTGTTTTTTTTTGTTCTGTTATTGTGTTTTGTTTTTGTTGTTAAAGAAGATTGAATTGAAAGACATGAAAATTGCAAATGGGCGGCGCGTTTGTGTTTTGTATTCGCAATGAAATCCGCTGTGCAACCCGTGGAGAATTTTGAGATTCGGCTGTTTTTACACAACTGTCTGTATACATAATCGCCTATATACTTTTCGTATACTTAGACATACATACATAAAGTATAAGCGAGACATTTGCTGCTGTACGGAATATGGCAGAGGACGGCAGGCTGCAGATTGTCCTGCGGCGAAATGCACTTTTAAGCTACGCTAAATTCAACTATCTTGTAATTTGTATATAATTTATGGCTGCGTTCAGATTACTAATGTTAAATATATGTAAATGTAAATATAACAAATTATAATATATGCAAAAATACGATTTAACTGAGGTGATTTTGTTTTTGAGAAAATTGGAGGACTTGAAGCAACTAAGCTGACCAAATGTGGATTTTTCAAGTATTAAAAAACATAAAATAGACTCCTTTCTAAGGAAAACGAATTGAATGCAACCAGTGGAACACATATGACTTCATTTTGATGGGATTTGTAAACAACTTTTGAGGCGAATACTGTCTGAAACCTTATTTACACCCAAAGTGTTTGTATCAAAAAGATATTTGAGGTGGTTTGAACTCCCTGGAACTGCCCCTTCTTACGCCACTGAATACAACTGGCTAACTGACAAACGTTTTTACTTTTTAACTTTTAAATTTTTATGGTAAAATGAAGCTAAAGCGCTAATTTTCGTTGACGGATCTTGTTGGATTCTCCTTCAACTCTTTAACTAACTAACAGACTAACTGAAGATTCAGATTGAATAAACTTCAGGTTATCAAGAAAAGTTTTTCTAATCAATGTTTTTAACTCTTCTATGAAATCAGCGAGTTAGTGTAATGGCTTTGTTGATTGTAAAAGGTTTCAAGGTTAACCTTTTCGCCATGACTTTTGCCGAGGATTTGCACAAGCTTTATTTTGAACCGTAACACTAGAAAGACCGCAAGTTTTTCATACCTTCAAAGACTGCATACGAGTATTATATCCGCTAATATTTCGAGAAGTCCAGATCAAAATTGGCTGATTGTAATTGTAGAACCCTAATTGTAGAACTAATTGTAGAGCCCGTTAAAAAAAAAATCATCAAAGCAAAAGTTGATGGAAATACTAAAGAAAATACAAGTATTTAAAAACGAAAAACCGTAAAAATGGCCACAATGCACAGTGATTCGACTCCATACAACCGCGGGACAAAATTAGAAGGAGTGGTCCGTTCTTCATAAAATTTGGTAAACTAGTTAATCATAGTCTGCTGAATTGAAATCTCCATTTAGGTTTTTCTTAAACTGTTGTAGTTTGGAAATGCCAGAGGGTTAATTTTGCAAATTTCATCATTTTTGGAAAGCTATAGCACCAAATGTGTTGGCTAGATTTTTCAGATTTTACATTTAATCGATAACGTCAACATTGATTATTCCAAAGAGTAACAGAAATTGTATCGGGACCCTCTGGTTTTGCAATAAAAACGATAATAATAGATGTATGTTTTGCATTTTGCGGATTTTATCATTTTTCGTGCTAATTGCATACTTTTAGGCATAAATAAAATAAATGTTGTCGAAAAATACGTGTTTAGACCACTTTTTAAATTGAATTATTTTCTGAGATCGGAAGATATCGGAGGATATAATTACATTATCCGACAAAGAAGGAATGCTTCTTAAAATAAAAAAAATCCAGGAACATACTTTCACATACTTTTTAGATATTTTTGTCTAAGTTTTGCCAATTTTCAGATTTTTAGAAAAATATTTTGAATTAAAAGTGATGTAAAAGCCTCAGGTTTGCAAATTTTGCGAAAACATTAAAAGCGAAAATGGCCACATCATTTCTTATTCTATATTGAAAGTTTAAGCAACTTCGTACCAACCAATTATTTTTAAAATTTATGAAGAAAAATGAGAAAATATGAGTTTCAATTTTTTTGTGAAAAAAGTGTCAACTTTGAGCCGCTTTTGCACAGACACTAATTGATTTTTTGCATAGATTTTTTGGGGTTTTCTTAGGTGGAGTTTTTGCTTTTAAATGACATCAAAATCGTTAAATTCTGAGACAATTTTTTGAGAAATTTTTTGAATTTTGTCTATGGAACGAATCACTGTGCAATGGTTTTTCTAGTGTTAAGGTGACCCTTTTTGGTTGGATTTATAATACAAATTACGAGTTTGAGTGTCAACTGAACTGTCCGTGGAACATCAGTAGTGAAAGGGTTAAAGAAAAAACTCAAATTCGCCCAAAAAAAATTGCTAATGACACTTTGGATCTTTGATGATGATCCAACTTAGGAAACATACATCTATATGTGTTTTTTAAGTACCCGTGGCATATGCACTAAAAATTTTCACAGCTTTTGGCTTATCTAAAAATTTTGCTGCAGCCCAAAAGTATGCAGCAAGTTTGGCAAGTAACTCAACATCAGTGCGCAAGATAGGATTTTGCGCTTAAGAATCACCCTGTGATCTTGCTGCTTACTGATCGTTATTAACTCTTTCGCTATTTTGTTGCCATATGGCAACATGCTACTTTGTGGACGTCTGCATCCTCTATGGTTGCAAGAATAAATATTTGTGTTGGTCTTTAGAATAGGTTGAAGTTTTAGGAAAAATACGAAATTAATAAACTGAATATTTAAGTTCAAAGAAGAGAAGTATACACATTTCTTTAATGGTATATCTTGACATAGTAAAGGAAGAAGAAGCAGAACCAAATTAGAGAACTTTTTAATTTGACGATTTCCTTCAATTTATATATATTTTTTTTATTTTTGGCTGAAGTAAATGAAGAAATACACAAATTTTCGTTATGCTTACAAAGTTTTATGTTTAAGTAATTATTACAGCCGCAACGATGTGGTTGCTCTCATTGAAAAACACTGTAAAATACAGGGTCCGAGTATAAGAATAAAAAAATTTCTTATGGAATGTTGCTAATAACCCAACTTCGAAGCCTAAGACGTAAAATTTAAAATTTTAAATTTCCCCAGTAAAAACCTGTAGCGAAAGGTTTAAAATAAAAAAATTAGTTGTTGCAGGCATTTCACTACTCGACAAAATGTGCACTAACTTTGCGTCGCTTAACACGAAACTGAAAATCAAAAAATTTCCTTAAGAAGCCTTTTGGAAAAATCTTCGAAAGCTTAGTTTATTTTCTTGCTAATTCAGTTATAAGCACATATCTCGTAAACCAATCATTCGACTAACACAAGCGGTCCATCGTTCTGAAGGTTATACTTTAGTCTCTCCAACGATATATAGGTTGTCCATATCAGATATGAGATTTGGGAATGTTACTGATGGTGAAAGTTTTAAAAAGTGAATTTTTCTACTTCCTTCAAAAAATAGAAATTTTCCAATGATTTTTTTTAGTTAAAATTAATTATAATTCTTTGGTTTTAAATTCGCAGATGAAAGATATATTATTTGATTAAATGTTAAGCCTAACATCAATGAAATTGAGAGAAAAATGACAAAGTTATGAAGCACTGAGTGAAAACTCCAACTTGAGATTTATTACACCTTGCGACAAAAAAAAACATTTTTGTCGAGACCCATCCAAATGTTAATATGGGCGTGAAACTAGAAGTCATTCATAGAAACCTGGCATAGTCAGTTTGAAATTTTTTGAGCCAATGTCCTTTTAAAAGGACTTTAAAATTTCAAGAACATAAGCATTTTAAAGAATTTTTAAAAAAATATTTGTGTTTGTTCAATGATGAAGATTTGTATCAAATGAAAGAAGAAAATTATTTTCTTCTAACTAAATTTTTTATTTTGAACTTTTAGAACCAAAATAGAATAAAATTTAGATGTATGAATCTACAGGCTGAGATCTAAGACATGTAAAAATGTATTTTTTTCTTACCTACCTGACATATTTCAATGAAATTAAAACATTCTAAGTGAAAACAGAGTGCAACTTTCAGTGAAATTATTTCTCTCTTGTATACCAATTCAACGCCAAGCAATGAAAACTTTTCAAATGCAACTTTCTAGGTGCAATGTTTAGTAAAAAATCTAGTAAAGTTTGATGATGAAAACTGACCCAAGTTTGTCAAATTTTGGAGCCTTAAACCTTCTTAAGTCTAAAGTTTAATGGATTTTAATGTAGTAATTCGTTCAAATTCACGTCTCGTACTTTTTATTTCACATCGCGGTATATTTATTGAATACAAGGGCTGCCTTTTATATTTTTTCAATAGGGATGGCCTAGTAAGTTTTCAAAAAATCTGAGATTGCCATTGGAAGTTTGTCATTTTTTACCATAAACGTGCTTAGAACATTTTGATGTTCAAGCGTTATTTGTGTTGCTAACACTGACTTGAAAAATTCATCTCGGTCAAAAAATGGATTTAACTCGTGAACATTTTCGAGCAATAATTTTTTACGATTTCCGAAGTGAATTATCTCAACAACAGTGCTTCGATCGCCTTCATTCGGCATTTGGTGATGAACCACCAACCCTCGAGACAATTTATAACTGATTTAACGAATTCCAGCGTGGTCGCCGTTCGCTCCAGGACGAATTTCGTGAAGGTCGTCCTAAATCGATTGTGCCAGAAACCATGTGCGTGAACTGGTCATTAGTTCCACGGCCGTGCATTCGATAATGCATGAACATTTAGCTGTCAGAAAGATTTGTTCTCGTTGGATCCCGCATAATTTGTCAATCTTTAAAAAAAAGGCTCGTGTCGATTTGTGCAAAGAAATTATGGAAAAATTCGATCGTGGTACTTCGAAAGAAAGTACCACGAAGAAAGGATATATGCGTATGAGCCCGGAACAAAACAGCAATCGACCGTGTGGGTCTTCTAAGACAAGCCAAATCGAACAAAAATTGTTCGGGCACGCAGCACATTGAAGAAAATGGTCGTCTGTTTCTTCGGCAAAACTGGTCATGTGGCTACTGCGCCATTAGAGCAACATAGAACGGTCAATTCTGAGTGGTACACAACAAATTGTTTGACAGAAGTGTTCAATGAAATACGGAAAAACAACCGCCGACGCCGAATCATTCTTCGCCAGGACAATGCGCGCTCTCACACATCAGAACCAACAATCGCCTATTTGATCGACCAAAGCATCGATTTAATGGGTCATCCGCCATACAGTTCTGACCTAGCACCCAAAGACTTCTTTTTATTCCCGCACATAAAAAAAAAATTGCGTGGTCAACGATTTTCATCGCCAGAAGATGCTGCTGAAGCATTCAAAAACCATGGTTTGGAGGTGTCTCAATCGGAGTGAAAAAAGTGCTTCGACAATTGGTTTGAGCTTGCATGCGCTGTATAAATCTTCAAGTATAATACTATGAAGAGCAATAAAACCATTTTTGATGATAACAAAGTGCATTTTCATCCTTTTTGAAATAATACGAAAGGCAACCACGTAAATTTTATTGCATAAATAGCAAAATCATTCAAACATTTCTTGAAAGCTTTATGCAACTAAAAACTGCTGGAACTAAAAGAATCTAAAAGAAGTAAAGAAAATGGCAGCAAATAAAATTACGAGCCGCCAAATCAATTATTTCATATCGATGCCGCTGCCGCTTAACTTGACGCACGGCAGCTTGTAGTCGAAGATTTGATCGGTTTGGAAGTTGACGTAGAATGTCGAGCACACTTGCAGTGCCGCCGAGTCGACAAGTTTGATGCCATGTAACTTGATGCACATGGCAACCGACGCTGGAAACGATATTGGAATGCAGTAGCTTGGTGGATTTTTCGGATCGATTGAAAATTCGGCCACCGTTTTGTTATCCAGCGAAATCTTCACATCGAGTTTGATGGGCAGAATCTTTAATGTGTATTGCAGACATGCTGAGGAAAGTAAGAATTTCACATTATGCTGATTTGTTGTTGTTGTTATTGTGAGTTGTTGTTGTTACCGTTTTTGTGCATTTTCAGCGTTGCGACCTCAACATTCTGACAGCAGTTGCAGGTGAGTCCCGAACAATTGCAGGACTTCTCCTGTTTGGGAAACGATACGTTTTGGTTCCTGCCCGTCTGAGCGCTACAAAACCGACCACAGAAGAAGATCACCGATACCAACAGCAGCAACAGCTGATACTTAAGCATTATTGGATTTTGTCATAAAAGGTTGTGGGCCTTGGAACAAACTGTGTGCGCATTTTTGGTTCTTGTTGGTTTTGTATTCGCCAATAATGAACACTGAATGGAACACAAGTTTACATAATTTTTAATTGTGTCATAATAAATTAATTGCACTAATTTTTACGGCTCATAAAGTTGTGATTGTTTACCGGTGAGTGTTGGGTGCGTTAAGTGGAGTTGGTGGGGATTTTCGGTGTGCCATGCGTGGTTGAAAGGGTTGTGATTTATGTGAATTTGAATTGAATGATTTATGTATCATGCAAAGTGTTGATTCAGGGAGCTAATTCTTTTGAACACAAATTAAAGTTTTCAAATACAGAAACAAATCTTTAGAAAAGAGACACATTTTTTTTAAGAAAGCACCAATTTCCTCCTTTTTCTAACACTAGAAAGATCGCAAGTTTTCAATACCTACAAAGACTAAATATCAGATCCGCTGATATCTCGAAAAGTGCACATCGGATTTGGCTAATTTTTAAAAAAATATTTAAAAAAAATATATAAAATTTTCCACGATAAAAAAATAAAAGTCATGAAAGCAAAAGTTGTTAGAAATACTAAAGAAAAAAGAAAATACAGACATTTAAAAAGAAAAACCATCAAAATGACCGCAATGGTGTTTCTAGTATTAAAAAACTGCCAAATGAAGAAGTTGCTTTCAAAAATATAAATCAGGGACCGGAAATAACAGTTATTTATGAAAACTATATTTGAGAAAATTACTCTGAAGGAAATGGCATACAAGTAAATGAAATATACCAATACATTTCTTTTTGCACCGAGAATCAAACTTGGCAATAAACTTTTTTTGTAATTTTTATGGAAAAATTAAAAAATAGGAATTATTTTTCATTTATATTTTAAAAATCTTATAATAAAAATTATTTTTGATTTTTTTCATATTAGTCTACAAATAACAGTTTTTTTCGTCGATTTTTATTTTAGTTGTGCTATAATAACAATTATTGGTGACTTTTAATTAAAAAAGGCATGAATAAAAATCAGTCCGTGACTTTTATTTTTTAAGTCATCAATAAAAATCAGTCAGTGATTTTTATTTAAAAAAGTGATGAATAAAAATGTGACTTTTATTTAAAAAAGTCATCAATAAAAATCATTCAGTGACTTTTATTTTTTAAGTCATCAATAAAAATCATTCAGTGACTTTCATTTTTGAAGTTATCAATAAAAATCATTCAGTGACTTTTATTTTTTAAGTCATAAATAAAAATCGTTCAGTGACTTTTATTTATAAAAGTCATCAATAAAAATCATTAAGTGACTTTTATTTATAAAAGTCATCAATAAAAATCATTCAGTGACTTTTATTTAAAAAAGTCAGGAATAAAAATTAGTCAGTGAATTTTATTTATAAAATTCATCAATAAAAATCAGTCAGTGACTTTTATTTTTAAGTCATCAATAAAAATCATTCAGTGACTTTTATTAAAAAAAGTCATGAATAAAAATCATTCAGTGACTTTTATTTATAAAAGTCATGAATAAAAATCAGTTAGTGACTTTTATTGTTTAAGTCATAAATAAAAATCATTCAGTGACTTTTACTTAAAAAAGTCATGAATAAAAATCAGTCAGTGACTTTTATTTTTTAAGTCATCAATAAAAATGATTCAGTGACTTTTATTTAAAAAAGTCATGAATCAGTCAGTGACTTTTATTTATTAAGTCATAAATAAAAATCATTCAGTGACTTTCATTTTTGAAGTCATCAATAAAAATCATTCAGTAACTTTTATGTCGTAATATAAAAATAATTTTCATTAATTACAGTACTGGATTCATTAAATATCGAAATGTATATATATATATATATATATGTATATTCTTGATCGACTCAACAAGACCTGACTTGACAATTCTGTTTTCTGGATGAATCATAACTTTTGCATACATTAATGAAAATGACTTTTTATTTCGAAATCAAAAATAATAGTTATTATAAGATTTTTAAAATACAAATAAAAAATAACTGTTATTTATTCATAAAATAAAAGTAAAAAAATCACTCTTATACATTGATTTTAATAATAAAACTTAGAACTGTAACGGTCCCTGATATAAATACTTCTCGGTTTAAGGGGGGTTTCTACCTTGTGCGGTCAAAAAAATCGATTTTTTTTTCATGCATTTTTGGATTAATACATGATTGCAGAATAATAATAATAATAATTAATAATAATTGACTGGCACGACAGCCCGCTTACGCGAGACTAAGGCCTAGCTTCCCGCAACCGCCCGTGTTGTGCGTGTGAATTTGTACGCGGGTTGGAGGGACCTACAGTTTAATGCCGGTTCCGAACGGCAGGTTGGGAGCTTTTTCATAAGCAATTTTTACTCTCAGAGGTTTGCCATTTCCAGCTGAGAGGACAGCCACCGAAAGAGAAAACGAGTTTTCCCGTTATTTTTTTTTAGGTGTTATTACAGGCAGTATTTGAACCTGAGGTTGCTGCCTGCGACTCGCGGTCCAACGCACTAACCAACTGAGCCACGGCGGCTGCTTGCAGAATACGCCCCCAAAATTTGAAGTTGAAATCTTTCGAATTACGGAAGCAATTTATCGAAACAGGTAGCGGTGTCGAGCGCGCCGAGCCGCTGAAGCAAAACTTTGAACGCGTTTTTCTCAAAACTACATTTTTTGACCTTGCGGAAGTGATTTAGGCCACACGAGTTGAGCAATAGCTACGAAATTTTAAACAGTCATTTATCAAGGTCTTAGCTATGGCACGAACTAGGATCTTCAAGAAATAATAATTTTTTTTCATTAAAAATAGAAATTTGTATTGAAAAAAGTAGGTAAAAATTGAGTTTTTTAGTCAAAATCGCATATATCCTTCATTTTTCATTTTTTTTTTAAATCCTAGTTCCAGCCATAGACAAAAGGATACAGAATAAGAAAAAATGTAATTTTTGTGTTTCAAGTCATCTCAAACAGCGGCAGGACTTCCGCGAGTAAGGAAGTCCTGCCGCCATTGCTCGATGGCCCCCTCCCCCCCTTTGCATATTTTATCTTGAAACTTTTTTTACTTGTACAATAAACATATACCTTTTCCTTTTTTCCAGTGTTTATCTTCAAAAACCTAAAAAAAATAACGGGAAAATTCGTTTTCTCTTTCGGTGGCTGTCCTCTCAGCTGGAAATGGCAAACCTCTGAGAGTAAAAATTGCCTATGATAAAGCTCCCAACCTGCCGTTCGGAACCGGCATAAAAACTGTAGGTCCCTTCTACCCGCGTACAAATTCACACGCACAACACGGGTGGTTGCGGGAAGCTAGGCCTTAGTCTCGCGTAAGCGGGCTGTCGTGCCAGTCAATTATTATTAAAAAATTAAAAATTAAATTATTAAAAAATTATTAATTATAATTATTATCTTCAAAAACCTTCCCATCAAAAATTTAAAAAAAAAACATGTTTTCTCGGCCGCACAAGGTAGAAACCTGCCTTAATACTTAAACATTCTGTTTTTTTTTCAAATATTTTAAAGACATCAAACTAAAAAGAAATTTCAGGCGTCCATATATTTCCATGTTGCTAAATTCTCATAGAATACAGAAAATGTTAAAAGGCTGTTAACATTGTTTGGTGTTGTTTAGAAATGTTTTAGAATAGATTTCGTTTAAGTCGGAATTCCATATTCTGTGAGATTTGATTTGAAAAAGTAAGAACTAAAGAATTCAGTAGGATGGAGTCAGTGGTCAATGACCACATTGCATTTAGATTTTGAAGAAATGCTCCAAACTAGTTCATAAGTTGCTCCAAGAGAGTGAAAATGTTGGAGCAACTTTCTTCTTTCGACCGAACTTCTCTTCTTAAACATTTTTACCGAACATATTGGCTTCTTATTCTTAAAGGAATACAAACTAAATAATTTGAAAATCTGTTTCCACTGCTTTTATTTTGTCTACTTTTATTTATTCAGTCACGATTGGTCAACGGTGCGTCTTAAATAAAGTAGACCTTTGATACAAATTTTATAAATCACACGCCCCATAATTACTGCAATAGTTTAGTGTATCTACTTATATAGTTTAATTAATGAAAATTATTTTAAGTGCACAAAATTTTGTTATTAACTTGGAGCTATTGAAATTAATTAGATACAATTAAATTTTTTGTTATATTGTTTGTGTTTATTTTCTCGGTCGACTACTCGATGTGACTTCCGCACATTGGCAACAAAAATTTCAATTCATGTTTGGTTGCTTTAGCTGAAACTTTAGTGTTTTTCGTTTTTGTTTTAGCTTAAACAATAATTCATTCAATTCGTGTGGTTGGAGTGCCAATTAGTAAGCAAAGATTTGCCAAGTTGACTTATAGTTTCAAAATAAATGCGGTCTCATGAAGAGTTGCCGCACATAGTCCAAACCACAAAAGTGATGATGAAAAGCATCAACTGGATGTTTATTATAGTTGTAGAAGAAAGAAGAAAGTAACAAAGTGCAGAAGATTAAGAAATCTAAGCCTGGAGAACTTCAGGTGCAAAAAAGTCGAAACAATTCCATTTCTAATACTTTTGTTGGCTGCTTTAGTGGTACAGTTTTTATTAATATTTCATTCATTCAATTCATTTTATATTCTTCAAGTATTGAAAAAAAAAATCGGAATATCAGACAAAAACCTTTTCTTTCTCGATACCTTAGTTTTCTAGAAATATCAATGTTGGATTAATTCGGTGTAATGGTTTCCGTTCCACATCTCTAAGAGCTTTTAATGTCTCCATCTGACAAACGAGACACACTGACCGAACTTCAATCGACTAATGGAACTAACACAAAGCATTAGCGTTGTTGAGGTCCTATGCGTCCAAGTGGAGTGAATAAGGAACAATTATCTGATAAAAGACGTTCTGAACCTTTCAAGAACACATATCGGTCTCACAATCTGAGTACTTGCAATCTTGTTTTTAACCCCAATTCCCAGAAGTCTCAGAAGCTAAAGTCTCTCTCTAAAGTCTCTCACAGTCTCACTAAAGATTTCAAATGGTGATAAATCCAAAAGATTTTCGATACCATTATTTTATGTAATCCTCTAATGGAATGTTAGAATTATATTGCATTTATAAATTTAACATTTTAGACAGTTTTTGTACTTTTTAAACAAATGTTTTCGGAAATTTAGGTCATACAAGCCTGACAGTCTCACTTCTGGGTATCGTAATACTTTTACAATTAGGGAAAGGGAAAGGGAATTAGGGCTAAAAGAAGCTGTTCAGAAGCTCAATTTATACCCTATTCAGACAGCCAGCTAAATTGTGCAATTAAGAAATTTTCTCAATTTATCCTCAATTTAGCTTTAAATTGAAGTCAATTTGTCCTACAAAAATCTCAATTTAACTAATTGAAATAACCGCTATATTTACTATAAATTGAGTGCGATTTTCCATGCAAACCTGTGTCGTGCTGTTATCGATAAATAGATTCATTCACAATAGACTAAAACAAAACAAATATTAGAAACTCGCAAAAGGCGTTTGTTAACATTTGTTTGCTTTGAAATTTCGTTTAAAAATTGTATTCATCAGTAGCGGTGTTGAATAAATATTACTAAATGTTCAATAAACAAGAATTTTTTTTATACATAAACAGAAAAAAATCTTGCTTCCTTCAAAACCAAAACATGTTCGATAACATTATCGATAACAGCTAAATTGAGATGTGCGAACAGCAAAACCGATAAACTCAATTAAGAACTAAATTGCCTCAATTTATTTGGTTGTCTGAACAGGACATTACTTATCTAGTTATACAAAATAATATTTGACATTTAAACGTCATTGATATCTCTGATAGTTGGTGAGATATCCTTTATGTCTGTTCCCATCCCTTCTACGGAAATATTTCTTAACTTGAAATGTGATAATGTGATTTGCAATAAAAAAATAATTTTATTTACTAATTTGTTTTTTTTTGTAGAAACAAACTTAAAAATGCTTTTTCTCTGTCACACAAGAAAATTATAATTTTAAGCTTTTGATCGCTTCAAACTTGTTGCCTTATGATCGTTTGCAGTTAAAATATTTCATTGTTTTTGCTTTGTTTTTCATCCTAAAATTAGGCAAACTCTTTGTATGATCGCACAAATGAAGAACGTGAAAGATGAACGAACGCAGCTGACATCACTAAAAAAAATCATTAACAAATATAAAAAAAAAAACTACAATTTTTTTAATATTTCATACCAGTTTTATTCCTTCAATATTTTGAGATGCTCTCAGACTTTCTATTGATTGCCACTCACTACTTATATCTTCATTGATTTTTTCATGTGTTTGGCTAACTATAATTTTTTTAGTTGTTCCTTATTAGTGTTCGTACCATAGTTCAAGTTTTTTAAACAAAATGTACGAACAGATTTCTGTGCACTTCGACCATTACACAAATCAATGCCAATGTGATTATCATTCAAATTAAAATGTTTATCACTCGATCAAGGAATTTGGTGTGGCAGTGTTTTGGCCATTAAAGGTCGTTTTTATGGTCGTTGCGTAATAGCCAATTTTTATGATGAATTCAATGAATGCGCGCTAAACGGAATGAGATGATGTGGTAAATAAGTTTGTGCCAAAAACAATGACAAGCTATAAAAACATATATATTATCTATTTAATTAATGGATTTTCGTATGCGCGGTGTTTGTTTTTGAAGCTATTGTTGAACTATATTCTTCGATAGTTATGTGTACTCTGTGCTAAGATGTCTATGTATGCTCTAGAAGAAGAGGAAGAATAGGAGGAAGAAGAAAAAGAAGCAAAGTTTGTCTAGAAAAAGGCATTGATGATATGAAAAAGTCTAAATATTTGCGATCATAATCATTAAAACAATCGATTAAGCCATATTTTGCGGTTAATTGGATTCAAACGGGTATTGACGCACGATTACTTTTGTAGGAATTGAGATATTGAAATAAGATTCAGTATAGATTGTTTTGTTTTATTGTATTGTTGGCTATGTCTTCCGTATGTACGTTGAAGCGATGAAGCTGCGGCGAAAAAGATGTTCGATGCAGTAGTTGGAGGTCGAAGAGGGAGACCGTGTCTCCGGTGGAAGGATCAAGTTGAGAACGTCCTATCATCTTTTGGTGTGACCTATTTGAGAAAGCGACAGAGGCGTCCGAAGAGATCTTTTAAGTCAGGCAGAAACCCAGTAATGAGTTGGTTTGTCTATTTAAATAAGTGTGTAAATAAGTAGATTGTAGATTAGCTTGTACTGAAGCTTAAAAAATGGAGACTTAAAAAATAGTTGCACCCTTTTCTAATGAGGGTAGCCATTTAAAAGTCTTTTAAAACCATAAATAAGTTTACTTGTATAACTTTGTTGTTTTATGTAGAAGGTAGTGTCCGACCGAATATTCGGTTTCGGTTTCGGCTCAAATAAGTGTTTCGGTTTCGGTTTCAGTTTCGGCCAAAAAATTACGGAACGGCCGAAACCGAAACTTTCTAGAATATTTTTTACATTTAGAAGAGAATTTAGATGCCACCAATGTTGTTGAAGAATTGTGATTTTGATGCTTGATGTGGTGATTTTTATTTTTACTAAAAAGTTTCGGTTTCCGTTTCGGTTTCCGTTTCGGTTTCGACCGACTATTAAAAAAAAAACCGAAACTCGGTTTCGGTTTCAGCCCAAAAAAGTGGTTTCGGTCGGACACTAGTCGAAGGACAGTTTCAAAGAGATTCGTTCCAGCAGCATCATTCGCTGAGGAATTCTTTTGCCAATCTACTTAAGTTATGATGAGCCTTTTAGTGGTCAAAATGTGGTGGGAAACCAAATTGTTTAAGTTAAAGCTATACGACTAAGAATTGTATACTAGAAAAAGAACAAATACTAAAGTGCTCAGAGAAAGGGTTTGCTCCATGAGTAGATTTGCTCCACAACTTACCAGAGCCGATCAAAAGAATTGCAAGCTCAATTCAAAAACCAGTATAAAAAAAATAAACAAAAACAATAATATACAATAGAATGATGTGAAAGTGAAGCAGCTCGGATTCAAAGCATTGCACAGTGATTCGTTCCATAGACAAAATTCAAAAAATTTATGGTCTCAGAATTTAACGATTTTGATGTCATTTCAAAGAAAAAACTCCAACTAAGAAACCCCCAAAAAAGCTGTGCAAAAAATCAATTAGTGTCTGTGCAAAAGCGGCTCAAAGTTGACACTTTTTTCACAAAAAAATTTAAACTCATATTTTCTGTTTTTTAGTCTATTGAGTACAAAAAATTTTAAAAATAATTGGTTGGTACGAAGTTGCTTAAACTTTCAATATAGAATAAGAAATGATGTGGCCATTTTCGCTTTTAATATTTTCCCAAAATTTGCAAACCTGAGGCTTTTACATCACTTTTAATTCAAAATATTTTTCTAAAAATCTGAAAATTGGCAAAACTTAGACAAAAATATCTAAAAAGTATGTGAAAGTACTATGTTCCTGGATTTTTTTTTTATTTTAAGAAGCATTCTTTCTTTGTCGGATAATGTAATTATATCCTCCGATATCTTCCGATCTCAGAAAATAATTCAATTTAAAAAGTGGTCTAAACACGTATTTTTCGACAACATTTATTTTATTTATGCCTAAAAGTATGCAATTAGCACGAAAAATGATAAAATCCGCAAAATGCAAAACATACATCTATTATTATCGTTTTTATTGCAAAACAAGAGGTTCCCGATGCAATTTCTGTTACTCTTTGGAATAATCAATGTTGACGTTACCGATTAAATGTAAAATCTGAAAAATCTAGCCAACACATTTGGTGCTATAGCTTTCCAAAAATGACGAAATTTGCAAAATTAAGCCTCAGGCATTGCCAAACTACAAAAGTTTAAGAATATACAAAATGGAGATTTCAGCAGACCATGATTAACTAGTATACCAAATTTTGTGAAGAACGGACCATTCCTTCTAATTTTGTCCCTCGGTTGTATGGAGTCGAATCAATGTGCATTGGTTCAACTGAACAAGTCGTCTATAGGTTTTGGAAGCCGAAATTATAACTCGACACTGTGTTACCAGCAGAAGGATATTTCTGTCTAGGACTAGGTCTAAGACTTTCTCAACAACGTTAAGTGTAGAAAATAGACTCCGAAAATGCCCAGCATTAGAAAGAATACACCTTCAGTTAATGGAGAAAGCAGTGAGAAGCAGAAAGTGGTATTTGAACTTAAGAATCAACAAAAGGAGTCTTATGTCCTACATAAGCGCTGTCTTCCAGACGCCCTCTTCACTCACATACCCACTCCAACTATATTACATAAAACAATATTTAGTTTAAAAATTTGTTTCACTTAAGAGACAATTTGTAAGTTAATTGGAAAAGCAAAACTTTTAACAGGATTCACTAAAACAAAGTAATCGACAGATACTAACATTTTGAACTAATAGTTTGCTGAAGAAAGAGCAACTGTGATGATCTCACGCACTAACGTGTATCAAAAATTGCCTGACAGATTCTTGACTAATTGGCATAATTGTTTGACTAATCAAAAGTGATGACAGTCCTTGTGCCGGCTACTGTGATTGAAGTTGTGATGAATACCCAAACAGATATCCAACATCCGAAAAAACCAAATCCGGGTACTTACCCCTGACTTGGTAAAAGCCCGAGTGCAATGGCATCACTGGCAGAACAGTCATCTCACTAAACTATTAATTTATACAGTCGAAAATTATGTACAAGTTGAAACACGTCAGAGCTGCGTGCGTTGTCTTCTTTTATAATTTAATAAAATTAATAAATTAAGCAAATATGTAGTTTCGCACTGGGAATTTTTGAGATTTTCAGCACCCACGCGTGTGGGTTTCTATTGTAAGTTGCGTTGTTGGGTTCATCATTAATCATTTATCAAAAAATACATCATAGGCGAATCTTTGAGACTATCGAACGATTTCAATTGATCAGCGCCAAGTGTCAAAGAACATCATTTAATTACATACTATAAGTCCATTTAATTAGTTGTTTGTTAACTTTGTGTGCTACAACTTTATTTCGAAACGTGTGGGCAAGTTATTGACAAAAGTTATTACCAAAAATTAATACCAAAAATGATTACCAAACAAATTTATGTTCATATTGAGACAATATCTGGTTTTAACAATTCTTGAAATGATTTTTTATATAGATAACGGTAAAGTTTTAGGACCAAAAAACAAAAACAAAACACAAATAACGATAATCATTTCAATAATTTGATTTAATTAACATTTATGAAAAAGGTGGCAAGCAATTTTTAAAGCTTTGGACTTTGTCTCGTTGGACTGAATGATTTACGTATGCAAATGTCTTGAAAAGTAAAAGTGATTGTCGACGAGAGCAAATAACAACAACTAAGAGTTGTTTAAATTGGTTTTGAACGACTTATTCATTCCCTACATTTAGAAAAGATAAATATTACGCATTATGCAATCAAATACATTTTTGTGTAAGTCTTCTTTCAATTTGGGTCCTTTTTTCAGGACACACGTTTTTTCAGTGTAAAAGTCAGCAATAACTAAAACTGTAACTAAAAGTTTTCGTGAAGATTAGTAAAGTTGCCGCCCATCAGTTTTTTGTTGAAACATCAGCGGTATTGCAATTTATGCCAACATTCTTAATAGTTAAAGAGCTTCCGTGCCAGCTGATCCGTAAATGTACAAAAAAAGAGCCAGGAATGGACAATGCTATAAAGATGCTAATCAGACGCATGGAAGAGTAGCTTAACCCATTGCTGCCGGGTACCAGTTCCGCCCCATACGATTTTGATAAAATTTCATATACGACCTAAAAGTGACCCAAAATGATCAGAATTTCAGCTTTATATCTCTGCACGGTGCTGAATATCTTATTAGGTATTTTGTACCCATTACGCAGCAATGGTAGCTTTTTTCCATACTTTGTGAAGTGATCAGCTAAACACGTGAACAAAAGTTGTATTTTTTACAGGTGAGATAGGAGGCAGATTTTTGTGAAGTTCTCAGGCCACTACGTTTCGCCACATTTTCCACCTTCGGAAAATTCACGATTTTTGGAGTCTGGTAACTCTAGCTAGATGGCGAAATTTTAGGGTGACCTTCACTAGGTTAAGTAGTTCCAACTTTACCCTAACTATCCCTATTAATGGTTTTTGAGAGATCTCAAACATTGACTTTTTTGTGATTTAAAAAAAAAATCAATTTTCATGGGTAAAATTTTACCTATTAGGCAGCAATGGGTTAAGTGGAAAATTGAAGTATTCAAATATCTTCAATTTTGTGTAATTTTTATTCGACTTGATTCTAGCGAAAAATCTGTAACTTAACCTTCGCTTCACTTATACCAATCTGAAAGGGTAGTGGCCGAAAAAAAGGCCTAACTTTATAGATTTATTTTACGACTATGGAAAACCTTAGGAGATTTCTTTACAGAGTGTTTATTGAACATATACTGAGGTATGGAAAAAATTGTATTGTAATTTTTATTCAAAATGGCGGGTCACCTGGGTGGGTATTGGTTATTTAAAAGTTTATAAATTTTTATTAAGGTGAAGGTTAAAATATTGGCAATAAATTTATTACAGAAGAAAGTTGCAAGTTTTAAAAAAGTATTGGAAAATAGGAAAGAATTGAAATTCTTCCACTTGAATTCTTCCATTACTGAATTTTCGGTTTTACAGGTTCTTAAGTAATTTAAGCGCTTCTATTGCAATAAAAGCTATGTATTGCGTAATTTTAGGTACACACAAAACGTCATTTTTTCAAGGTGAACATTTAGAGAGCTTGGCAGTGTTGCCAGATCAGGAGATTTCCTCCTAGATTTAGGAGATTCTTGGCCTTTTAGGAGAATTTTTAGGAGGAAGAATTATTTCGGAGAAAATTTAGGAGATTTTAATGGTGATACATTTGACATCATTAGTGGCACTAAAGCCTTTAATATTGAAAGTTAAAGTGTCGAATTTAATTTAATTAAATTTTATGTTTCAATGTGTATAATTTATACAATGAATTAAGGAAGTTTACAAAAGCGAATTTCATACCGATCTCAATTTTTTATGTTTTGTTTGTGTTAAGTTGTTGTTGTCAAGCTGAAGCTGAATTAATAAACACTTAAATATATTTGAATTTTGTTATGAGAAGTTGAATAATTCCTTAGTTTATAATGACACAAATTATAACAAAAATTTAGGAGATTTTTTAAATTTTTTGGGAGAAAATTTCAATTTTTTCTAAGATTTTTAATTGGAGAAACTCATTTCAGGTATCTGGCAACACTGGAGCTTGGATCAATTTAAGGTACATATGTAGGGGAAACTGGGGTACATTTGACACCTTTTTTTAACCTATATTTCTCGAAACGTGATTGATGAATTTTAAAAATCAATGCTGCTTTCTCGAAAGTGATTATTAAATTTTGGAAATTTAAAGTTATTTTTTTATACATACAGAAGATTTTGCTCGTTATATTTCATATTTTTTGAAAAAGTCATTTTGTCAATTGTACCCCAGTCAAGGGGCACATTTGACTTTGGGAGGGGAACATTTGACATCTATATTTGTGAAAGAAAATAAAATCGCTTCGGATTAAAAGTAAGCAACATTTTATATATTTTTTAATATTTCATTTTACGCGATGGAAAAAATAAATAATAGATATTTAATTTAAAAGCCTCTGTTAACAAAAACTGAATAAAAAAACAATAATAATTTGGATAAAAATAAACTTATTTTCAAAAAGATTTGGACAAGTTAATCTTATTTTTTTTATTTAATTATGTGATGAATGGAAGTTCGGAATAGTTACGTAAACAAAACTAAGTGGACCAGTGGCGCATACAGGATTTCATTTTGGGGAGGGGTAGTCTTGCGTACAACTTTTGAGCCGACTACCATTCGAAACCATATTTTGTACCAGGAATTTTTGTGTTTGGGGGTTTGAACCCCCACTGATGTGGACATAAGATGTTCCAACTTAAGCTTAAAAGTAAATGCAAATAAAATAGTTAAAAAACAGGATTTTTCAATACGTATGAAATACATTTAAGCACCTTTAAGCTCTCAATGAAATAACTCAATTCTCTTTTATGTCGACTTAAGCAACTCTTTCCTATGATCAGAGATATACTTCTCTATATCAATCGCACTTTCTTCTGAGCATCACAAATTGCTGCTTAAAACTTATGTCACTCGACACCTCAGTGTAGCATACAAAAAAACACAAGACTGTAAAAATATTGCTGCGATGATTAAATAAAAATTAGCAGAATTAATTTGGTTGCGGATTTGGGCAGCCAGAATCGACCTTGTCCAAAGTGTCGTGTGACAGCGGATGCGCCGAAAGACGTTGTGACACAGTCACGGTCAGCCTGTGAGATTCATTAAACATTCGCCAAGATTACAAAAACTGACGGGGAAGTCCCACACACCACAAAGTGTAACCCCACATTTTTCTTTATGCTGCACGTCAACAATTCCGGTCATCTTTGGCATCTACTTTGCATCTGTGTATTTTTGTTTATTTAAACATTTTCTTTTAGAATTATCAAGTTTGGTTTTTGAGCAGCAAAGACGACCGCGCGATTTGTGGCCGCTGCGACTGCTTACCTCAATATTTTATTGTCGCACTCGGCGTCGGCGTCGACGTTTGGCTCTGGGCCGGCGTTGTTTGCGTTGTGGTCCGTCCAAGTTCGCGCGCCCGCTTACGAGTTGTTTTAGACCGGTTTCCGTCTAAGCGCAGCTACTAAGAAATAACAACGATAAAAATTCAAATATACAAATACACAGCAAGGCGTTCTTCCTTCTCGGCGAAACATCTTTGCAACTCTATGAAACGAAACCAAAGTGTTGAATTAAATCGCCCATCATGTTTCAGTCAGTGTTCTGATCTTCAGCGAGCTTCACTATGGCGTCTGCAAAATTGGTGAGTCGAGAAAATCGCACAAGACAAAATCATTCAAGACACTATCAACGGTCAAGTTTTCGAGTGTTTGAGTGTTGATGGCAAATTGCATTAAAGTGCGCATTGCTCGGCCAATTTTAGTGCGATGTGTGCTAAAGTTTTGATGGCTTAACGGGAAACTGGCTTGGATTCGTCTGTGTGTGTGTGTGTGTGTGTGTGTGTGTGTGTGGGTTCAAGGACTTTTATTTACCAGCTCTACGTTTGATGTTTCTTTGGTTGCCTACGAAAGGCGATTGCAGTTTTTGTGAAAGTGCAGCAAGTTAGAATTGAATAAATTGTTTAGTTAGACCGTTTAAATAGGCATTATTTATCTATTAACAAATTGAAATAATTATAATTACAAATACAACAAGTTAAACGTTTTTAAACATTGCACAGCACAGACATTTATGTTGAGCAGTAGCGGATTCAGGGGGGTTTGGGGGTTGAAACCCCCACGCAATATTAGGATCGACTTTAAAATTACATACAAATTAAAAGACATTTTATGAATATTGAAGAATTACTTTTTGAAACACCCCCGAAATATTTTTCTGAATCCGCCCCTGATGCTGAGCAAAAACTATTCAACTGGGGTTAAAAAACAAATTTTAGTTTGAATACATATCTATTGGCTATCTATGGGTTTAGAATGAAAAGGGGCTAAGTCACAAAAGTTTATATAAATAAAAAAAAAGAAAATTTTTTTTGTATTTTTTAATTTTTTCTTTATTTCTCTAAGGCAAAATTTTGTAAAATCACATAAAAAATAAAACTATTAACTTTAATTTAGATTTTCACAATGTTTTTTGTTACTCCTGTAAAATATTAAAAACTGTTCTTGGCACCTTTTCACTCTAAGCCGACATTATTTCTTTTTTTTTTTATTTTATTTATTGGTTAATTTCAGCATACAAGTTTTATCTTTTAAATGCTACAACAAAATCTTAATTTTAATAATTTTCACTTAAATATCCAACAATATGGTGCAGAGATATATTTACTGGGCACATAGGTAGTTGAAAGGACTTGACTGCTTGACTGAGTTGTTAGACACTAAAAAGTGTCCATTCAGCTTTTCTATGGTTGGTTGAATCAATTGGAGATTGGAATTGAAGAAAAATATTTCAGTAGTTATAAGCAATAATTCGTTTTTAGATGAGAAGAAATATAAAGAAAACATAAACGGTCCAACATCTTTTGTGCCATTCGCTAACAAATGCAAACTTCTACTACTTCATTGATGTCCTGGCAGATTTAGCAGAGATACCGATAGGTGGCATACTTAGCTCTATAAAAGGCGTCAATCTTTTCCTTGCATACTATAAGTCAGCTTTTGTCTGAGCAGACAGCATACCAAATTAAACCTAACCCATTCTATATTTATTGGACCTTTTGAGGGGAAATTAATTTTTGGTAATTATTCAGTCAGTGGGGTGCACGGTGGCCATCTTCAAATAAGGACACAAGTTATGAAGGCAGGTTCTAAATACAGAAAAAGAAAATAAAAAAGCAATACATACAAAAGAAGCATCTGGCGGATTACTTCATAAAAGATATCAATTGGCAATCTTCCTTTCGATGGCTGAACTGACAGATAAACTGTGTGTCCATGAAGAGCCACAGTCCATGAAGAAACACAATACATCTCTTAGGTCGCAGTCAACTTTTCTCACTCATAAAAAACCTCAATAATGATGTCACAATTAGTAATGTTATCATCTATTTTCCTTCCTCTAAAGATCAAATTATGCGAAGAAAAACCAGATTCAATAACCTTGTAAAGATGTTTTTGGTTGTATGTTTTACACTCACAAAATGAATTTTAAACTCAAGTTCTTCCATATACAAAAATGCTTCCGGATGTACACAACATCCAACATTTAGACAACAACATTTAGAATTAATTCATTATTTATTATTCATTATTCCAAAAAACAAGAAAAAGCCTACTCGAACAAGATTTTGTTTTGAATCTTCATATTGACACTTGATTAATTAAGACTGGTTTACTGATTGATGACATCTTTTGGATTCAGTGGACATAATTAGATTGAAATATAATGAGCTTAATTAGTGAATTAATGATTGATCAGGTAAAGAATAATATGCCGCAGTATATGATTTTAATCTATATTTATTAGATAATTATATTTAATTGGCTAATGATGGGTTTAATCATAATTGGCTGAACAATAGTTCAAAAATATTAAGCAGAGCGTATTTGTTTTTCATAATAGAAATTATGACGAGGAAGGATCAAATATTTAGTTTCAAAGTTACTGCAAGTTAGGTGCAAATACATTTCAACTATTACTAATAGTTATACTGTCTTCGCTTGAAGTATGGTCTGAGAAAGATTATGACAGTGATAAAAAAATGTTTGTCTTGTTTTCGTTTGACTCAATTAAATTTAATTTACGACACCTAATTCATAGATAGCTGTTAAATTCACTGATTGTGGTTTTTGAAAGAACCTTAACGAATTTTCATTGCCAAATAATTCACAATTCTCGGCCTAGTAACCAGTTAGATGGATTAATTAGTTGATAGACTAACTGGCTGATTGTCGTATGTATCCGTTGCGGCTGAAATCTAAAGAAACAAGAAATCGGATTAGACGTTCTCTAGCGAGCTGGTTTTAACTGGTCAATGGCAATTTTTCGCCAAATGAAAAAAATGCGGGTTTAAATTTTTTGCTGCGTTCCAATTTGATGAAATAATTTGTGCTTGATTTGTTTCTTCTAACTTTATGTATATGAATGAATGAATTTAAATGTTTCTATTTTATATATTTTTTTATTTTTGTGTTTAGTTTATTGATTATTTTTTTTTAAATAATTTTTTTTAATTGTTTTATTATTTGGTTTTAATTGAAATTTTTTTAGATATTAACACTAAAATGCCCCAAAAAATTAAAATAAATTCATTGAGGTTTTTCCTGATTTTATAGCAGGACTCTTTGAGCGAAAATCTCCCGTGACATATTATTTTTCAAAAGCCACATTGGTCACACAAACTAAATAAATTGTTTAGAAAATTTTAATCCTATTTAGTAACATAATTCCATAAACGCATTTAAGAAGTTTGCATGAACAGAGTATAAGATCATTAGTGTTAAGACTTACATATCTATATTTATTATTATTTTTTAAATTTATTTTTTATTTATTTAATATTTATTGTTTTCTAATTTTCGACAATTATTCTTTCATTAATATAATTTGTAATTGTTTTTATTTAGTTAATTTCTATTTTGTGATCATTACTTTTTCATTAATTTTTTTTGATATAGTTTAATCAATTTAATTTATTTTCTATTTATTACTTTTTAATTTTCTATAATTTTTTTAATTTTTTTACTTTTTTCAATTTATTTTTTTATTCTTATTTTTATTTCTTTATTTCTTAATTAAACAAGTAATTTGTTTGTTTTTTTTATTAAATTTCTATTTTCAGGTTTTATTTATTTTATATTTATTACTTCTTAATTTTTTAATTATTTTTTTGTAATTTTAAATTTTTTTAATTTCCATTAATTTATATTTATTAGTTATTATTTTTTTCTTTTTAATTTTTTAATTTTTTGCTTATTTTCTATTTATTGATTATTACTTTTTTAGTTTATTTGATTTTTATTTTCAGTTTTTATTTATTTTGTTCAGGTTTTATTGTTGTTGTTTCAGGTTTTATTTATTTTATATTTATTACTTCTTAATTTTTTAATTATTTTTTTTGTAATTTTAGATTTTTTTTTAATTTCCATTAATTTATGTTTATTAGTTACTAATTTTTTTTTTTAATTTTTTAATTTTTTTTTTAATTTCTATTTATTGATTATTACTTTTTTAGTTTATTTGATTTTTATTTTCAGTTTTTATTTATTTTGTTTTTATTACTTATTAATTTTGAAATTATTTTCTTTATAAGTTTTGATTTTTTTATTTAATGATTTTCTATGTATTAATTAATTGTTCTGTATTTATTTTTAATTTCTTAATATTTTTCAATTTTTATTTTCTCTTTATTTTCTATGTATTAATTATTAATTTTTTTAATTTTTTTTAGTTGCTTTTATTTTTAATTTTCAGTTTTTATATATTTAATATTTATTACTTTTTAATATTTACAATATTTTCTTAATAATTTTTTTTATTTATTAATTATTACTTTTTTTTAAGTTTATTTAATTTTTATTTTCAGTTTTGATTTATTTTATATTTATGACATAAATTTTTTAATATTTTGTTTTAATTATTATTATTATTTTAGTTATTTCATTTTTTTAATTTTAAATTTAAAGTTTTTTTAATTATAATTTTTCTTTATTTTATATGTATGACTTATACATTTTTAATTTTTTTGTTTTAATTTTTATTATTGTTTTAGTTATTTCTTTGTTTAAATTTTAATTTAAAGCAATTTTTCGATTTTATATTCAATATTTAATTAAAAGCTATTTTTAAATTTTATATTCATTAGTTTTTGTGTTTTATTATTATTTATTATTATTTATTTATTTATAAATTTCTAAGTATATTTTTATTGCTAATTATTTATCTTTTAAAAACTTCATAACATATCTGCTTTGTGTGTGTTTTTTTCAGCTGCTTCTGGTAGCCATTGTGGCGACCTTCTCCATGTCGGTCAACGGCGGCTTCCTGGATTATATTTTCCCCACAATTATGTCCGAGTACTACGATTTGGCGCCCACCAAGGAGGGCTACCGTTTCAAGTGAGTTGCATCATTGCCATTGCCAAATAATGGGCAGACTAACTGATGTTGTTTCGTTGACAGCTTGGAGGAGCCGAACGGCAGCAAGCGCGAGGAAATGGGCGTCATTATGAATCCCGGCACCGATGACGAGCAGCTGGTGGTGATGGGCATGTACTCCGTGTACGACGAGAAGACTGACATCGAGACGATTACGATGTACACTGCCGACAAGGATGGCTACAAGTCGCGCTACGTGATCAAGAATCGCAAACTTAGCCCCGGCGCACTGAAGTCCGCTGCTGGCTAAGAGAACCGACTGCGTTGAAGAAAACGATTTGATGGCGTTGTGTTTTTTACGAGTATTTTTTTTGCTGGATATTTTCCTGTTTTGTTGTATTTGCATATAAATTAAAGCATGTTGAATCCATAAAGTGTTTTGCCGAGTGTTTTGCCTCGGCATTCCGTCTACTTAATTGATGATATTTTCATTATGAATGGCAAATGGTATGGATAGGTATTGACATATGAACGAACGGGTTTTGACTGGGCATGTGTGTGTATGTGTTTGATGTGATGCGTGCAAGGTCACTTGGATTATTTAATTGACTTGACTCGAGTCGAATGCGGTATACACAACGTCGGTGACAACCGAGTCTACCAGTTTCAGAATCATTCTCTTCAGTTCTATTACCAATTCGATGATTGTGAATGCTGCTTTGTGAATAACGTTCAACGTTTTGGGTATTTAAATCTATTGACAGAAGAGTTAAGGGGGTCAAGTGGCGAACGGCATGTTTGCATTGACAGCTATAAATGCTATATGCGAGAAGATGTCTACGTCAAACCGCACGCCGAATGAACGAAATGACTGTTTAATCGCTGTTATTCATCATTTCAAATGTGTTTGAGGGGAAATTTGATGTGTTGTGTTGGTATGTGATCGCCTCTGAACTCGTCGCTGTTTCTGTGTAATCGATGCTAATTAGCTACTAAATGAACTCTCAGCGATTATTCGATCATAATTGGGCAATTTGTGCTGAGCTTCAGCGTCTAAGAGTCGCTTTAGCCGCTTGACGTAAGCTTCGGCGGTGGCTTGGAGGTCATTCGATCGAATCACTCGCTCGAGTCTGGGCGGAATACTTTTACACTGTACACAAAAGTGTTAAGACTTCAGTCTTGTGCGGAGTTGTGGCCATGCGGCGGCGCATTATTCAACACGTCGCTACGCCACGCCCCATGCTGATTCATGTTGCTACACTTGGCCAACAAATCATTAAACAGTTGTCACCTTTAGCGGCCATTAGTGCCAACGTTCGTTGCACATGTGCGCACATCTCGATGGTCAATAGGTCACATAAGTTTCATGTCTTGACGGCACAGCCAGACATTTCATTAGCCAATATCAACAAAAGTAATCATAAACTCTCAAGAAAATATTATTAATGAGTAAACAAAATACTGCACACTGATTGCGTCTCTAACAACTCGCATAGGAATGTTGCACCGATCGCAGCTTCTCTATTATTTTTATTCAAGTGAGCAATTCTGCAATTGACAAATGCAAAATTAAACCTCTTCGAATGCTCGAAGCACTGCACTCTGGTCATTAACTCTTTGCCGCCGGACAGTTGGAATTTCAAGTTTCTGCTCGTTCAATGAATGAATGATGGAAGTTATGTTTATTTATGCTTTGTATTCCAATTATTTTGCAGCCAATCCCATGAAAACGCCGATCAGTAGTAATGGTTAGTAATTAAATAATTAAAAACATGCTAGTAGCTCTAATGAATCTTTTAACAAGTTTTTACGCTGCTTGAATGTGGCAATTTGATTGATTGATTGACTGATTATCTTTAGAAGCGAAGACATTGGAATTGTGGGTTTTTCGGCAACGGTTTTTCAGTCGTTTGCTTCTGGTCCTATCTTCTGAGTCATTTTCTGGTCAGAAACGAACAGACAATCACTGATCAAAATCAGTATGAAGATCAAAGATCACGGAAATAGGTTCTCACTAAATATTTCCACTTAGTAACAAATGAAGCATATACATTTTTAAGTCATTTTGTGGTCAGAAACGAACGGATAATTAAAGATCAAAGTTAGTATGAAGATCAAAGATCACTGAAATAGGTTCTCACTTAATTTTTTTTTAACTAAGCGACCAACAGATACTGTAAATTTTTGAGTCATTTTCTCGCCAGAAACGAACGGACAATCAAGAATCAAAATCAGTATGAAGATCAAAGATCACTAAAATAAGAACTCGCTCAAATGTATTGGATACACTTTTGAAAAATCATAATTCCGTGTCCTCCTCGCCCGTTACTTGACTTCAATACCTTTGAAAAGAATATTAAAATTGAACAAATCAAACACTAAGGTCAGGTTCGATTAGATTAGGTTAGGTTAGTGTGACAGCTTATGATGGCCACATAGGCCAGTAGTGATCCGTTGTATTACCACAGGAGAAGGACTCTTAAACTACACAATTCCTGGTGGAAGAGGGAAGCGATACCACTAATGTCATTCGTTGACAGGTTGAGCAGGTCAATCAGGAGAGACAGTCTCTTTTGGGGGGTGCTGGACCGTGACACATTAAATGCAAAACGTCTTCTTCTTCATTTACGAATCAAATACAAATCAAACAGAAATCCAGAATAAACAATCATTTAACATTAAAAACAATTATTTGTACTTTAATTCATGTACAACAGATAAACAAATATTTCATAAGATCAACACATAAATTGGTTTTATAAATATTGTTCAAAACACTGAATAATTTCTGTATGAAGCAATTCTTCTCTGATATTTTACGAGTATCAACATATAAATAAATAATAATAATAAATAATAAAAATTGTACTTTAAAAAAAAATTGACAAATAAAGTTAATATTTGTGAGTAGTTATAACAAATTTTTGGAAAAATAAATAATAAATAATAAAAATTGTACTTTAAAGAAAAATTTGACAAATAAAGTTAATATTTGTGAGTGGTTATAACAAATATGATTTATCTTTCTATGAAAATGTTCTTTTTCTTCAAAAATTCTGATGAAATTTCTGTATGAAGCAACTTTTCTTTGATATTTGCTAACCTTAGAGCCGACATTACATATTTCAAAGAAAAGTTTTGCAAATAAAATTAATTTTTCATCTTTTTTTTAACGAATTGTTTCAATGTGAACAATTTTTCTTCTGATTTTTGCAAAGTTTCGAACCGCCATTACATTTTTTTAATGTATTCTCGTCTTTTTGGAAAAATTAAAATTTTTTTTAAACGCCAATAGCTTAAAGTTATTATTATTATTAAAATTATAATTAATAATTTATATATTTTTTAGCTTAAAGTAAATATTTGTCAGTAGTAGTAACACATATTTATAATACATTTTATCTTTCCGTGAAAATTGACATTTTTTTTACGAATTGTTTCTGTGTGAACCAAATTCTCTCTGATATTTCATCGTTCTATGAAAATTTTCATACATTGTGCTTTAAAGAAATTTGTAAGAAATATTTGATAAACAATGTCACTATTTTTGCAAGTAATCACAAATAAATAAATTTTAAAAGAGGAATTCAAAGACGATTCTAACACAAGAAAGTACTTCCAAAGACATTTCAACTATAGGAATTTTATTGTCATTGCTACAAAACTTGATAAGTAAACATGCAATGCTTTCCATATTTGGTTCTAAAGTTAAATGCTACTTGTGGCTAATGCAAAAGCTTTCCTTATTGCCAATGCGAAACGAAAGCTTCCAATGCTTTTAGTTTATGTCGCAAGATGGCGTACAAAATTCGTGACTGTGATTCAAATTTGTTGTTGCTATTGTTGCAAGTTTCATTAAGTTTTTCACTTGTTGGCAAAACAATTTATAACAACTATTTGAGTTAAGTGCGAATATTCAGCAGACATAGTTAGTGAAGTATGTAGGAGTGACGTGAGAAATGTTTGAGTGCATCACTTCTCGATTTATTTACATTGAATCCTCTAAAATATTTGACAAAAAAAATTTTGGGTCATTGACATTGTATCAAGTTCATAGTTCAAGAAAACGCTGCAAAGGTGAGGTAAGACCGACTTCAATTAATTTGTTTTTTTTTTTTAACTGGTTTCATGAACATATTCATGCCATGTTTCCAACTTTTAGAAGGAGAATCAGTACAAGGATATGAAAGGATCTATTCCTATGAATGACCTTTTTTCCAACTGTTTGTGTTACTTTCAAGAAAAAATTGTTTTTTTATGAATTGAGTTCCTATGGTTGCCAGGTTGCATTTATCTTAAAAAAAGGTGTGCCACATCTGGCATGGGCGGCGATATGGGTTAAGACCCACCCGAATTTATTTTCCTTTTTGAGTATACTTTTCGACTTTTCTAAATCTTTCCATTGTCTTATTAGAAAATGAACAATTCTATGACAATAAAATATAATATTTCCGTTAATTTAGTTTGTTAAGGTCTTCTAATCTTCCAGCTTTTGCTGTGTTGCTCAGACTGGAAACGAAACTCCAAGAAGCAACAGCGGCGTTCGCGTAGAAGCTTATACGTCGCTTTGGAAGTCTACCATCTCAGTTTCTTCTGCTTTATAACAGCTTCTGGAGACATCACTGGTTGTATAATATTTCGGTTACTATTCAAACAAGTTAGGAGAAGGTTAAGAAGAATTATATCCCATTGTGTGGTGGCAAGAGGCTCAGTTTGAGCAAGAAAATACGAAAAAATAGTGGAACCAAGATGAATTTTCAACTTAATTTTTCTTTTAAAACAATTGTCTAGAACGGTTTTGTTTTCTTAATTTAGTACTAATTATTAGAAAAATCTCCAAACATTAGCCAAACCTTTTTCGTCGAACGATAAAGTAAAAATTGTCTATTTACAACAATTAAAGAGCCCCTAATAGTTTTTAAACACATTATTGGAACCAACTGTCCATTCAGTTCGGCTTCCCGAATATTTTCCTCGAACTTTAAAGTTAAAACTTTCCATTTTCAACAATTAAAGAGGCTTCAATTGTTCTTAAATCTATTATTGGAATTAACTGTTCAGATTCTCGAACATTTTCGCAAATTTAAAGTACAAATTTTCTATTTAGAACAATTAAAGAGCCCCAATAGTTCCTAACCCTACAATTGGAACCAAATGCTCATTCAGTTCAGCTTCTCGAACATTTTCTTCGATCGTTGAAGTAAAAGCTTTCTATCTTTAACAATTAAAGGGCCCAATAGTTTCTAATCCTACCAGTGGAAGCAACTGTTCATTCAATTTGGCTTCTGGAACAGTTTCCTCGAACGTTAACCCTTTCCGGTCAATTGCCACATTTCTTGAGATAACAATTTTTCCTTCAAAATATTGACTCTTATTGCACATTTTAGCAATAAAATTCAAAAAAATTTCAAAAAAATCATTTTGGTTGAGAATTACAGCTTCATAATGTACAATGGTCCGCAAAGGAGTAAAAATTCATGAATTTTTGGTTTCGGTTTTTTAAGTTTTATGAACAATTCATTAATTTTTTGATAGAAAACATAAATTATGATATAACAACAAAACATTTATTCGGCCTTATATAACCATTGTTGTTGTTGCAAAGCCCTTTTCCCCTCAATAAATCACAGAATCAATTAAAATTCGTACAGTTTTACAGAAAGGCACTGAATATAGCCGATTCCTCTTATAGTAGTGGGAGTGGCAAGTACGCATGTCAAACCTTACATAACTCGTGTCTGCCCAGTAAAACACAAAATCGTCTAGTAATTCTTATTTTTTATCGAAAATTGCGGAATAGTCGAATTTTATAAGCCACGTGATTTACAGATGGGCGTGGCAGGCATACAAACGCAAAAAATATGTAACCAAACCTATAACTTTAAAAAAATGCAAACATAACTTGCAACCTTTGCTTTCCATTTGTAAGATATATCGTACAAAGCTTTGCAACCCTTGTGGTACGATATATCGTACAATTTTTTAAAGACTCGGGAAAAATATTTAGACGAAACAAATTTTAAATTTAGTAAGTTCTATAAATCAACTGAGATTAAAACTTTGAAACTGTTTCGCTTTTTTGGTACCAAAAAGTATTACATATTTAAAAACTCCTACGCAGAAGTAACGTCATTTATTGGTTTTCCAAATTCTTGCAAAAATCTGCTTATAAAACGCACTCCTACTGTGTAGCCACGGCTATTATGATTTATATTTTTAAACAGAATGATACAACGCAGCTTACTTAATGAAAATTAAAAAGCTGTTGCATAAAAAGTGCGTTCGCTAAAAAATAAAAAATCGTCGAAAAAATTGTACGATATATCGTAGAAATTTCCGGAAAGAGTTAAAGTAAAAATTGTCTATTTACAACAATTAAAGAGCCCCAATAGTTCTTAAACCTATTTTTGGAAACAACTGTCCATTCAGTTCAGCTTCTTGAACACTTTCCACGAACATACTTACATTCTAAGTGTTTTGGAATGTTGGGGAGTTTCCAGTTCTTATAAAGATGCTTCACTAGAAACATACACACACCTAAAGATTTCTAGTTAGAAAACATAATTTTTTTTTCTTTCAAATGATTTCAAATCAGCATATTTTGAAGTGAAAAACATACCTAAATTCATAATTAAATTCGACTTGAATTCAGAGTCAAATTTAGATGAAATAAATAGAATTTTGCTAAAAAATGTATTATACAAGTATGTATGTATGTTCATATTTTTTTTATTTTCTAATAAAAACTTTGAGTTGCGCGCTGTATTTGCCACATTGAATTAAGCCAACATCGGGCTTTGGGTAAACAATTTGCCGACAACAATTCAACTTTTGCCAAGCTCACAATTTGAGAGCAGTGCAGTCGTTGCCGTTAGGCTGCCACACACTATGTGCGCCGACGTTTTGTTGCCACAGGTAACTGACCAGACATCAAAGCGGCCCAAACACAACGAAGTTCAACGCGGCAATTCAACAACAACAACAACAACATGAGGAAACATAAAAAGGGGGAACAAACAGTAGTAACAAAATACACGGCGATTGAGGAAATGAGTGAACCACCACCAACACCGCCGAATTGTAACGTTCCAACGTATTTGCGTCAAGTGCGCTCAGGGAGGCGGCTAGGCGATTCTGATTTCAGTGCTGACAGAGCATTCGATGGCGCGAGAATTCAATACTGCGGACTGGCGGAAATGTGCTGAAAATTTACACACACACACACGTACAAAGTGGCAGCGAAATTTAGTGTTTTGCAAAATAAATTCTGTCCAAGTTGAATAAACTTGAAGAAAAAAATAATACAAATGTTTAAAAAAATCTATATGAAAAATGTATTAAAATTGAAGTAAAATCTTGTGCAACAAAGTTGAGTAAAGTTTTTTAACAAATGCCAACTTAAGTGAAGCTTGAGCGTCAATGCGCCTAAATGCGGTGTTTGTGTCAAGTTTGCGTCAAGTAACTGTTTCGCTGCACGCCACGGAAATGCAATTATAATGTGTCGCAGTGTCGGAGCGTCGCAATCAGTGTCGCTGTCGTTGATTCCCGAAAAGTGACGTCAATTTCGCCAGTCGCCAAACCATTAAAAGCTCATTATTTATTTATTTAGTTGCTGGCATTGAGACGCGCCCGAAAAATGTTGGCCGAAAAATGGCTGACAATTTCGGTGTCTCTTGGAGTTTTCTGGAGCTGCACAACGGTGGCCGACTCTGGGCTGCCGCTCATTCAAATAAGTCATGGTACGTTGACGCTCAAAGTGTTAATTTATGGTGTATTCTGGTTTATTTATTTTGATTTGTATATTTCGACTTCAGTTGTGTTTTCTTTTGCGGTCAAAAAGTGAGTGAGAAAAAATTGTGAAAAATTGAAAATGCTGTGAAATGCGACTGGCGGGGCATGAGGCCAGAACAAATGGACACGTTCACACTTGAAGCTTTGCGGTCAGAGTGTAAAAAATAACACAAAAAGTTACTCTTGTTGTTGTTGTAGATGTTACTCCCATTGGTGGCCTATTTGACAGCCGCACTGACCTCTGCTGTTCTGCGTGAGCGATCGCCGATTTGTGCGCTCGGCCGTTGATCGGTTACGCAAGTGCGGTTCCATTGTTCCCGGCCGAATAGTGCAGCACTTTGTTTTTGTACAATACGAATGGGCACAACTATTTGCAGTTATCTGTATTAGAGTACAAACATAACTACAAATGTTGACTTGCGTAAAATTACTTTAATTTGGAACTTACAAGCTGAAGTTCCAAACACATTTTGGGTTTTTGTGATGATACCTTTTGGCGTCGAAAATAGTTAAACATGAACGAAAAGTACTACAGACCCTCAACAATGGAATGAAGGTTTTGAATTTGACGTTTGTTTTCCATTGAATCATCCAAAGAATCCTTACGTCTTTGCTTGTATAGGAAGTGGCTTCTAGTTCCAAGTTTCAAATTATAATTAATTATAATTAACATTGCAAGAATTTTTGAATTCAGTGAATCTGGATAAGGTGCAAGTATGCTCACATAGACCACAGCAACTACTTACTTCCAGAATTCTACTCTCTCTCTGCCTTTGCGGCTCTTTGGGCCACACAACACTGAAACTTAGCTCTACAAAATATAACATTTTACCGATTATTTTTGTTGGTTCTGCCAATATTTTGACAGATGTATAGTAATTAATAATTTAGGTTGTCATGAATTCGATATTCAGCCGCGTGTGTTGTATGTGTGTGTGTGTGTGTGCACAATTAACTTTGGTGTTGAACTCTGTATTTCGGCTATTTAGGACAATCAATAAAATGAATTGTACTCGTAGGTACGTCGACACCAACCAATCAAAAAAACATCCGCCACTTGAACAAATGTGTTGTTCAGGAAGTTTTTAATATAGAAAGTACATTTTAGTTGCTATGATTTGAAATGGGAAAATTAAATAAATAAAAATAATAATAATGATTTTAATAATAATAATAATGATTTTAATAATAATAATTTTCAAATAAAAAAAATTTTGGTAATAATGTTTTTTTTTTTAATATTTTCCTAACTATAATTTTGTGTGCATATTCATTGAATTTTCGTTAGAACCTAAAACGAAATTGTAGTGCAAACTTAATTACAAAAGTGTCATTAAGTGACTAATGTCGAGTCATAACAGTTTATTGCGTAAAAACGTTGGCAATTCTTTATAAGCCCGGAAAAAGTGAGAGTATGTGGCTAACACCGTGCGACAGCATTTCTCACACCGGGAAAAATCCATATGTACGTGAAACTTGAGACCAAATATAGTAATACTGCGTACTCAGTTTTTCATTTCTACATCATTTGTCCTTTTAAAAGGACTTCAAAATTTTGAAGGTGATACAAAATTAAAAAAAATATAAAAAGACTTAACCTCGTTGGAATATGGCGATATGTATATCAAATGAAAGAGGAAAGGCTCAAAAATTTAAATAAAATTAACTTTGTATCTATTTGTAAAAAAAGGATATGAAAAAGGTCCTTTGAAAATTTTAATCCTTTATATCCTTGAAAATTTACATAGCATTTTCTTGAAAAGTAAGTATATTAAAACCCCAAATCTCCCTGATCACGTGTCAAAATTTCATTGCTCTAACTTTATTAGTTCGAAAGTTGTTACAAAAATGGCGTTAGCTGCAATTCTAATGAAGTACAAAAATTCTAATTTTTTTGAGTATCAGTATTTTAAATAATAAAAAGATACAAAACTTATGAAGCGATAATAATGAAATTTATTAGTATTACTATGTTTGGTCTCTAGTTTCACGCCCATATGGATTTTTTCCGGTGTACAATTTTTTTTAATTTTTGTCGCACGGTGTAATAGGTTCACAAGTACTTTTACGCCAGTCGTAAAATCTTCATTTTAGTGTAATTTTTATATTTTTTGGTCAAGGCTTCAGGAGACATCCTGAATGCTTTCGAAACTTTGATTAATATACATATTTGCTTTAGATTCAAAAAAATATTGAGACAATTGCTTTTGAAACTTTGATCAATATTTTTGCTTTAGATCGAAAGATATAAATTCTTTTTCGCCTTTCCTCTTTATGTGAAACATTCACTGTGTAAGAAAACAATAAAAATGTTAATGTTAATTTTTTGATGAAGATTTGGAAAAAATATCTTAAATCTTTGGTACTTTACTTAAACTTTTCTTTGATGTGAGAATGAGTGCAGCAACTAAATTGAGCCATGCAGCCTCACAAACCAAAGAGGCTGTATTTGTATTTTGTACTCTTAGGGTCTCCTTCTAATATTTTCAGAACCTACCAGATTCACCCATAATTTGTAGCTGTTCAAAAAATGATGGAGAACCATCCTTTGAATTTCTGGTTGTAAAGTTTTGAACTTAAATTAATTTTGTATTTTTTGTAGTTAAGAATTTTGC
This sequence comes from Melieria crassipennis, assembly GCA_963668005.1. Taxonomy (NCBI): domain Eukaryota; kingdom Metazoa; phylum Arthropoda; class Insecta; order Diptera; family Ulidiidae; genus Melieria; species Melieria crassipennis. The sequence continues at coordinate 146,603,249 of OY764961.1, read as the reverse complement.
CGATTGTTGAAAATCATTTAAATTGGTTCATTAGTTTCCAAGCTACGATGTTTCCTCCCTTACTTTACTACTACATTTACAAGCGCGGAGCCAATTCCTTTGAAAATGTCCAGTTTTGTATGGAAGCTCCCTGAAGAGTTAGAGATAGCAGTTTCGTATGTATGGAAAAAACATTTGGAAGGAAAAATAATTGGGTGTCAGTCTTACATTTTATGTGTCTGGAGGACACTTGTGAGCAGTGGGAGCTTATTTTATAAAAACAATCATTTTGTATGGGAGCCCCATCAGAGGTTGGAGATAGGGGTTGAGTACGTTCGAGAAAAATGTTCAAAAGGAAAAATAAGTGGGGGCCACTCATAGGTTTTAACCCTCTAAGAGACATTTCTGAATAGTTGTGCAGCGATTTGACGAATTTCCAAGCACTTTTGTGAACTTTGATCTCGATGCGATGCCATTTAAATTCATTCTAGCCCCAATTTTTTTTTGGCTCATGCACTTTAAAACAATAAAAATAACAAATAGAGGTTCTGGAATATCGCAATCGAAAAATCATGTACACCTGATTTGTTACATTCAAGTATTGTGTATTCAGTCTGACAAAAGTGACTATTTTTTGTAATTTTGTTTAGTCAGTAATTTGCAAGTTTGCTGTCGTAAAGTTGTGAGAAGAATGGTTGGAAAACGTTCAGGAGGAAGGAGGCCTAAGACTAGTTTCACGAGGTGTTCTGTTATAAGGTGCTTTATTGCCCCTTTGTTTTTTTTTGTAATCTTCTTTCTTCGGACACTACTTTAATTATGTAAGCTGTAGAATCCGGCCTAAAGGACGTTCCTTAACCCGAATGTGCTGGTATTGTATTTTCGAATTTTACAAAAAACTTTTTTGGAGCGATTTAATATGAAGCAAAATTGAAAAATTAAATTTTGGACGCACGTTTAGTGTGACCATATGGTCACGCTAGGCGTTACTGGGTTAAACATCGACCTATCGTGGTGGAAAAAAATATGCTAGGAAGGCTACTCATACATATCTAATAAATAGATGCAATTTTAAAGCAAACTTTTGTCATCACTAAACTATACTGTCTTCATAATTCGAGCAACTACTCGCTTCCAAATTATGTTTTCCGCAAGCAAACCGAATCCGCTACATAAGCAGAGTGCGATTAAATTATGTCAATTGATCAAACAACTTTATCATACAGGAAATATTGTGAAACCAAGAAAAAGCCTTCAACAAGAAGCATGCAAACAGGAAAATTTAGCATGCAACAAATAACGTTGGCAACAAATGACGATTTGTCGATAAACTATGTGTCTACAAAGTTGTGTAAAGGCGAATGGGATTTCTATAGTTACAGGCAGTCGTTGAGGCGGACTGTTGAATAAGTAGACAATATATATAAACATACAACTATATGCTGTATATATGTGTGTCGTATATGAATTGATAACAAGTACACAACTTTGTATTTCACACGTACTTAGAACTATTCATGTTAATTACTTACTCTTCATTTTAGATGACTTGGACGAGGATTATCCAGAAATGCGAGAAGAAGTGCACTTGGAGGACTTCTTTTGGACCGGTTCGGGCGATGGACCGCCCGATTATCTGAAGCAGGTGCACACAGGCATAAGTAAAGGCAAAGAGGTCATTGTTAAGACGGAGACAGTGGTGGCAACGGTGTATGTGGATGGCAATAATGTAAGTGTGATTATAAGGTTAGGCCTTGTAGTGTAAAAGATGAACTGAACTTGAGAATAGATTTTGGTTGAAATAAGCTAACAAATCAGAGAAATATTTATATAAGTGCACCGCACTCTGATTTCTCTTGTAATCTAGTCTATGTCTAGTCAATCTGACTAGCTTCTGTGGTCTCGAAGAGCTAAGATGTGAAACTTTTCAAATCAGTGCCAAAGACCTCAAAGCCGCTCAAAGGTGTGTCGGTCGTAAGAAGCAAAGCTTTTCAAAGGCGCTTCGAGAAGCTGATGTGACTAGCTTCTTTGGTTTCTCGGCAGTAAGAAGCAAAGCTTTTCAGAAATGTGCCAAAAACCCCAAAGGCGCTTCGAGAAGCTGATCTGACTAGCTTCGGTGGTTTCTCGGTCTTACGTAGGTAGGTAGGTAGATATGCTGCAGTGACTGCCTCTGTATGAGACACACTTAGGCTTCATGTGTATAGCGAGGATTTGAACCTAAGGTCCCTGGTATGAGAAGCCAGCGCGTTACCCGCTGGACTATCGCGGCCGGCTGTCTCGGTCTTAAAAAGCAAAGCTTTTCAAATCTTTGACAAAGACCTCACAGGCGCTTCGAGTAGCTTCTGAAAGCGAGGGAATTTTCAATACATTTTGGTTGAGCTCATTTTCCTAAATTTAAGATATTTTTCTTGAGATTAAAATCCTTTTCATACTAAAAACCTAAAAAGTTTATGTAGCTCTATTTTTTTAATTGAGAAGTCGAATTTCGTATTCCTAGGTTAGGTTACATAAAAGTGTCTGCCTTTTTATGAAAGCTGATATAAGTGAAAAGGCATGACTCACTCTGATACTATAATAAATCGCACGTTCCTCCCATTTACAATGCTAGGAGCCACGAGATTTCTAATATTATAGAAGCTTTGCTATCTCCCTGAAGTTTGGACTGAAGAGTTCGACTTATAACTGAAACCAAATATTTCATCCAGACTTATAATTTTCGAGTTCAGTTTAAAAAGCATTACCAAGACTCCCAAGTTGCATGTTCTTAGTTGTAATGAAAAACTTGCACAAACAACAGGAAATCGATATACCTATTTGTTTGGATTGTCCGCCGGACGATGGTGGTGGCACTTGGGGAGTTGGCATGCCGCCGCTTAACTATTCCGCCACCGATAGACGCTACTGGCTGCTTACGGTCATGTCTGGCTTTTACTCACACAAAGATAATCCAATGCTGGAGCAGAAGTTGGCGAAATTGTATCGCTTGGCGTTCACGCGGTAAGAGACACTTGGCTTGCTATGTTCTGATGATTAAAAGCCATTCCTTCTTTGCTTTCAGGCAACAATCCAAGCATTTGGGCATCAATGGCGCACAACAGATCGCTGGCATTTCAGTAGCGACAGCCAGAAATCGTCGCGGAGGGCAGAGCGCCAACGTCGGTATGGAAAGCACCACTCCCAAGGGTTAGTTGCATGTGTCCCATAGAGTAGATGTGACATCTGATACAAAATTACTCGTTCCTCAATAGATCTGGATAGCGATGCCGAAGTATTGGATATGGTAGGTGTCAATAATACATCGCTGAAGCGAACGCCTGCGCAGCAGCCACACAACGACAACTCCGAGCTGGAGAGCTCTTCGGAAGAGGTTCAAGACGACACCACTGCTTCCACGCTTTCAACGCAGAGCACACCGGGTGCTGGCCTCAACACCACGGAACCAGCTTATGTCACCATGTTGCCGTGGGAACTTATACAACAAGGTGCCAAGTCCGAGAAGCTGAAGTCGGCGTCCGTTGTCGAGCCCCTAACCAGCACTCAACTGCTGCCGCACAATGTGGCTTTTCGCGGCGAACACGTTCGCGTGCTCATTCACAACATCACCCAAATCACCGAGGACGCGGTGCAGAAGGGCATCTACGGCACCGCCGCATACGACGAAGATGTCAATGAGAAAATGTGCGTTGCGGTCGCTTTTACATTTCCTCTCGTTGAAACTAAGTCTTGGTTGTATTTTCTAATAGCGATGAACGTCCCGTAGCCAATCAAACCGAACTAATCTATTCGGTTTTCGTGAATGGAAAACCGGTGCTGGCTGTTACCGCAGCCAATGATATGAAACTGGTGAGCGAAACGGAGGCGGCCAATGTCATTGGCAAGCAAGTCTTCATGAAGGCGGAACGTGAGTGTCAGTTGTACATCTGCGCCAAAGGAGCCTGAAAAATCGCTTAACATGTTTTCAGCTTACCTACGCGAACCGCAGGCGACGCCGCTCGCACCAGCCATACGCAGCGGCCCGGCCGGCTTCATTGACTCCATACAGAACAACACTGCGCTGGTGATTGTGAGCTCCGTAGCGATTATGTTGCTCTTCCTGCTGCTGGTGGCGCTGCTGCTCATGGGCCGTTCACGTGCGCGCGAGCGTCAAAAACTGGAAGAACAGAGGTAACTATGAGAGGAGGAGTGGATGTTTCTAAAAATTGCAGCTTTTACTTGGTTTTGCTATTCTTAGAACTTCTAGTCGCAATGAACTTTTATCGGAAATCCAGTCGGGCCGACCGACTTCCACGGAGACTGGCCTGGGCACTGGCCGTTCGACGACACAGTCGCGCGATGTTGGCGTGCAGAATTTCTCTTTCGAGCACGACCCTGCTGGCCATCACGCCGGACAGGCGCGCATCCACTTTCCCGGTCCGCCGCCGCCACATGACTCACGCCGCGATTCGCTCACCTCTACGGACAATACATCTGACTCGTCGGTTTATTGTCCCATAAATCCGCCCGCGCCCGATGTGCAGCGCATGCTCGACGAAAAGGCCGCCACGCTGTTCGACAAGCACAAGCGACGCTATCAGCATCAGTACGATCATGCTGAGGGGCGCGACGATGTCGCTTATACGTCGGTCGTCGCCGACAAGAAACACGACAAAATGCGTCGCAAAACCAAGCGGCGCTACTTGTCCGAGAACCGTGTCGGTTCGCTCGAGACCAGCCCGAAAACACACCGCATCAACTCGTCGGGCGACGAAGTGGTTGGCGGCTCCATGGACGAGGACAATCTGAGTCGGACCTATGAGAACTTTGAACGCAACGAGGCCTTCAATCCGCACAACAACTACCATCGCAACAAACTGTTACACCAGAAGACCACATTCCACGACCGCGATCTGCCCGACGACACCGGCGCACAGTTGCAGGCCACCGAGGCCATAAACAAGGAGATCATACGCGCGCTCCAGCCGACCGAGCGCTCGTCCGACACGGGCAGCATTGGCTCGTTTCTCTCCATGGCCTCGGTGAAGGCCTTCCCGAAGAGTTCGCTGCCGCAGCCGTTAAATCGAGTGCTGGATCCGGTGTTTGTGACGTACTATGACAACGTCGACGACTCGCTGCCTGCCGCCAGACAGCCCACATCCTCGACGAAACATCGCGCGCAGAAAACCCCGCCCGATGCAGTGACCATATCGACAATTGAAAATTTCCCCATCCCGAAGGCGCCCGCGCACACGACCGCGGTGGCGTCGCAAAGTGACAACCCCGATCCGGGCGTGGTGGGGCCCATAGTTTGGGAGCGGCACAAGAAACGCCTCAATGAAAGCGCAGAAACCGGTAATGATGAAGGGGCGCACAGCGGGAACGGGGATCGGGAACGATATTAGCGCAACTTTGAGTACAGTAGACTAACTAGCGAGAACAAGTAGTTAACAAAAAAAAAAAACAGTTGCGCTAATGCAACGCAACTCTACACAAAAACAACTCCACTCAGCTTAACCAACCAACCAACCAACCAATCAACCAACCAACAACCCCATCCAACTCAACTCAACTCAATACTTCCAAATGCAACGCAAACTCCACACTGTTCTTCACTCTACCTCTTGTCTTCTTCTCTTTTTTCACACACCCCCACTTCCACAACACGTTCGTGCCCGTTAGATGGCACGCGATGCGGCAGTCCAGTGCGCGACCCGGCAGCGATTCGCAACCACTACGAGGGTCTGCTCGAGGGCGCCTTGCAAATGTACGCCAGTCAGGACGATCTTCCGATGCCGCTGCCGACACTGGACTTTACCAACAAGCGCAAGCCGCTGCTGCGGCGCGAGAATCGCGGCTCGTCGGCGGGCGTCTCCAGGTAAGGACTACACTCTCTAGTCACTTTTTCGGCCGCCGAATATAGTGGTTTGCGCTTTCAGTTATGTGCCGAAAACGCAGAGTGTCGACGAACGTCCGGCCACTGCGCAGCCTGGCAAGACACCTAAGTCCAACCAATCGACACAGCCGCCCTCGCCCACTGTGGGTGCCTGGGGTGGCAGTCTGCACGGTTCACATTCGCCGCTGGTGCGGCCGCTGAGTGCGGGCCCATTCCATCGGCCCGCCGAGTTGCCCGTCGCGGCCACTGCCGCCAAGTCTGCTTCCCATCGCTCCGATCTGTCAGCGGAGCCTCTGATCGAGGCAATCAAGAGCGAGTTGCGCAAGTTCAAATAGGAGGACAATTGAACGACAAGCGTGCATCATACAACAATTCTACATACATAACATACACAAATTTTTTTTTTGGCTAAGAGATTTTATTACTCACAATGTACAATGTACTTTGAATTTAGTTGTTTTTAATTGCATACAAAATTTGTATGTGCCTATAGTACGATTACATATGTAACAATTATTTACCATTGTATGTAAAATGTTTTGAAAAAAATCTATATAGGTATGTGAGTGTGTACAATGTAAACATGTAATGGGCTTCTTATTAAGTAAATAAATAGTAAATTAATATTGAAAGTATTTCCTCGAAACGCTTTTCAAAACTGTCTAAAAAGGTTTTCTTTTATGGAAGCTTTTTTGGAAGCAAAGTTCGTATTCTACCTTTCCCCAACCTCCTCAGGTTCCTAAATAAACCAGGAAGCCCCTTTCCTTCTCCTATAATCTTCCATGGGCATTGTACAATGGTCTGAATGCACATCACATTACATCACATCACATCACATCACTTTACATCACATCACTTCATCTCACCTCACCTTACATCACATCACATCACATCACATCACATCACATCACATCACATCACATCACATCACATCACATCACATCACATCACATCACATCACATCACATCACATCACATCACATCACATCACATCACATCACATCACATCACATCACATCACATCACATCACATCACATCACATCACATCACATCACATAACATCACATCACATCACATCACATCACATCACATCACAACACATCACATTACCTCACATCACGTCACATCACATCACATCACATTACCTCACATCACATCACATCACATCACATCACATCACATCACATCACATCACATCACATCACATCACATCACATCACATCACATCACATCACATCACATCACATCACATCACATCACATCACATCACATCACATCACATCACATCACATCACATCACATCACATCACATCACATCACATCACATCACATCACATCACATCACATCACATCACATCCCATCACATCACATCACATCACATCACATTACATCACATCACATCACATCACATCACATCACATTACATTACATTACATCACATCACATCACATCGAAAGTATTTTGTTGAGTAAAAAAGAATTTGAAAAAGTTTTTCTTTGATAGAGATACAAAAACTCAAAAAATTCATCAATAGGGTAAGTCTTGAGCAACTGTGATAGGTTCTAGGAAACTGCTGTTACCTAAAAGAGACCAATTAAGCACAATAAATTGTTAGTAAATCGAATGAATGGTTCTTGTTAAGTTAACTATTAAGCTAAGTGAAAATAAGGACAACAATTTGTCCCAACTAAAAAAAGAGTAAAACCAGGAACTATGATTTGCTGTGCGCTTCCGATGATTGGATCTCGTTGTGTTAAGCAGTTAAGTGAAAATTTTACCAATCTTGGGCGAGAGACTTTTGTAAACCGTACTTTCGGAAGGGACACATAAGGATCGATGATATGCTGTTCATTTGACGTGTCAGTTTTCATTGGGTACTTACGTACAGAATTGGGTCTGCTTTCTACGGTCGATTGTAGACATTGAATGTTCAAAGAAGAGAAAGTAGAAAGTCTCTAGAGAAAGTATACTCACTTGTTTCGCGTTTTGATTATTCAGAGTACGGAGTACTTCGGAGGGACTACAAATACTCTCCTTGATGTCTTGAAAAGTTGAAACTGACGCTGCTAGTCAGTAGCAAAGACTCCCCTTTTCCTCTGGTACCACAATAGCTTTCAACGGAGTGCTTCATTTCACATCTTCCTACCCACCTTTCTAACGGTATCAATAACTAGAGCGAGTCCTTTTGTATTTTGCACCATTGTGCGTTTGGTTTTTTTTTATTATTTTTCTAGGTAGCATTAAAATGTTTTGTATTTAGCATCTCAAAAAATAACAACAATAAGGTTTACAATTTTTAAAAATGTCATTATTCAAAATTTCTGCTTCGTTATATAATTTTATTTGCATTGGTTTCTTATTCATGTTCATACATATTTATATTCGTAGTTTTTATGTTTGTATTTTTTTAATCATATTTTTTTATACTTATTAAAGCTAGGTTATGTTTACTAATTCAAAGACTTAAATCTTGTTAGGCATTTTGCAAGTTTTTCGGGTGTGTTTTTTTTTGTTGTCTTTTCGTGTACAATGCATTGGAGAAAAGTAGCGAAAGTGTGGTATTTTATTGTTGTTATATTTTATACATATAAGACTTTCACTGAATTGCGAGTGCCGGCGAGATGAGAGATGCCAGAAACGGAAAGATGAGTGGACTTGCATTCCAGTGAAAGCCTTCACCAGCCCTGTGCAATACGACACTTTCGCTGCTTCAGCGGAAACACCTAAACTCTTAACACTAAACACATTTCGCGTTGTTCGAATGAAAAGCCAACACTTGCGAAAAGGATTCGAATACGAAAACAAATTCAAAAATTGATCTCTTTGCAGGGTTTGCGAGTATACGGGGGACTTTTTCTTTTACGTTTTTGATTTGCAAATCTTCACACAATGATTGGGTTTGTTAGTGTGTCTAGTTGCCATATTGAAGGTGGTTAATTCGTGTTAGTAGTTTATGCGCTTTTACGTTGCTTGGAATATTTGTTGGTTATTAGTTGCGGTTAGTTGCCATAAATATGCATGTTAAAACGATGTGAGAGTGCTTGGCCGTCGTCGTTGCCGGGTCGCCGTTTCGATTGGTGGATGGTGGGTGTTGCCTAGTAGAGTTCCTTGTCGCCGGCCTGGTGCTGCGGCTTGCGCTCGTCGGCGTCGGCATCGGCGTCGGCGTGGATGCTGCGCTTGCCGAGACGCGGTCCGAACCAGAGGCCCGACGTGGCGCTGGGCCCGGTGCGCTTGTCGAGCGCCTGCTGCAGCGCCAGCAGACGCGCCCACTTGCGCACCTCGGCATCGTTGCGACCGACGCGCGGGAACGCAATCAGGCTGGCGCGCTTGATGTCGCCCTTGGGAAATTCTGCCAATGGCCAAGACACGCAATCGATGAGTGAAGCGGGACTGACATGCAATAAGACTGTCTTACCGTCATAATCCTCCAGCGAGGCGGGATAAAGGCCGTCGAACGCGCTCGTCTCGCCCTCGTGCAGGCTGTTGCCGATGCTGGGGTCGCTGCGGCCCACGCGCGGAAACGCTATCAGACCGGACGGTGCGCCACCGCCGCGGCGGTTTTTGTTCTGTTCCAACTCTGAAAGCAAAGCGTGGAATAAATTTGATATTAAATGCTCGTTGGCGGCGTATGTTCGAATGCTAATCACAATCGGCGGAAATTCGCAGAGCTGTAGGTGTGGGAAAAGGTATAGACGCACTTTTTGTAATTTGGCTGATTTGCAATTAGCAACGACGAACAAATGCGGCAGCTGCCCACAACGGTTGAACTGGCACATGCGGACACGCAACGGCGGGTGGGTGGGCGGGTGGGCGGCGGTCCTCTGGGTGCTGTTAGGCGTTGCCATAAATTATCCCACATCAGTTGTCAGCATCGAATTGCAAAATTAAATGCCAACTGAGTGCTTTTTACAGAGAAGTAGAAATAGAGGGAGTGGGACGACAGGTGCAAGAAAAGTCTAAAGATTCCACTGCGCACGCGCAGCCAGAGGTGCTTAGGTGAAGGACATCATGCACACTGCCAGTGCAGAGCTGCTTGTGACAGAGGTGAAAGTAGGCAGATCAGAGGGTTGAGACGACAGTGAAGTGGTAGAAAGTACAATGGAACGACCTGTGGTCGAGGTTTACCTACCCATGAATGGATAGCGATATCTCGGAGCTGCGCCAGAAGCCGCATTTTGAGATGAATCGACCAAGAAAAGATAAACTGATTTGATTAATTTTCTATAATAGTTTTGCTATCTGAACAAAATTTAGTTTGTCATTTTGGATTAAAAATAAAATATACTCTTTTTGGCTTGAAAATCCCTATTATTCTTTAAAAATACAAAATTCTTCTGTTTTCTCCCAAATGTCCTTTTTTCACATTACAATTCAATATCCACCTTTTGTTCCAAAATCGTTGCTTTCTTTTAATAATTGGAAAGTGCTTGGTTTTTGTTGCAATGCCCTTATTTTTGTTTACAATTTCGTTAATTTACGTAAGCTGGCTGTGGCCATTGGCCAATCAGTCCAACCTAACCTTACATTCTTTTTTCTTATTGTAAGCAAGGCAAATGCCTTCTGTTGGTTATGTTAACTTAGCTAACAGTAAATTAGTTTGTATAGCGTGCGACTGTCTACACAAACTATCCGAAGAAAGTTTCAAGATATTAAGGTTATTCAGGTTAGGTTATTGAGGGTTGTAGATTAGGTTAGGTAAGCTGACTGGCCAAGTGGGCCATGCATAGAGCCTGTAGGGTCCCTAGCGGTACGGTTAGAGCTCCTTTCTGTGGCAGATCGACGTCAAAGTAATCGTTGGGAATGTGGTTGTTCTTAGCGAAGTTCAGCAGCGAGTTCATGTCAAGCTTGGGGATCCCATCTAACCCGAAGAAGAACGGCCCCTAAGTGGGTAAGGCGCAGTCTTAAGATAGCTGGACAGAAGCAAAGAATGTGCTCCAAGGTTTTGTTTTCATTAAAATTAAATATTCTGCTTTCTTTGCCTCAAATGGTCCTCTTTTCTACTACAATTAAATTTTCTCTGCTTTCTTTCAACAATGTTCTCTCTACTTGACATTTTCTCCATTCCTCCTTTCATGTTCCTTTACTACTCAGGAGGACATCACCTTTTGCATTAAAACTAAAAGTTTACTTTTATGTTCCAAATGTCATCTTTTTCATTTCCTTTATACCTTAAATGTTCCTTTTTTCAATACAAAAATCAATTGTCTTTCTTTTTGACTGAAAATTAGCTTAACTGAGGTTTGATCTGAAGATATCAGAAAGATATGCGAACTCATTTTGTAGGTTTACAGTGTCGTAAAAGTTTTACTAAAATCAAAGGTTTTCTGCTTCCTTTCAAATTGTTTCCTTTTTCATTAAAAATGTTCTCTGTATTTCAAATTTCTTCTATTCCTCCTTTCATGTTCCTTTACTACTAAGTAGGACCTCACCTTTTGCATTAAAACTAAAACGTTTACCTTTTTACAAATGTCCTCGTATTTATTTCCTTTATGCCTTAAATGTTTTTCAATTAAAAAAAAATGTACTTTCAAAAATGTACAGTCAAGAGACTGCAAATAAGCTTAACTGAGCTTTCATCTGAAGATATCAGAAAAATGTACGGACACATTTTGGAATCCCGAGATTTCAAGACTTTAGAATCCCGGGGTTTCCATTGTCGTAAAAGTTTTGTTAGAATCAAAGGTGTTCTGCTTTCTTTCAAATTGTTGCCTTTTTCATTAAAAATTTTCTCTTTACCTCAAATTTCCTGCATTCCTCCTTCCATGTTCCTTTACTACTATGAAAGACATCATCTTTTGCATTAAAACTATAAGTCTACCTTTTTGTTCCAAATGTCCTCTCTTTCATTTCCTTTATGCCCTTAAATGTTCTCTTTTTCAATAAAAAAAAATTAAAATTCCTTTTTTTTACTGTAAATTAGCTTGACTGAGCTTTCATCTGAAGATATCAGAGAGATGCGCCAACTCATTTTGGAAACCCGAGGTTTCCAGTGTCAGTGTAAAACTGGGACTTGTACTATCACAACTTAGTGTACATCTAAAACTAACCTGAACCCTAATCTGAACTGAAGAGTTTAAGAGTTGTCAGTTAACGCCTCATGCTCTACAAGGCACTTATCATCCCGGCTCTTTTATATGGTACATAATCTTGGATGTTGTCGATCACTGCTGAATGTGCTGTGGGTGTTCGAGAGACACTAAAAGATACTCGGCAAGATATTCTGTTCCCTCTGCGTGGGAGATGATTGCCGTTCTCAATGGAACAGCGAGCTGTATGGATTATACAGGGCCCTGGACACAATCAAGTGCGGAAGCTGTCATCGTTTGGGATCTCCAATTGATACCAGCATTCACAGGACAGAACCAGGCTGGTGCGCTTATTTGGATTGGGCAATGTCCGATAAATGGTTGTAGCGCCAGTTAAGTTAGTAATTGTTATATAATTTTGTTTCATCTTGGAGCGATTACGAATCGATTCTATTTATCATGACTCTTACTGTGGTTATCTGTGGTCCAGTTGTTATAAAATGCATAGAAATTTTTTCGTAAATTTTCATTCAAAAATAACCTTCAGTTTTGTTGTACGTCGCATGGCGATATTTGTCAGAGTTACAGAGATGGACATAGTCTATGCTTTGGTCTGGCTTCTATAGTACAGTCGGTAGTGTCTTATAAGCTGAGTTTATCATTTCAAAGTGTAGTTACCGGTTTTAATATGCTTCATCAAAAGATGGAAGAGACTTCAAATATGAAATTGAAGTGGATGTTTCATAGGATTTCAAAGAAGCCAGTAGATGAACAACTTTTCTGTGGCGTGTTAGATCTGCGGCCGTATTCTTTTTTGAAAAGTGAGAAGACTGACTAGACCAAAATTGTTGCACCGAACATGTTAGCTCTTAGAAAATAGATGCAAGATAAAGTCCAATAAACAAATGTCTAAATTTCACTGATTTCACAATTATTAACGTCTAAGAAAGTGCAAACTGGATCAAAACTTACCGCTGAAATGTTAAAGTTCGATTCTTATAAATTAATCAATCTCACTTTTGTTTTGTTTTATACGCTATGGACGTGAAGTATGGGCTTTTCTGTGGAAACTGCCGAGTTATTTCCGCGATAAGAGTCTTTTTGGTGGACGAAATATTTAATCTATGGGTTTGTTTCATGAGTGGATTTATGTGTCCCTAGATTTGGAATAAGTTCCGGCAACTAGAGATACTACTAGTACATGTAACTAACTAATGAAGTTAACTGAATACTTTAATAATAATAAATTCATATTTCACTGCACTGAATATTTCAACTGGATAAGTCCATAACAACATTTTAATTCCTCTACTTGAGTCAACACTAACTAAATCCAACACTAAATCATCAACATCACTAAATAAACTTCTGGGCTAATTAAGTCAAATATTGCTTAATCCTTTCATGACGCATTCTTATAGTTGCCCAACTATTGTATTTACATATCCACAACATTGTCAATGTTTCGGTTTTTTATGATTTATGGAATTTTGGAAATTAAATTTGAATTGCTTTGCTGCTGCCCATGAAAATCATTGGTTTCTTTTTCAACTGCAACGATTTCTTCAGTACACAAATCAAATATTACACACACACACTCCCTCATACATAAGAAATATGTACATATGTATGTTTTGTGATTTGCATGAACAGTTAATATTGCCGAATGTTTCAAATGCTTCGCCGCATCTGTACCGAGCGAGTTTTTGTGATGCTGACTTATTATTTACTGGTTTTTGCGCGGGGCCGTTTTGGTTTTTTGTTGTTTTACATTGTTGTACTTAAAAACAACAAAATTTGCATTTCAAGCTTGATACAATTTCATATATTCATATTTTGCGGTTCATTTATTTATTGGTTGTCATTGTTCATCGACTAAAGAAGTACTGTGAAAATTTCAAAGTGGCGTCTTTGAAATGGCAAAGAGGCACAACTTGAATGGGATTTAATGGTGTTTTAGGCATTTTTTTATAAAGAGAAAAGCCTCTACTATGAAAAAACGAAATATTTTCTATATGAAGTTTGGATTGGCAATGCGGATCATTCGAATTTTTCAGCTAAACTTGAAGCAGTAAAAAAGGGCAAAGAAGAGCAAAGCAATTGGGTTTTTATTTAATATTTTTTATTTGTTTCCAATATTGTTTTGTATTGTATTAGATTTGCTTGGAGTGTTGTCTCCCGCTGCACACATTTCTTTACTTTTCTCTGCCTTCGGGTGTGTGTGCGTGTGTATGTGTGTGTGCATCAAGCACCCATCAAGCTTTGTACAAATTAATTTGTAAACATTTAACAAACTTAATTTGCAGCGAAGGTGTTTTGTTTTGTTTTGTTGTTGTCTTTGGTTTATAGATACAAAATGTAAGCAGCTTAATACCCTTTACAGTGCTTTTGCCTCATACTCACCCACACACACACACACACACATACGCGCAGACAAACACCTGTTTAAATAGTCCATTGAATTGACAACGGCATTAACAATTTATGAGCGAACTCTGCACAATGCAAACAAAAATAAAAACCTAACACAAACATTGCTGCAAAAAATGCGTTCAAGACGCAAGCAAATCGCCAACTCATCAATGACGACACACCTATTTGAAACAATTTGCCATGCTTAAGCTGCGCCAATGGTAGATCTATGCAAATTTCAACTGTACTCTTTTAACAGCAGCATTCAAACCAATGTCCTTGTGTCGTCCCTTCAGCATGATGCCGGCTGACAGCGAGGGTCGGCGTGGAGTCGAGTGAGCGGTATGAGGCATCGCAAATGCGTTGCCCGCAGTGCGATTGATTGCCATGAATATACATAGACAGACTTTTGTTGCATACTTATTGAGGCGAGGCGGCAGTGGTGCGGCCAAGCTTCACGCAACGCCCACAAATGCAATGCGGGCTAATTTTCATTTCGATTTTATATTTTGGCCCTACGAAAGCTGTGCGCCCATTGTGAGAAATGAATGCCGAAAATCAAATTTGATCACGTTTCGCGGTTAGGCGACAATCTGCGTCAAGATTATTGTAGTTGCTGTGATTTGAATGCGAATGTGACAGCCTAAAATCACTGCCTGCGGTTTTACTAGTTTCCTAATTAAGCTGTGCCCACAACAAGTCGACCACATTGGTTGGTGTTTTCTCGGAACACGGAACTAAACATTTTCGAGTTGAACTATGCGATTTTTTGTGCTCACGTGTGCCAAAGTGTCAAAGGTGCATGGCTGAAGAATTTGTCCGTATTTCAAATAACCAAATCAGTGTTGCGTGTTTTTTGGCATTGGCCATGAAAGTGTGAGTTGCTGCTTGAAAAAGTTGAGCGACTTGGCTGGAAATGCTGACAGCAGCGCGCTCGGCATGCAAACTAATAGGAAGTTATACTTTGTCTAGCAACAGCAGCACGTGGGACCGGCGGTGGGATTAGACGCTTTAAGCTGTGCTCAACTTTTGCCGCTGAAAATAAATGCTTCACACTGGTGGCAAAAATAAAGATTAACAATTTTCCAGAACATGTTTTTTTACTTTAGCTATACTTGTCATAATAAATTTTCAAAATAAGCAATAAAAGCTAAAACAAAAATTAATCACTCAATTTTACGCTCGCGCGGATTTCTAACGTGGCATGGAAATGTGTTTTAAATGTTATCAAAATTAAAGACTCAATGAAATAATCAAAATTATGGAAATTTGTAAATCATAAAAAAATTGAGAAATGTGTGCTTCGTTTTTTTCTTCGCTAAGTTCTTGGTTGTAAATTGTAAAAGTAAAGAATTTACGGAAATTTTGCATTCTTAGTTTCTTTTCAACTCTTTGGACTTAACTTCAAGTTTATTGAAGTATTTTGCTTTAGATTTTCCAGTCAAAAGTGATTAAGTTTTGGATGAAAAGTAAAAAAATTTTACCAAAATTTCAGAACTTCCGAATCCAAATTATTTGACTTACTTTCCATTAGATTTTCTAGTCAAAGGTATTGAAAACTTTGGGTTGAAAAGTAATAAGTTGAATTTTATTTATTTATTTAATTCAGTCTGTCGACAAAAATCTTCTAGTCTCTTTTAAACTTATTAGATTTTAAATTTTTAGATTTTTAATTTTAATGACATCTTTTGCATTCGACTTTCTAGTCAAAAGTGATTAAGTTTTGGAGCATAAGTAAAAAAATGTCAGAAAATTGCATTTCTTTGCTATATTCTTGGACTTAAATACAAATTTAATGAACATTTTTCGACTTGATTTTCTAGTCAAAAGCATTCAGAAGTTTTCGTTCAAAAGTAAACAACATTTCAGAAATTTACATTTTTAGTTTCTTTGCCAACTTCTTAGACTTTAATCCAAGTTTAATGACACTTTGGATTCGATTTTCTAGTGAAAAGTGTTTAAGTTTTAGTTCAAAGGAAAAGAAAATGAGTAAAATTTGCGTATTAAGTTACTTTTCTATCTTCTTTGACTTGAATCCAAGTTATTGGATATGTGTTTCTTTAGATTTTCTAGACAAAAGTAATAAAAAGTGTTGTTTTAAAAATAAAAAGCACAGAATTTGGCACTTTTAGTTTCTTTGCAACTTTTTGGACTTGAATCCAAGTATAATTAAATATTTTTCATTAGATTGCCCAGTTAAATGTGATCAAGTTTTAGTTCAAAGGAAAACAAATTTCAAAAATTCCTTAATGCGTGAATTTCTGAATTTACTTTCTTTCTTTCTTTTTTTCTTTCTGAATTTGCTTTACTATCTTCTTGGACATAATTCCAAGCTAAATTAAATCTTTTGCTCTCGGATTTTCTAGTCAAAAGTATTAAAATGTTTTAGTTCAAAGTAAAAAAAAAATTACAGAAATTTCAGAAGTTTCTTTGCTAACTTGCGAATCCAAATTATTTAATATTTTCTTCATTCGATTTTCAAGTCAAAAGTAATCAAAAGTTTGGTTTAAAAAATAAAAAATTTAGAGAAATTAACATTTTTTCCCTCTTTTCAACTTTTTGTATTTTAATCCAAGTTTAATGACATCTTTTGCATCCGATTTTATAGTCAAAAATGATTAAGTTTTGTATTAAAAGTTAAAAAAAATGTCCGAAATTTGCGTTTCTTTGCTATATTCTTGGACTCTAAGGAATCCCAACTTGGAATCCAAGTTTAATGAAATCTTTTACTCTTCTGAAACTTTTGATCTCTGGATTTTCTAGTCAAAAATTTTCAAAAGTTTAAGTTAAAAAGTAAGACATGTTACAGAAATTTACATTTATTTATTTTTTTCTAGTCAAAAATATTCAAAAGCTTAAGTTCAAAAGTAAAACAAGTTACAGAAATTTACATTTATTTATTTTCTTGGACTTTAATCAAATCGTAAGGACATGTTTCGCATTCGATTTTATAGTCAAAAGTTATGAAGGTTTTGAGTTAAAATTAAAAAAATGTGATTATTTTGCGTTTTTAATTTCAAACTTCAAACTTCTTAGACTTTCTGAAAGTAAACTTCTTGGACTTTAATTAAATTAATAAACTTTTAATTTCTTGAATTTCAATTGACATGTTTTGCTTTAGATTTTCTAGTAAAAAAATATTAAAGTTTTGGGTGAAAGGTAAACAAATTAAGAGAAATTTGCGTTTTTAATTTCTTTAAATTCTTTTTGAAAGTAAAACTTTGGAAAGTAAACTTAAAACTGCTTGGAATTCTATTAATTAATTAATTAATTGATAAAAATTAAATTAATTGATTAATTGAATTCTAGCTATAAGTTCCAAGTTCCAAAAAATGTGACTAATTCAGTTGAATCAAAAGTAAAGTTTTGAGAGTATTTTGAAGTTTCATAGTTATATTTAAAATAAGATTTAAAGATCCTTAAAAATATCATACGAACAGCCAAATTGAGGAGAGAAATTGATGCATTTGGAAAACATTTTTTCAATTAGATTTTATAAAAATTGTCTCTAAAATTACAATTCAATTGATGTCATTGAATGAAGGATTCACTTTCATTAAATAAATCTAATATATCAAATATATATCACAACTATTACTGAATTTAGTTCTGACTTTAATGGTCTTCAAATTTTAATTGTTTAATTTTGTTTAGATTAGTTTTAAGATTTAGACTTTGTTTAAACTATTTCATTGAAGTTGGAACATTTTTTGGTGTATTATTGAGCTTTCTGTCTATTCAGAGCAACGCAGCAGAAGCTGAATTATCAGATCTACTAAAATTAATCAAGAAATGAAAATAGTGAATGGATCTGCAAAACTGAAACGAGAAATCAAATTGGTGTATGGACTGAAATTCGAGGAAATTACAGTTGAATATGCTTCCAACTACATTCAGGGACTTATTCAGGGACCTTTTCAGACCTCGCAACTTAACAAAACCCAACTAAGTTTTACCTCTCTTTTTACAAGTATATAATTTTATATTTTCAACTAAATGAAATGTTTTAATGCTTTTTGGCTTTTAAGAAAAAATTCAATTTTTTTCTGTTCAGCTGTTAAAAAACATAAATTCAAGTTGTCTCTGAGAGTTTTCCGCATGTATGATTGCGGCACATTTGTGATGTTATTAGGTAGTTAACTCAAAAATTTTGTATTTTACATTAGCATAAATTAGCATTTAGAACGCTCATTTCCGTTCCATCCACCCATCCACACACATACACACACACACACACACACATACACACAGACTCGGGCGCACTTACCAGCCTCTGAGAATCCGGCTAAAGCCACAATCAGAACGATTAAACAAATTACAAAGTCCACACCGCGCAAGGATCTCATTTTGATTAGTATGCAGCAATCGCTTTCTGTCGTCAATCTACAGCACCTACAATAGTTACAAACAGCCCGTCAGCGAATCGCACAAGAGCACCACACGACGTTTTTGTTTGCCGTTTGTCTATTAACACTAAATCGAAATTTAAAAAGTAACCGCTGTCGTTGGTGCTGCAGCAAGAAAAAGCCCAAAATGCACAGAAAATCGACTGCGCTTTTGTTCTAAAGGTCTGCCCTTGTTGCGGTGCTTGTTCTTGCTGCTTGATTGCTTTGATTTCGCGCCAGCTGCAACTACTTTGCTTATCCACGTTCACCGAAATTATGCTTGATATCTGTTAAAATTCGTGTCCTTTTATATGGAAAAGACAAAAGGCAGCGCCTGCAGGCGAATGCCAAAGCAACAAAGCGCATCATGTGGCAACGGCGGCAGCAGCGACGCGTCGGCCGCAGCAACATCGGCAACGACTTTTTGGCACAACACAACAAACACCCTGACACACACACACACACAGACACACCGAACACGGCAACGTTGAGCGCCACAAGTGGGGACAGCACGCACCACAGCGCCATCGATATGTGTGAGTGCATGGTGTGTGGATTGGGCAACCCTGGCAACAATGCGGCCAGCACAGCGCCGATTTCTATTATCATTTGCTGTTGCTTTTTCAACTTTTGTTTTTATTCTTTTCAACTGTGGCAGTTTAGCGCCATATGCGTGTGTTGTTGTTGTTGTTGTTGCTGTTGCTGTTGTGATCCTGTAACAGTACGCAAGCGCTGCCCACGTTCGGGCATTCGGTGGTGGCACCGTGGCTTCACGCGGACCTGCTGTGCCTCAGTGTTGCGCTGCAACAGGTGCGCGCTTGTGGCAACATGGCGCGACGCCGGCAACATTGTTGCCAGCTGCTGTGAAACATGTTTCGCAATGATTCCCTGTGGAAGTGCGCGTTTTTCAAGCGTTGCAACACGTTGGTTTGAGTGTGTCGGTGTATGTATGTGTGTGTGTGTCGCCATTTTAAATAATTAACAGCAGACAATTTTAAAGTTGACTATTTTTAATGATTTTTTAGGTCATAAACATAAATTTTCGAATGAATATTTGAATGTTTGACAATTTTAGTCTTTAAGTGATTTCCTGGTTGAAATATGAGGATTTTTATGAGTGAAAAAGTGCATGAGTGATAAAGAAAAAAATTAGCGTTGGTTCAAGTGTTTACTTTCCATTAGCACTCGACGATGTAGTTTGAGTAACGCAATGAAGCAACACGTGTTTTGATAAAAAAATTTAAACGAGTTACTGCATTATTAATTAAAAGTAAATTTCAACGAAAAGTGAATGTTAAGAAAAAACGGAAGAAGACAAAATATGTTGAGTGTGTCTTGGCTGCTGCCGTGGGTCAGTGATCAAAATGCGGCAAGTTTAAGTCTTCGTTTATGATAAAATTGGTGCAGTTTACCGCTTCGACATAAGAAAGAGCAACAATTGACACTATTAAATGTCAGCGACAAGTTTAAGGACTGGTTCAAAGAACTCTTTTGGTTGAATTGGGACTCTCTTCATGGCTATGAGCTGTAATCTTATAGATTTTGTCCGCGCTTGCTCAGAGTGTTTTTAGTCGCAGAAACTTTTTCATTTGAAATAATATATCTTTCAAGTAAAATGATATGATTACAGTTTCATGCACTTCATAAGTTATGTCAATAGATATTGGATGATTAGAAGAAATTCTACTTTTATTTAAGGGAAGGTTAAGTTAGGTTAGGTTAGGTTGGAGTGAAAGCACTCTTGGAAAACATTCATGGCTCATTGTAAAAACGCAACTAATGGTTAAAATAACAATGCTGGAAATCATGAGAGCTCCTTACTGAATCTGGCCATTTGCTTGATAGAGACAGTAACGATAGCTCAGTCAGAATAGTAAGGAATGATGCACCAAGAAGTTTTAGACTGATTTTAGTAACAAAAGCGCCTTGGTTCTTTAGATGAAGAATGACGTCTCTCTTTTTTTAAACATACATTAGGGCGGGTCAAATTGTATGGAACGATTTTTTTTGATGAAGCGTATAGCAGAAATTTTGCTCAAGAGACCATAGCTCTAAGTCGAATTTGGAGCCCCCCGAAAATTTCAAAATAGATATTTTTCAATATATATGTACATAGAATAATCTAATTAAATTCGTCATAAAATCGGATAGAGTTATAGTAGATTTCTCAATCTGGGCTTGTTTGAAAAGTATTTTTATCACCTTTCAGAATCTGTATTGATACCAATATTTTTTTTTATTTTTAGTAGACATAATAGGAATTTTTTGTCGAAAAATAGCCTAAAATAAACTTTTAATTCCGAATTTTCTTCGACTTTTTTCGATAATTTTTTTTTTTTGCAGATTATGAAAGTTCAGATAATTTCAAATAACTTTTATTACGATCAATTTTTTTGTTTTCGAACTCCTTTTTGTAGGAAAATCTATCTGAAAAAATCAAACTTTTCAAGAAACGAAAAATAAAGATACAAATATGTTTTTGGTACCGGGTTAAAGTGGATAAAATTCTGCATCACTATGTGAAAAAGTTGTTGCAAACTAGTTGACCGTTTTCCCGCAAAGCACTCTGAAAGTTGACATTTATTTTCAGTTTTTGTGCCAACAGCGATAAACGCGTTTTTTCCTTTACTTCAAAACGATTTCTTTTTGTGTTTTTTCAAAAAGTATTTACAAATTAATTATGCAACCTTCATGTTCAGGTATTTCAGTAATGCAGTGTGTATTTTGTTTTGTTAAAAAATGTTTATTAGTATTTCATTTAATTTTTTGTTTAAAAGCTTAATAATTATTCAATTTTGGACCTTTTCATAGACATAAAGTTGTGAGTCTTGTGAGATTTCGATTTTTGTGTGCGAACTCATGGGCCAAATGGGCCATATATGAGAACAAATAGAAATGTGCAAAAGACATTTTTTTTAACCCTAATCCGTCGTTCGGGTGATTTTTCACCCATTTTCAACTTTGGGATGCTATAACTTTCCTATATATTTATCAAAATGATTAAGGTTTCTTGTATTTGCAGCAAATCATAATAAGTTTTCGAAATTATCTACAACATATTGATTATTTAATTATAACGGTGATTATAAAAAAAGTTACGTGGGCGACGTTCGGGTGAAATTTCACCCATATACAAATTGTATGGAAATTTAACGCAACACATACAGAAAATGCCCTCAAATTACGTCACTGGAATGAAAGTTTTGAACTGCTATTATAGGCAAAACCTTTTTATGGATCAATGGGCCTCCTGAACTTAACGGAAAAGTAAGAGCCAATTATATCATTTCAACTAAAGTTGGTATAACTCGCTATGCTTGAAGTCGTGCCTCAGCAATACAAGATGCCAATGAAGACCAATGTTAAAGAGAGCAACTGACAAAACTAATGTTGAAGATTTGGGAGTTTTTGGCAGTGCATGGATCAGCGTTGGTGATATTCACGCATATTTTGGTATTTAAATTTTGAGTGGTGTTTATAAGTCGAATGGAGAATCTCTTGATAATCTGTAGAGTTACACAACAGGCAGACGAATTTTTCGTTCTTTTGGTGACAAAACCACTCGCCAAGAACGTAACGATTGTAATGAAGAATGAAGCTCGTTAACACCCATAAGAGAAAAGTTGGTTTACCGACAACTGCTATGTACGTCCTTTGAAAAGGACACACTAAGTAAACAATTGCTGGCTTTTCGCGGAAGATGCTCCTTTTGGCACTTTTCATCATAACTAGGATATGTGGGTGACAAAAAATGTCCAGAAATTATATCGTTTTACAATAAGTCAAAAGCAGTAGTTGACACTTTAGACCAATTGGTCAGTAACTAACTATACCGTCAAACGAAAAACTAATCGCATCGCTGTCGATCCCAGCTGGCATCACAACAAAAAGTACAAGCGGCGAATTTTTCTTGAAGACTTAGATTTTAGTTTAGTAAAGCTAAAGATTTTGCGTAGAGCAACGTTACCGAAAGGAAAATCTTCATGCTGACTTCTTATCTCAATACAGCCAATTTCCCAAACCTTGTCAGAAAATCAGAGCGTAAAAAAGTAAAAAACTATTGAAACACGGTTCCAATTTGGTATCAAAACCATCGAAAGGCATATTCTGCTTGCAATTCTTGAAAAAAGTATACATGTGGTGAACACAAAGTTTTAGTTAACTACTGCCCTTCCTTGTCCCCTTTTCCCATCCGCTTGAAATGTGTGCTGCAACACATGTTGGAGAAAACAGTGTTACATACACATTTAAAAACGGGTGAAACTTGTGGTATATCACAACGGGTCTCATAATAGGCCTCCGAGTGTGTCTCTTAAAGAGGCAGCCACAATAACCTAACCTAGTTGCCCTAATTGCAAATAAATATAGAAAAATTAGTTAACTTATTTATCTGTAAGATAACAAAGATAATAAAGATTGAAGATAACAAATGAATTTTAATTATAATTTGTCAAAAAATGCATTAAAACAATACAAAGTACAATATGGGTGAAATTTCACCCGAACATCTTATGTGTGAGTTTTTTTGAACGTCGGATGAGGGTTAAATAATTTATTTTTTAGATGAAAACAAATAAGCAAAAGGTTTTATTGTTGTTTTTATTGTTTTTTCGAAATGCAGAAATATCTGCATCAGTAATAGAAATCGATGTAGACTTGAATAAAAACATTCACACCATTTTATGGTTGTTTCTAGTGAACATCAAATCGAAATAGAAAAATTTCGCAGCTATGAATTAAAAACTGTAAAATATTTTTAAAAATGCTATTCCCACAATTGTCCACAAATAGTTTTTGTATCGACCGCAAATCATATCGCATGCTTTATTGCCAATCGGCCAACCTTCGGAAGAAGCACGGAATAACGATTTCAAGTGTTGCAGGGAGAATTTTTTACGAAAGTGGACTGAAAAAATACCATTGAAAACATTTGTAATACATTTTTTTTAAATTCTGACCCCATTGTATCAAGTATGGAGAAAAGTGCATCGTATATACATATATTATGCCCAAAGTTGCTAACAATGGAGTTGATACTAATGAGGAATGATGATAATGGTGATGGTGAGGCTTATAATGTTGATGATGAAGATTATAATAATGATAACACTGTGCAAGGCCAAAATTTAGACATGGGGGGGACCTACTGGGTGAGTTTTCTATAGGTATACTGAGTTGAGATCCACCAGCCGTTTGGTAAGATTGGCTCTAGTTTATGAGAAATCTGACTTTGAAGTTTGTCGCTTTAGTCTTCGAACGTTTAAATGCGAATATCGCTTTACTGTCTTCGGCAAGTTTGTAGATATTTGCACGACCAACAAATTTGCTTAAGACACCAATCCAAAAAAAAATACATTCAAACTGTGTAATTGCGATATGTGCATTTTTTTGCGCAGCGCAACGTGGCGTATGAGTGTCATTTAATTATAATTAACACTCATACAAGGTGCGTCCCAAAGTAAACAGGACTTTTGCAATACGGACGTTTCTGGTGGCGCCATCTATGTGTGAGGACATGCGTTGGAAAGGTACATCTTTCATTCACATACTGTCTTTCATGACATTTGGTCTAGTAGACGCCGAAATATCCCGCTCAATGTGACAGTATGTTTTTAACTTTGGTACGAGAATGTCGATCGAACAAAGAGCTAATATTAAGTTCTGTTTTAAACTTGGTAAAACTTTTACCGAAACGTTTAAATTGTTAAAGCAAGTTTATGGTGATGATTGTTTATCCCGTGGCCGTGTTAATGAGTGGTTGAATCGATTCAAGAATGGTCGTGAAGACTTGAATGACGACGAACACGTCGGCCAGTCGAAATTTGTGATTACTGACGATGCCATCAAAACTGTGCGTGATTTTATCAAAATGCAGCCAAAATCATCATTGGAATTGATGGAAATGGAATTGAACATCTCCAAAACATCAATTGATCGCATTTTAACCGAACATTTGGGTCTCCGTAAAGTGTGTTCTCGCTTCATTCCGCACACTTTAACCGACGACCAAAAAGCGCAGAGAATTGAGCACGCAAAAGACATCGTTCGGGAAGCCAGACGTGATCCAAATTTCTTGTTCAACATCGTAACCGGTGACGAAACGTGGTGCTTTCAATATGATCCCGAAACAAAGCGTCAAAGTGCCGAATGGAAGCACCCAGATGAGCCAAATCCGAAAAAAACCCGCCGTGAGAAGTCAAAAATCAAAACTCATCTCATTTGTTTCTACGATTCAAAGGGAATAATTTATCGAGAGTTTGTTCCACCGGGAAAAACAATTAACGCTTTGTTTTATGTTGAAGTTTTGAAGCGTTTGGTGCATCGCATTCGTCGTATTCGGCCAGAATATCGCGAGGATGGAAGTTGGCGTTTATTGCATGATAATGCACCGGCTCACAGAGCCCTAGTTACGACCGATTATTTGACCAAGAAACAAGCATTTTTACCATCAATCATTCACCGTATTCGCCTGATATGGCTCCCTGTGACTTCTACTTATTCGGTCAGTTGCATTTGCCGATGAAAGGAAACCGTTATAAGGACGTTGAGGACATCCAAAAGGCTTGTACCAACATTTTGAAGGCGATGCCGGCCGATGACCTAAAACACTCATTCCAAATGCTTTTGGACCGTGCAAAACGTTGTATCGAAGCAGAAGGAGAGTATTTTGAATAAATAAAAAGAATTATACAAAAATAATCATCCGTTTTCTTTATTTTATAAAAGTCCTGTTTACTTTGGGTTGCACCTTGTATAATTAGAATAGTGCAAGATTTATCTTGCACTGAAGTATACTCAAAAACATTTGTTTTTGTACTTTCTAATGTTCGATTAACTAAACCTAATAGTTATCTCATATATAAATAGCCTGGGTGAATTAATCGGCATTTTCGGCATCAATTACACCACTGTGCGATGCCTTGAAAGAGCTCATCCAAAGAACTATTTCTATCTAATTTCTAACTGCAATTGTGAAATTATAAAAATGTCTCTTAGTTTCGATTTTAAGAAAACATTGTTTGTAATTCACCTATACTTAAGTTTTATATGGGGTCTATAAGGTCTGAAACACATTCACTACACTTTTTTTATATTCAGTTTTTATTCTCTTAAAGCAATTTGCTTGTATTTTTATATAAATTTATTTATTTGTCTCATACGAATGTGTGGGCGGAAAACTACAGCCAACCGGAAATCATGCGGCCGGTAACAGTCGACTTGCCGCGATCTCCACCAGCTGCCGCGCTGCTCTGACCCACTTTGATGGCGGGTTTGGGTGGCGGCGGCTTGTCGTCTTTCTTCTCGGCTGGTTTCTTGTCGCCTGGCTTGTCCGCGGCCTTGGCATCGTCTGGCTTCTTGTCGTCCGGTTTGGCAGCCGCTGCAGTGCCGCCAGCAGCGCCGCCACCAGCCGCTGCATCGGCAGCTTTTGTGCCGGCCGGCACATCAGCCGGTGGCTTAGCACCAGCGGCAGCAGCTGCATCGGGCTTGGCGCCTGACGGTGCAGCCGGTGCAGCACCTTTGGCAGCGCCAGCTGGCGCAGTTGCAGCAGTCGGTTTGGCGGCTTCTTCTTTCTTGACGGCCGCTTCCGGCTTGGCAGCATCGCCAGGCTTGGCGACTGCAGGCTTGGCAGCGCTGTCGGCGGGCTTGGCTGCTGCAGTGCCCGCTGTGGGTTTGGCAGCCTCGTCCTTTTTGTCGTCGGGCTTGGCATCGGTCGGTTTGGCAGGCGGTGCAGCGGCCGCTGGTTTGCCGTCATCCTTCTTGGCTGTGTCGTCTTTCTTTGGCGGTTCGCCGGGCTTGGCAGCTGCTGGTTTGCTGCCGGGCGGTGCGGGTGCTGCGGGCTTGGTGGCATCAGCTGGTTTGCTCTCGCCAGGTTTGGCAGCAGCAGCTGGCTTGCCGTCGGTGGTCTTCTGTGCACCTTCGGGCTTAGCGGACAAGGATTTCCTTGACTGTGTAGGCAACATGTGGCAAGTGAGAAGAAATCAAAATGGTTTAATTGCATAAAAGCTACTTACGCCAATGGGATCGGTTTTCTTTTCGTGCTTAATGCTGGACGTTGTCGAGGAAGCGGCAGCGGCAGCGTCCGGTGTCGCTACGTTCTCCTCATCCGCTGTCATCTTCTTCTTCATGAACTTGACGTAGGCAACGCGTGTGGCGCGCGTCACATCGCCCAAGTTCGGGTTGTACTCTGCAAAGACAACAATGCCGCTTTTCTTCTGATCTAATCGACTAATTACTGAGTGCCATTACCAATGAGCTGATTCTGATTCATCTTGAGACCCTCGTTGGCCTGCTCGATGATGCGGCGCCTCAAGCTGCGCTGACTGCGACGCTGCAGCGACGACCGCTTCGTGCCAATGGGATCCGATGACATTGTGTTCTGTCGCGCAATCGTATTCCAGTCCTTATCGCTGCAACACAAAACCGCTTTAAAATTACAAATACAAATACAACAACAGCGACTTACCCCGACTTGAGCGACTTTTTCTTGCCGATGACGCGCGCCAACGAGGAGAATATGTCCTTGCTTTCCTCCTGGCTCTCGGCCATCTCGCGCTGCAGATTCTCGACAAAGCCAATCTGGAAGTCTTTCAGTATGCGACGCTCCATGACTTTGCCCTTCTTGGTGCCGGCAGCAGCTGCAAGTGAGACGTCAACAGCATATTGACACTGCATCGACGGCGGGGCGCTGTGCCGCACAGCGTGGCGCACTCACCTGCCGTCTTCTTCTCGATGTCGGGCACGTCGAATTTGTTGTTCTGGAAAATGTCCAGCAGCTCGAAGCGCAGCGAGCTGATATCCTGACGCACTTCAATGATATCATCCTCGGTGATGCCGTAGTCGTCGCGCCGCCGCTGCTCGGCGGTGACGAAGCGCCGTATCAGCAGCTTCATGACTCTGTCGTGCAGACTCTGCGCCTTGTCTTTCGATTTGCGCTGCGGAGAAGAACAAGAAAAATCGGTGCGTGAATGTTGTGTTTGTGCTGATTTGCGGCCAACGCAGATTAGGAATTTTGATTCGTTTCATTACGACGGCGCCAGGCAGCCACGGCGCGACAGTGACGCAGTTGGCACCTCGATGCGCCACAATTGTTAATAATATTGTGCCATTTGTTTCAATGAAGCTTAGAAAGCTTAGAAAGGGTTTCACGGCAGCAATCAGCACAGCTCATTTATATTTTTAGAATGGCAAAAACAATAAAAATCAACGAAGGATTTGCATTTGATTGAGCCGGAAGTTGTGCTGGCGCTGGTTTGTGGTAGGTTAGGGTGCAAGTTGTGATTGAGATTTAAAAATATTAAAAAATCGTTTGTGATGCATTGAAACATTATCTAAATTTTACCATGACACTCTTGGAGCGCTTGGGCGCCTCCTTGCCCAGCGTCTTTCGCAGCAGCTTGACGTTCGGCATAATGTTGAATGGCGGCGGCACGGTGCCGCCATCCTCAAAGTAACTCATCCACAGCTGGGAGCGTGCAAACTTCCACTCGACATCGGCGCGTTCCGAGATGATTTGATATGAGTTGGACATCATGGCAATCAGCATGTTGAGCAGCACAATAATATTGATGACCGAGTACGAGCCGAACATGAGCAGCGCCCAGAAGCGAGTGAAGCTCTTAATGCCGGCCAAATCGAAGGAGACCAAGTCGACCAGACCGAACGATGCCCAGAAGAGCGATTGCGAGGTCTCGAAGAGGCTGCAAGGAGCAAGTGTTAACTGTTAAGTCATCAAGAATAGCTGCTTCTCAGATACTAACTTGGAAAATCGCCGCCATATGGTGCAAGCCTTCTCCTGATCATCGAAATCAGCCACGTCCGGATGCAGATGATAGCATTTGTTCTTCTCCAATTCGGCATAGTACCAGAGCAGCTGATTCAAGCCGCAACCGAAGGCAAACAACACCAGCGTGTAGATGAAGAAAAACTTGATGATGTCAATAATCATGCGACCGAGCGACACTTGCAGCGGTCCCAAGTGCGGATTGATGGAGAAAATATGGACCAGCTTCAGATAGGAGAAAACCATGCCGGCAGCAAAGGCGCCTTCCGACAGCAACATGGGATCGAATGGATGCCAGTGCTCGCGCGGAAAATACGGATCAATGCCACGGTACCATTGATCGCGCTGTAGATAATAAAATTAGATAAATTTGAAGATAAAAATGAAGAGTTTTTCATTTCACTTAAGATCTCTGCTAACGGACCGTTTATATAGTTACATACATTATGTTTTATTTATTGGCTTAATGCTGTACTTACATCCCTTCAATAATATTCAAAAATAGTTAGGCCAGGAAAAATATTGAATTTAAATATTTTTGAACCCAATTTCTGACTTGATTTTTAACTTGGATGGAGTTTTGAAACTTTTCAAACAACTTGCTCGAAACCACGCTTATCAAAAAGGCATGAAGGTTAGGTTAGGTCGCGGTGACTGCCTCTGTATGAGACACACTTAGGCCGTTAAGAGGCCCGTTGTGATACCACAGATTCCACCCGTTTGAAATGCGTATGCAACACTGTTTTTTTTCAACATGTGATACAACACACATTTCAAATGGATGGGGAAAGGGAGGGGAGCGGACCTACAGTTTAACGCCGAATCCGAACGGCGATGGGCAGTTTTTCTTTCACACTTGGAGGTTTTGCCATTGCCTGCCAAGAGCGCACTTGTGCGATTCTTGTAATTCTCATTCCCTTCATGTGGATAGCGACAGAAGTAGATGAGTGTTTTTTCCAGCCCAAGCCAGGAATCGAACCCGGGGCGCTCGGTATGAGAAGCCAGCGCGCTACCCGCTGAGCTATCGAGGCGGGTAGCATGAAAGATGACTGCAAAGATTTTACTAAAAGATTGTATATTGATTGCATTCTTCCTTAACCCTCTCGCTTTTTTGTTGCCATATTGTAACAAGCTAATTTGTGGACGTCCGAACACTTTATTGTTTCAAGAATACATTTTTTTGTTGGTCCTTAAAATAGTTTGAAGTTTTAGAAATAATATAAAATTAATAAACTGAATATTCAAGTTTAAAAAATTCTAGTCTACATGTTTTTTAAATGTTATGTCTTAACATAGTAAAGAAAGAAGAAGCAGACAAAATAAGAGACATATTTTATTTGACTTTTTACGTCAATTCATATACATTTCTAAAATAATTTAAATAATAAACAAATAAATAAATAACTAAATACTAAATAAATGAAAAACTAAACAAATAAATAAATATATAAAGAAATGGATAAACAAATAAATAAATAACTTAATAAAAATAAATAAATAAATAAATAAATAAATAAATAAATAAATAAATAAATATATAAATAAATAAATAAATAAATGAATAAAGAAAGAAAGAAAGAAAGAAGGAAAGAAAGAAATAATAAATTAATATATAAATAAATGAATTACTTAATTAATAAATAAATTAATAAATAAAGAAAGATAGAAATAAATAAATAAATAAATAAAAAAATAAATAAATAAATCAATAAATAAATAAATAAATAAATAAATTAATAAATTACTAAACAAATAAATAAATAAATACATAAATGAATAAATAAATAAATGAATAAATAAATAAATAAATAAATAAATATATAAATAAATAAATAAATAAATAAATAAAGAAAGAAAGAAAGAAAGAAGGAAAGAAAGAAATAATAAATTAATAAATAAATAAATAAATTACTTAATTAATAAATTAATAAATAAATAAAGAAATAAATAAATAAATAAATGAATAAGTAAATAAATACATAAATAATTAAAAAATAAATAAATAAATAAAATTATTTGAAGAAACCTTCAACTTTTAAACAATTTTGTGTTTAAGTAATTATTACAGTTAGAAGGATATGGTTGCTGTCATATGACAAAACTCTAAAAAACAGGGTTCGGTTTAAAAAATTAAGTATTCTATTTTGTTGATATATCCACACAAAAGACTAAATAGATATATTTAAAATTATAACTTTCACCATTACAAACCTGTAGTGAAAGGGTTAAGGAGAAAAACAATTTTCTAGTAACAGATTCTTTTCTAAAATTGCAAAGACCATGGAAACGTGAAATCGTTAACTCTGGTCGTACCTGAACTTACGAGCAGGTTTAGGAGAATTATAGGTCGACCAGTCACTGCAGCTTTAGAAATGACAAATGAACTTTTTATTTACATAAAACTTAACTTTATGATAAACCTTAATCCTTACGAGATTTGTTCACAAAGTCATGAATCACTTGTTCTTGCTTCTGTTTGGAAATGGTTATGCTGCACTCCATGGACCTCATATAAAAAATCGTATTGCTAGAGTCTGGTTTTCTAAGACCAAATGTTCGCCTTGAAAATCTTACAAAAAAAACCTCTTGCTATTATCTGGTTTTCTAAGATCAGATACATAAGACCAGATCTTTTCACCCTAAACACTCATACAAGTACACTTACATGTACTATGATCCAAGCTGTCGCTCTACAGAGAATCCACGTCACATAGAACATGTTCGAAATAAAGTCGACAATATTCCACAAGTCCATTATATACTCGAAAAGCCCATCGGAATACAGAGATTTCAGTTCGCCAAATATTAAACCTGCCAGCGAAAACAATGAAAATCACTGCAATTCATCGCTTAATTTGCCACTTCATTCATACTCATTATATATGTGATAATGCCCAGCTCGATTGGACCCGGTAGCGAGCCGCGTTCGTGCTTGCGCCAATCCTCCAACATGGCCAGCATCCATGGAAACGCCAACAGCTCGAACGTGATTTGCACCACACGCAGCGAAGCCGCACCCAGAAGCACTAAAATCGAGTGTGTGAGTGCTGTGAAAGGGTCGCATGGCATCGGGGCTGAACTTACTCAGGAAGAACATGTACGAGCAGGAGTGCGAGATGAACTTGACGAAGGGCTTCTTCATGAACTTGCCAGCGTCGGACTCGGGCGCGAGCAGGTAGTTCATGCTGTTGATGGGGAACATGCAGCCCAGCTTGATGACTTCGATTAGCTGCTGCGAGGCCTGTTTGCGCCGAAAGCCCGGCAGTCCCTCGTACCAAATGGCGGCCAGCAGCTGCTGCACATTCGGATGCGCCACAAACTGGAAAAGTATGCAGTTGTTGTAGAACAGTAGAACGAGTTTGGTGCGTGGCTATGGGACAAACCGATTTCTGTTTGTAGCGTATGGCAAGTTTTAGACGTTCCAGTGTTTGGCGCTGACCGGGTTGCCATATCTCGTGCGATGGCTCGTGGTTAAAGTTGAGCATCACCTCCAGTTCGGTCGAAGTGCGTGCATGATCCAATAAGGAGCTGACAAACTCCTGCACTCCCATACGCATTTCCTGCAACAACAAAACAACAACATTGCACTTAGAAGTCAGTAAAAAAAAAACCAAAAATAAAACAAGAGAACAAAAAAACAGAAACCAATGGAACATTAGAGCGAATTAGCCATAATTGAATCAGTTAAATTAGCTTTTTTGTAGGCAAATATGTTTCTAAAAGGTTTGCGGCATTTTTTTGGATTGTAGTGTATTTGTGTGTGTGAGTGTGTGTGTACCGTATACTCTGCGCGAAATTCGGATTCCATGGCTTGCAGCCGCTTCAATTCCCAGGATAGTTCGAAGGCCGTCAGGACGGGGTCGCGGGAGCTGAGCGCAATGAGCGAACTGGCCGAAAGTGCGCGGTAGGCGTTGATGCGCGACTGTGAGTGACGCAGCGAGTCGGATTCCTGCGAGGTGACGCACTCATCGCAACCGCATCTGTAATGGTCAGCGTTAAGTATGGCGAAAATTTGATTTTGGTTTTGTTTTGTAAAAAAATTACACATACACATTACATACACAGTAATACACACCCTGTGCCCTGTGCCGCACATACCCTTCCCTACCTAACCTAACCTTGTTTTATTTCAAAAACATTACATAAAGAAGATTCGCTCGTTCCCGAGGAAGCAATGCAGAGCCAATGTGGTGGAGGTGCAAAAGATGGGCATCACCGAGTTGCATGAATGTAGGAAATGCAAGGAAAATGGTGCCAAGGTAACCTTGGAGCCTATTATCCTGTGCTCCTGTCCGGCACAAGATTGTGTATTACTCATTTAGGGGCCCAGTTTTTCTCTGGGTCAGAGGACGTCCCCAAAGATGACATTGGAGTGGCTGCTGAACTTCGCTAAGAACATCCACATTCTCATCGATAGCTTTTACGTCAATTTGCAGCACTAAGAAGCTCCAATTGGTACCGTTAAGAGATCCTAACAGGCTCTATGCGTGTCCGACCTGGCGGTCAAGCCATCTAACCTAACCTAACCTACAACAAACTGTGAAAAGCCTCAATTTGTCCAACTTGTTTCTGATAAAAAATTAATTTAATTAATTAATTAAATTAATTTAAATTTAATTTTAATTTAATTAATAAACTTATTAATTAATTAAAGATTTTAATTTATTAAATTAAACACTAAACAAGGCAAATGCTTTCAATTGGTTATGTTAATTAATTAAATTATTTTAATTAATTAATTTAAAACATTTAATTAATTAACTTAATCAAATGAATTTAATTCATTAATTATTTAAATTCATTAAATAATTAAATTAATTAATTAATTAAAATTAAATTAAATTCATTAATTATTTAAATTAATCAAATAATTAAATTAATTAATTAATTAAAGAATTAAATTAATTAATTAATTAAATAATTAAATTAATTAATTAATTAAATAATTAAATTAATTAATTAATTAAATAATTAAATTAATTAATTAAATAATTAAATTAATTAATTAATTAAATAATTAAATTAATTAATTAATTAAATAATTAAATTAATTAATGAATTAAATAATTAAGTAATTTAAATAATTAGTTAATTAATAAATTTAAATAATTTAATCAATTAACATAACCAATTGAAAGCATTTGCCTTGAATTTCTTAAATTAACTAATCAATTAATTAAAAAATGTTTGTGAATTAATATTACCAATTGAAAGCATTTGCCTTGTTTAGTTTT
Organism: Melieria crassipennis; assembly: GCA_963668005.1. Taxonomy (NCBI): domain Eukaryota; kingdom Metazoa; phylum Arthropoda; class Insecta; order Diptera; family Ulidiidae; genus Melieria; species Melieria crassipennis. Next base: position 146,569,564 of record OY764961.1, on the reverse strand, counting down.
TGCTTTGTTTAGAAGAAGAAACAAAGTTAGGTTAGGTTGCACCGGCCGGCCAACGGCCACACATTGAACTCTTAGGTTTCCTACGCTACCAGATCGAAATCTGAGGTGTTCTCTCTTGTGCCCCGCCCTCCAAATTTCGCACACTTTAAATCAACAAAAACTCAGCCCACCTTCAAATTGTCCTCAAACACTCAATCATCACACTTGGACCCCCGGAACCCTCTGCCACAAAACATTAGTACCAAAAACGGAATATTTAATTTGCTCCGTTACTTTGTTGCGAAATTGAATTGGCTGCATTTGGCGCGCAATGAAATGAAATATTGACGTGTGGCCATTAGTGCAGACGGCAACGTAAAAAGTAGCCGCACTCGGATTGGCCCCAAATGACAAACATCGCTGGATGCCACCCACGCAATTGTCCACATTCGGTTCGCATTAGCACACAAATCACAATGACACATTTGTCGCTGCAGTCCCGCTCGATTTCGTTCACGTCACTCCCGTCCATGCCGCAAATGACGACAGGCAGTGACAAAACTGAGTGAAAATCACGTAAACATGTCGGGGGCAGCAAATAAGAAAACGTGCCGAAACGTGCAATTTTTGGCTATAGTAGGCACCACCGACCGCTGCCACCCCCCCACGGCGGTGCCGACTGCACACTGCATTCTGCAATCGGCATTCGGCAGGTGTCAGCTGCACTCGGCTCGGTTGCAAATGGGTCAATAGCGACGCTAACTGCTCGGATTAGTTGCTGCATGACAAACTGTCACTGCTACTCACTTCACGTCGTGCGGCATCGGCAGCGTTGCGCCGCGATCCAGCAGTATTTTCAGTATCTCGTAGTTGTTGCGATGCGCAGCCAATATCAGCGGCGTGATGTCGGGCGTGAATGTCGACTTGGAACGGTCCACCGATTCCCAGCTCTGCAACATAGCAAAGTGTTTGTGTTTTTGTTATAGCAAAGCAAATCACGCTTCAGGCAGCGCTGTCACATACGTAGGGCTGTCCCTCCTTGTGGTGCGTCTCCTCCCACTGCAGCAGCTCCTCCACCGCCTCGACGTACTCCTCGGAAATGGCGTGCAGCAGCGCATCGCCCACGTCGATGCCCTCCTCCAGCAGCACAATGATCAGGTCGTAGTTCTCGTTCTCGATGGCCGATATCAGTGCCGAGCGATTGATCGGATCCACGCAGTTGATGTTGAACTTGTCCGGCTGATCGCGATTGTCCTCGATGATTCTGTTCACAATTTGCAAAAGAATCATTTTGTTACAACAAAATTGTGTGCTGCGTGAAGAGTTCTCACTTTTTGACGCCTGAAATGTCACCGCGTTCTGCGGCCAAAATGAAATTCTTCTCGATCTCCGTCAGCATATACTCCTCGGTCGAGGCAATGTTGTACTCCGGCTCGGTGCCCTTTTCGGGGTCGCGATCGAGCCTTGGTGGTGCTGCCATCGTGTTGGATTAGCGTGTAGCCTCGCTGTTGTTCAAATGCTTTATTGTTGTGATTTTCTGTAGAGTGCGCGCGAAGTTTACTAGAACGAAGAGAAGATGTGTAATAGATTGGTGTGAGAGAGAGGTGCATATTTTGCAGGACATGAATTTGATATAAGAAATCATGCCAGACGACCGAAAGCTGAGTGCTCTTTGTGCAGTATTGAAGGAAAATAGTCTCCATAAATTAAAGCTCAGGTCGGAAGTTCCTACTTAAATTTATAATCCTTCTCTTCATCTCATTGTTGGTATTATGGTAGAAATAATGGGTAAGTGAATGGATGAATGGATGCATAATTAGATGAATAGGCAGAACTATAGTCAGAAAGTCGAATGGATGAATAATTAAAAGTTGGCAAAAGTTGCTGAACAGATAACTTAATGAGTAGGTGCATCTACAAATGTTTGGTAGAAATAATGAGTGAGTGAGTCCTTGATTGGAAGCATGTATGGATAATCATCCGGCAGAACTGTGGGGAGAAAGGAGAGTTGAAGAATAAATAAATGGATGGATAAACAAACAGACGATAGGAAAACATTTTTTAAATATAAAAATCAATGAATCGATGGATTGCTAGAAATACAAGGTGCAACCCAAAGTAAACAGGACTTTTATAAAATAAAGAAAACGGATGATTATTTTTGTATAATTCTTTTTATTTATTCAAAATACTCTCCTTCTGCTTCGATACAACGTTTTGCACGGTCCAAAAGCATTTGGAATGAGTGTTTTAGGTCATCGGCCGGCATCGCCTTCAGAATGTTGGTACAAGCCTTTTGGATGTCCTCAACGTCCTTATAACGGTTTCCTTTCATCGGCAAATGCAACTGACCGAATAAGTAGAAGTCACAGGGAGCCATATCAGGCGAATACGGTGAATGATTGATGGTAAAAATGCGATTTTTGGTCAAATAATCGGTCGTAACTAGGGCTCTGTGAGCCGGTGCATTATCATGCAATAAACGCCAACTTCCTTCCTCGCGATATTCTGGCCGAATACGACGAATGCGATGCACCAAACGCTTCAAAACTTCAACATAAAACAAAGCGTTAATTGTTTTTCCCGGTGGAACAAACTCTCGATGAATTATTCCCTTTGAATCGTAGAAACAAATGAGATGAGTTTTGATTTTTGACTTCTCACGGCGGGTTTTTTTCGGATTTGGCTCATCTGGGTGCTTCCATTCGGCACTTTGACGCTTTGTTTCGGGATCATATTGAAAGCACCACGTTTCGTCACCGGTTACGATGTTGAACAAGAAATTTGGATCACGTCTGGCTTCCCGAACGATGTCTTTTGCGTGCTCAATTCTCTGCGCTTTTTGGTCGTCGGTTAAAGTGTGCGGAATGAAGCGAGAACACACTTTACGGAGACCCAAATGTTCGGTTAAAATGCGATCAATTGATGTTTTGGAGATGTTCAATTCCATTTCCATCAATTCCAATGATGATTTTGGCTGCATTTTGATAAAATCACGCACAGTTTTGATGGCATCGTCAGTAATCACAAATTTCGACTGGCCGACGTGTTCGTCGTCATTCAAGTCTTCACGACCATTCTTGAATCGATTCAACCACTCATTAACACGGAAACGGGATAAACAATCATCACCCTAAACTTGCTTTAACAATTTAAACGTTTCGGTAAAAGTTTTACCGAGTTTAAAACAGAACTTAATATTAGCTCTTTGTTCGATCGACATTCTCGTACCAAAGTTAAAAACATACTGTCACATTGAGCGGGATATTTCGGCGTCTACTAGACCAAATGTCATGAAATTTAGACAGTATGTGAATGAAAGATGTACCTTTCCAACGCATGTCCTCACACATAAATGGCGCCACCAGAAACGTCCCTATTGCAAAAGTCCGGTTTACTTTGGGACGCACCTTGTAAGGTACAAATAATGGGTAAGTGGATGAATGAATGGATGCATAAATAAATGAATAGGCAGAACTATGGAAAGAAAATCGAATGGATGAAAAAATAAATGGGAAAATATGTGGATGAAGCCGCTAAACGAATGGATGAATAAATACATGACAAAAATAGATGGATAATCAAACATCTGGTGAGGCAGAAAGGCGTTTGAACAGATAAATTAATGAATGAAAAGATTAATGTAGGGTAGAAATATAGGGGGGTGAAAGAATGACAGACTGCTGAGGAGAAACTCATCATTCTTTAATGGATCAATAAATGAATGATATGAAAAATAGATGAAAACATGGATGGATGGATGAATGTGTGAGTGGGCAGATTAATTAACAAGTAGATGGATGAAAAAGAGAAGCTTGAACGAAAAAATGAATGAATGGATGAATAAAAAAGTAATGGCTCATCCAACAAATAGGTGGATGAACCAATAGTTAAATGGATGAATGGATGCATAAAGGCTTGAAAAGACAGCCTAGTGAGGATGAGGTCTTTTTAGAAACCAATGAATGGGTTGATTGATCAATAAATGAATGGATGGATGAAAGAATGGATCAATACATTGATGGATGGATGCCCGAATGGAAAAATTTGTGAATAAATATGATGAGGAAAAAAGCGGAACGGAAAAATAAACGCACAAGTGAACAAATAGGTGGATGGGGAAAATAAGCTTGAACGGAAAAAATAAATGAATGAGTGGATAAAAAGTCATGAATGGTGGAGTAAATTAATAGATAGATGAGACACTATCTAAATAGATGATCTAAATAGGCAGTGGCTCCTAGAAAGTTGGATGGATGTATAGATAACTAGATGCATGAGTGGATGCATTGATAGATTGATGGATAAATAGATAGTTGAATGGATAGAAGATTGAATAATTCGATAAATGAACGTATAGATGAGTGAAAGACCAAATAGAGGGGCAATAAGTCAGTCAAATAAATGTAAGTATGAACAGATAGATTAAGACAACTGGCTGGTTAAGATACCTGGATGATTGACTATGTATTAGGTTGAACAACCTAAAATAATGAGTCCTTTTAGATTTCAGTAAATGAACGGTGAAACAGATTATTGACCGCTTGTAAACAAACTACTTGAAAGAACGAATCGCCACGTTGAGTGTTATAATTAAATGAGACTCATACGCCACGTTGCGCTGCGCAAAAAAATTCACATATCGCAATTACACAGTTTTAATGTATTTTTTTTGGATTAGTGCCTTAAGCAAATTTGTTGGTTGTTAAAATATCTACAAACTTGCCGAAGACAGTAAAGCGATATTTTTAACGATTTAGGACCTATTAGCATTTAAACGTTCGAAGACTTAAGCGACGAACTCGACTAAAATGAGCAAACTTCAAATACGGATTTCTCTTAAACTAGAGCCAATCCAGCCAAACGGCTGGTGGATCTCAACTCAGTATACCTATAGAAAAGTCGCTCAGTAGGTCCCCCCCATGTCTCAATTTTGTAGGGTAAATTTCACGCACAGTGTAATTATTCAGAGCATTGAGTAGAAACAAATAACTAAGCAGAGAACGAAATATTAAGTAGAAGAATTATTAAGTAGAAAGAAATTTCGAAGCATTGTCCTGTCACTGTTTGCTTCCGATGACACACCAGTTTATTTGGTAGGAGAGTTTTATAAAAAGGACATAGAATTCATTACAGGACATTATTAAGCAGATGTTGCGTTTGCATTAAAGGATCTTGATCTTAAGGATGTTTCCCACATTTTTTTGTAGTTGTGATGTCCTTGTTAAACATTATTAAGCATCGGCAAGATGAGTTTACGTTTTTATTATTTGTCATTGCGTGAAAGGCCAGTTTTAGAAAAACGATAACACCAAGTCTTTACACAAAAAAGGACTTTGATTAAGGATATTTGTTCTTATATGGATATTTAGTTTCATAAAATATCATCATAAAATATTTTAAGTATATACACACAGAAGGACCTTGATTAAGGATATTGGCACAAACTATTGGATTATGTTCACATTAAAAAAATTTTAACAGCATAGTCCTGTGAAGTGTGCATTCATGGCACAAATTGATGGATGCACTTCGTATAAAGAATATACTCGGGTATGTTTGCACCAAAGGACATTTCATAATAAGGACACTTGCACAAAACTTTTACTTTCACACATTATTCAGTTATGTCCCGTTAAGTTTTTCTAAGCTTGTCCTGTTAAAGAACATATTTGTTGATCACATTTTGCAAATTTGATTTGCTAATTGAATTAATGATTTCTTTGGCGAATATTGTATTTAACTTTTAATTGGCCGTTGTCTTTTTATATTAAATTTATATTCAACTATTTTCGTTTTTATTGTACAAAAAATATTAAATACATTTTTAATCCTTCATAAATTGTGCCTTATAACTCCAAAGCCTTTGGATATTTACTTTTTCAATTCGATTTTTTCATTTATATCATTGCCATTAATTTGGTTAGAACACAGTAGTCCACATGGGTTTCGGTTATCCTTATGTATGCAGTTATCCTTTTGCTATATCCTTTTGAATTGTTTCACCTATTCAAAGTGCCATCCTTATTGCTAAGGATATGCACGTTTATTCAACTAAACAGTTCATTTTTACTAATTTTCCACCGAGTTGTTGAGCGTCCAAGAATTCGCGAAGAACTGCAGCGGACAAGCACCCAACATTGCGGTATAGGCCGCTAATTACATTAGTGCATTGCGAAAGTCGGTCATTGGGAAAATCGCGAAAAGTCAATAAATGTTAATTCGCTGCTAACTTGGTAAAAGGTTAGCGAACGCGCGCTCAGCTGGTCAAAGAAATTTCCAATTCTAAATGCAAAAAGATGGCAGAAAAGACTTGTTGGGTGCAAATAATCGCAGTTGGACATGAGGCAGCGGTGTCTTTGTGGAATGTGCAACAATCTCGTGTACGATTATTTGCAACCGCTGTATGTGGCAGCTACCCCAAAGTTGCGGCAGACACGTGTAATCAACAGTTTGCGGGCCCACAATTTTGTGCGAAACCATAGTAATTTGACTCGTTCTCGGAAATGTGACTGAGCACTCGGCTGGTCGATGGTAGTAATCTTGTGATTAGAATATTTTGTATAATTGCGTGCGAGTTTTAATTGTTTGGAAAATGTATAAATTTAGGGAGAAAAATCATCTCCTCTCATCATACTTTAAGCATTTTCAATTTGCTGAATACATTTTTAAATTCAATTAAATTTATTAAATTTAATTACAAATTTTTTTTTTCGTCAAATTGTTTTTTTTAAATTGTTTTTTTTTTTATTTTCTAGTTATTTATTATCTGAATAATCAATCAATCAATCAGCATAATTTAAGTATTTTCAATTCGCAGAATACATTTTTAAACTCAATTAAATTTATTAAATTTAATTACAAATTGTTATTCTTTAAATTGTTTTTTTTTTATTTCCTAGTTATTTATTATCTGAATAATCAATCAATCAATCAGCATAATTTAAGTATTTTCAATACGCAGAATAAATTTTTAAACTCAATTAAATTTATTAAATTTAATTACAAATTGTTATTCTTTAAATTGTTTTTTTTTATTTTCTAGTTATTTATTATCTGAATAATCAATCAATCAATCAGCATAATTTAAGTATTTTCAATTCGCAGAATACATTTTTAAACTCAATTAAATTTATTAAATTAAATTACAAATTGTTATTCTTTAAATTGTTTTTTTTTTATTTTCTAGTTATTTATTATCTGAATAATCAATCCATCAATCAGTATAATTTAGGCATTTTCAATTTGCAGAATACATTTTTAAATTCAATTAAATTTATTAAATTAAAATTAAAATTTATTAAATTTAATTATAAATTGTTTTTCTTAAAATTGTTTTTTTATATTTTCTAGTTATTTATTATCTGAATAATCAATCAATCAATCAGCATAATTTAAGCATTTTGAATTTGAATAATAAATTTTTAAATTCAATTAAATTTGTTAAATTAAATTACAAATTGATTTTCTTCAAAATGTTTTATTTATTTTCTAGTTATTTATTATCTGAATAATCAATCAATCAATCAGCATAATTTAGGCATTTTCAATTTACAGAATACATTTTTAAATTCAACTAAATTTATAAAATTAAAATTAAAATTTATTTAATTAAATTACAAATTCTTATTCTTTAAATTGTTGTTTCTATTTTCTAGTTATTTATTATCTGAATAATCAATCAATCAATCAGCTTAATTTAAGTATTTTCAATTTGCCGAATAAATTTTTAAATTCAATTAAATTTATTCGATTAAATTACAAATTGTTATTCTTCAAATTGTTGTTTTTTTTTCTAGTTATTTATTATCTGAATAATCAATCAATCAATTAGCATAATTTAAGTATTTTCAATTTACCGAATAAATTTTTGAATTCAATTAAATTTATTCAATTAAATTACAAATAGTTTTTCTTCAAAATGTTTTATATATTTTCTAGTTATTTATTGTCTGAATAATCAATCAATCAATCAGCATAATTTAAGCATTTTGAATTTGAAGAATAAATTTTTAAATTCAATTAAATTTGTTAAATTAAATTACAAATTGATTTTCTTCAAAATGTTTTATTTATTTTCTACTTATTTATTATCTGAATCAATCAATCAGCATAATTTAAGCATTTTGAATTTGAAGAATAAATTTTTAAATTCAATTAAATTTGATAAATTAAATTACATATTGTTTTTCTTCAAAATGTTTTATTTATTTTCTACTTATTTATTATCTGAATAATCAATCAATCAATCAGCATACTTTAAGCATTTTCAATTTGAAGAATACATTTTTAAATGCAATTAAATTTGTTAAATTAAATTACAAATTGATTTTCTTCAAAATGTTTTATTTATTTTCTAGTTATTTATTATCTGAATAATCAATCAATCAATCAGCATAATTTAGGCATTTTCAATTTACAGAATACATTTTTAAATTCAACTAAATTTATAAAATTAAAATTAAAATTTATTTAATTAAATTACAAATTCTTATTCTTTAAATTGTTGTTTCTATTTTCTAGTTATTTATTATCTGAATAATCAATCAATCAATCAGCTTAATTTAAGTATTTTCAATTTGCCGAATAAATTTTTAAATTCAATTAAATTTATTCAATTAAATTACAAATTGTTATTCTTCAAATTGTTGTTTTTTTTCTAGTTATTTATTATCTGAATAATCAATCAATCAATTAGCATAATTTAAGTATTTTCAATTTACCGAATAAATTTTTGAATTCAATTAAATTTATTCAATTAAATTACAAATAGTTTTTCTTCAAAATGTTTTATATATTTTCTAGTTATTTATTGTCTGAATAATCAATCAATCAATCAGCATAATTTAAGCATTTTGAATTTGAAGAATAAATTTTTAAATTCAATTAAATTTGTTAAATTAAATTACAAATTGATTTTCTTCAAAATGTTTTATTTATTTTCTACTTATTTATTATCTGAATCAATCAATCAGCATAATTTAAGCATTTTGAATTTGAAGAATAAATTTTTAAATTCAATTAAATTTGATAAATTAAATTACATATTGTTTTTCTTCAAAATGTTTTATTTATTTTCTACTTATTTATTATCTGAATAATCAATCAATCAATCAGCATACTTTAAGCATTTTCAATTTGAAGAATACATTTTAAAATGCAATTAAATTTGTTAAAATAAATTACAAATTGATTTTCTTCAAAATGTTTTATTTATTTTCTAGTTATTTATTATCTGAATAATCAATCAATCAATCAGCATAATTTAGGCATTTTCAATTTACAGAATACATTTTTAAAATCAACTAAATTTATAAAATTAAAACTGAAATTTATTTAATTAAATTACAAATTCTTATTCTTTAAATTGTTGTTTCTATTTTCTAGTCATTTATTATCTGAATAATCAATCAATCAATCAGCATAATTTAAGCATTTTCAATTTGCAGAATAAATTTTTAAATTCAATTAAATTTGTTAAATTAAATTACAAATTGTTTTTCTTCAAAATGTTTTATTTATTTTCTAGTTATTTATTATCTTATTAATCATAATAATCATTTTAAATGGGAATTTTTGCTTCGTTTAGTTTTATGAATTCGCACGTACGGCGTTCTACTTTTTAATGTTTGCTCTGCACAAATGTTCTTCTTCTTCTTTTCTAACTAATACATACATACATACTACATACTAAGCCCCGTTTTCAGCTGGTAACCCTATATACAAACAACCAGACTTGCACTAGACACACGTGAATTGGCCAACTGTAGTGACGGCACTTGTCCGGCTTCGTCAACAGAAACTAAACCATTTGCCTGCCGCTTTGTCTGTTGCCGAGGCGCACACAGCACGTTTTGGTTTTTTATTCAATAATTTCACATTTTTATTTGTTTTTTTTTTTAAACATATAGTATGAAATATAATTTATTTATAAATAATTATGTTGCTAATGAAAAAGGACTCCAGACTCTGTGCCGCACACACCCTACCGAACCTAACCTAACCTAAAAAGAACCCCATGTAGATAGGTTCAGCGTTTAAATCAAATCGTCACACATTGCAAGTTGAACTTTGATTGATGTATAAATGGACTTTAACTCCTCCATTGAAGTATCCTTTTGTGGTTGAAGTTAACTCAAAACGCATTCCTGGAGGTGTAGTGGAGTGTGTGAGTCGGAAAAAAGGCCGAAATCCGGTAGTCTTCTTGGACACGACGAAACTCCTCCCCCCCCCCCCTGTTTTCGAGGGTGCTGAAGACGGGCAATTTGCTCTTTGGGCGGGGGAAGACCCTCAAAAGGGTTAAAACCCCCCTTTCTACGCCCATTATGGTAACAAAACTCATCTATCTCAGCTTTTGTAAGGCAATATGGGTATCAAACGATTCAGCGTGTCATTGCGGCAAACATAGGCTATAATAAAATCGGCCACGCGAACTTTCCGCGCCCACTTAACTAACAAAACAAAGCTACACTTTATGTTTGTAAATAAATGTTGATGTAAAATGATTCTGTGTTGCAAATTGCTCAGCACCATCGTCTTCAGCACCCTCGAAAACAGGGGGGGGAGGAGTCTCGTCGTGTCCAAGAAGACTACCATGTTCTTCCGACTCACACACTCCACTAGTGGTCGTATAGGCACTGGGAACGGAAAGTGGAAAATGGTGCATGGCCAATGGCGTTCGATGAGTTTTAAGTTAAAGATTTCTGCACTAAAATCTACAAGTTTGATATAAGAAAAGCTTAAGCCCGATTCAACTTAATATTTAACTGCTTTAAATTAACCATAAATCCAGAGAAAATAGTGCTTTAAAAAAAAATCATTCTGTGCGCAAAGCCAACGAATTTTTTATTGTAACTCCTCCTCACTCTCCTCTAACACCCTTTTCCTCGAGAGTCTTAAGCTTGAGTGCTTGAGAAATTGGACCCTCTAGGATTCACTTTTTCGGCTCTCCTCATATTTATTCCATTCCAAGGTACGTTGAACCATTTAGTTGAAACACTCATTTGTTCAGGTCAAAGTAACTGCGACTAGGCTTCGCATCTGTGCGATTTGGTTATCACTTCCTCGGTGGTTAACTGCCTGCGAAGAAGAGACAAGTTAATTTGTATTTCATTGAAATTACCCAGTCAGTGTTGCCAGATCAGGAGACTTCTTCTGAGACTTGGGAGATTCTTGGCCTTTTAGCAAAATTTTTAGTAGGAAGAATTCTTTAGGAGAAAGTTCAGTAGATTTTGATGGTGTTACATTTGACGTCATCAGTGGCACTGAAGCCTTTAATATTGAGAGCTAAATTGTCTAATTTAATTTAATTAAATTTACTGTTTCAAAGTGCATAATTTATTATTATTTAATTTAAAAATTAATTTAATTTATAATTACAATATTATTATTTATTATTTATGCAATAAATGAAGTAAGGAGTGAACCAGAAACATTTTAGAATTTTTACGCATCCAGCATACGAAAATGCCAAGAGTTAGGAGGCTGGTATTTGCGAGTGAAAGTATCTATAAATATTGCAGTTTCTTGCTATATTAGTCAATTGCATCTTGGATCTACTTTAGTCAACATGTCCAGCCCGCAAAAGTGCTCCCGCAAATTAATACTGGACATTTACTTGACTGATAAATCGAAGTCTAGACTAAGCATTGCAATGGAAAGCAAAGCGAGCGTAGCGACGGTTTATGTTATAAAAAACTACAACGCGGGAAACTCCATCTACACAGCCGAAGATTGAGGCAGAAAAAAGGGTCCAAGTAACCCAGAAGTGCTGAAAAGGGTTGTTAGCACATATCGGAATAACCCCACCAGGTCGACTCGAGATGTTGCAGCTGCAGCAGGCACATCGCAATCAACTGAGATGTGATATAAGCGAAGTCAATAATTAAGGACTTAATAGCAGAAAGTGCCTGACCGGTCGAAATCAAAAGAAAAAATAGCGAAGACGCGGGCTCGACGAAACGGAAACTGTATGACGATTGCGTAACTAAGTTCGATTGCGTGATTCTCGATGATGAAACCTACTCTAAGGTGGACTTCAAGCAGTTGCCGGGGAATGCCTATTTCACCACAAACAATAAGAATGGAACACAAAGAAAATACTTCGAAGTGAAATACACCAAATTTTCAAAACGCTTCATGGTTTTTCAAGCTATTTGCTCCTGCGGTCTGCGGAGCAAGGCGTTCATTACGACAGGAACAATTAACCCTAGAATTTATATAAAAGTATGTCTGCAAAAACGCTTTATACCATTTATTGAATAGCACAAAGGAACAGTTTTATTTTGTCCTGACCTAGCGACAAGCCACTACTCCAGGTCAACTATGGAATGGTATGAAGGAAATTGTGTCACGGTGGTCCCAAAAAAGGCAAATCGTCCCAAATACCTGTTCCAGGTATTTCGGCCTTTGAAAGATATTGAGCTGTGATGAAGCAAACCTTAAGAAACACAAACAAAGTTTGCAAAAATGATGTACAGTTCTGAAATAGATGGAAGCAAGCCTATGTAATAGTCACCGAATATACCGCCCAGTCTCTAACTAAGAACGTTAAGAAAAATATAAAAAAATTTTGTTACCAATAATTATATTTCGTTAAATTTTTTTGTGAATTAGAGTTTAGGAAATTTATAATAAACTGCAGTTTATTTTAGTAAAATCAGACTACTACTTTTTTTTTAATGTGTCCTTAAAAATTCTAAATTTTTTCTGGTTCACTCCTTATGTTTTATTTGCTTTAAGTTTTTAAGTTGTTGTTAAGCTGAATCGGAATGACTAAAATGGTTGCAGTGAAAAACATTAATACAAGGTGCGTCCCAAAGTAAACAGGACTTTTGCAATAGGGACGTTTCTGGTGGCGCCATCTATGTGTGAGGACATGCGTTGGAAAGGTACATCTTTCATTCACATACTGTCTAAATTTCATGACATTTGGTCTAGTAGACGCCGAAATATCCCGCTCAATGTGACAGTATGTTTTTAACTTTGGTACGAGAATGTCGATCGAACAAAGAGCTAATATTAAGTTCTGTTTTAAACTTGGTAAAACTTTTACCGAAACGTTTAAATTGTTAAAGCAAGTTTATGGTGATGATTGTTCATCCCGTGGCCGTGTTAATGAGTGGTTGAATCGATTCAAGAATGGTCGTGAAGACTTGAATGACGACGAACACGTCGGCCAGTCGAAATTTGTGATTACTGACGATGCCATCAAAACTGTGCGTGATTTTATCAAAATGCAGCCAAAATCATCATTGGAATTGATGGAAATGGAATTGAACATCTCCAAAACATCAATTGATCGCATTTTAACCGAACATTTGGGTCTCCGTAAAGTGTGTTCTCGCTTCATTCCGCACACTTTAACCGACGACCAAAAAGCGCAGAGAATTGAGCACGCAAAAGACATCGTTCGGGAAGCCAGACGTGATCCAAATTTCTTGTTCAACATCGTAACCGGTGACGAAACGTGGTGCTTTCAATATGATCCCGAAACAAAGCGTCAAAGTGCCGAATGGAAGCACCCAGATGAGCCAAATCCGAAAAAAACCCGCCGTGAGAAGTCAAAAATCAAAACTCATCTCATTTGTTTCTACGATTCAAAGGGAATAATTCATCGAGAGTTTGTTCCACCGGGAAAAACAATTAACGCTTTGTTTTATGTTGAAGTTTTGAAGCGTTTGGTGCATCGCATTCGTCGTATTCGGCCAGAATATCGCGAGGAAGGAAGTTGGCGTTTATTGCATGATAATGCACCGGCTCACAGAGCCCTAGTTACGACCGATTATTTGACCAAAAATCGCATTTTTACCATCAATCATTCACCGTATTCGCCTGATATGGCTCCCTGTGACTTCTACTTATTCGGTCAGTTGCATTTGCCGATGAAAGGAAACCGTTATAAGGACGTTGAGGACATCCAAAAGGCTTGTACCAACATTCTGAAGGCGATGCCGGCCGATGACCTAAAACACTCATTCCAAATGCTTTTGGACCGTGCAAAACGTTGTATCGAAGCAGAAGGAGAGTATTTTGAATAAATAAAAAGAACTATACAAAAATAATCATCCGTTTTCTTTATTTTATAAAAGTCCTGTTTACTTTGGGTTGCACCTTGTACATATATTTTTATTTTTTCTGAGAAGTTTAATTTTTCGGATTATAATGTAAAAAATTATGAACAAACATTTGTAGGTAATATTTTCAATTAGTGGAGGAAACTTCAGGTTTTTTTTAAAGATTTTGGAGAAAGTAATTTTAGATATCTGGCAACACGGTACTTAGTGAACAGTGACCAGTCAGGCATACAGTGAGGATGCGGAGGATTCTGCTCTGTCTTTACTCTAAAACCGTTTTGTCTGGCACAGTCTCGCACAGTTGCTTCATTGCTTAGCAAAATTTTGATTTTAATCCATTTACTCAGTCATTCTTGTATGAGTTTTCTGGCAAGTCCACAGAATGAATTGGGTCCTACCAGGTGGGAGCATTGCATCTCTTTTGGCAAGGCGGTCGGATTGTTCATTGTCTTGATTGCAATGAAGCAATGCATTGCTTGTGTCCTGAGATCCAGTAGAAATCTACAGAGCTACGGCCTCTTAGTTTATTCAAAAGATTGGGGCCATTCTTAACAAGTTTTGAGGAGGCTGCGTAGAGCCTTAAGGGCCGCTAGATTGTTGGATAGTAGGTATGAATAAGTGTGCACCATAGGTTTTCCTTCCCAGGGACTCTCTGGTGCTTGCATGGATGGGCATGGATTTCCTCCTGGGAGATGGTAGCTAATTTTCCCATAAGAAAGAATTCACGTGATCTCGGTCTCAATAAGCCATAATCATCAATGTAAATAATTGAAATATTTCCCACTCAGTAATAAGCAAAATTGACCAAGCGACTTTTGTACGTTGTGCTTGACTAAAGGTCATGCAGATCTGCATTGACCCATTGCCCTGTTGTGTGTTGCAGCTTTTGACAGTTTTACAATAGAAATTGAAATAAAAAAAATTGCTTACCAACACCCTGTGCCAACACTATTTGTGTGCTTTCCAAAGTTGCTGCTTATAAAACAACACTAAAATACAATGCCTTCAAAATGTAAAGCGCACAGAAGCATAAAACTTGAACTTATTAAAGCTTAAGCCACGTTTTCAGCTCAGATTTGGACCACTTAAAAGAAGCTTTTATGACAGCAAACTGCCAGTTGTTCAAGTTTGAAAAGTTCCAAAAGCGCAATGCATGAGCTCTTCGTTTGTGCTCTTAAGGCACAAAAGTAATGCTAAAATTCACCACCATTTGTTGATGTCCTGCAATCGTCAAAGTTTACTGTGTATCTGTATGTCCTCCGAATAAATGCACATCGTTTGATTTAATTTCATTTGATGGTGAAAATATGGGTATACCGAAAATTGCGGGTACCCTGAAAAATATGTACATGTGTGTGTGTGTGTGTGTGTGTGCGCGTGTATTTTCGTTATGAGCATCGAAACGAGCGTTAACTGCATGCAACATGTTGTTGCAAAAAGCACGTTGAGTGCTTTTTATCTGTGTTCGAGTTGATAACGCTGTTGTTGTTGTTGTTGCGGCTTGGTTGCAATTGCGATAATAAATTTTTTTGGACCACATTTTTGCATTCGGTTGGATTTTTTTGTGCACGAAATCTGCAAAATTGGACAAAATTTAAGCAGGGACTGGAAATAACAGAATAACAGAAATAACATTATGAAAACTATAATTGAAAATTTTACTATGAAGGAAATGTCATACAAGTAAATGAAATATATCAATCTTCAATATCAATTCTTCGCACGGAGAATCAAACTTGGCCATAGACTTTTTGTTTGTAATTTTTACGGAAAAATTAAAAAATAAGAATTATTTTTTATTTATATTTTAAAAATCCTGTAATAACAATTATTTGTGATTAGTCCACAAATAACAGTTTTATTTCGATTTTTATTATAGTTGTCCTATGATAACAATTATTGGTGACTTTTATTTTTTTAGTCATGAATAAAAATCATTCAGTGACTTTTATTTATAAAAGTCATCAATAAAAATCATTCAATGACTTTTATTTTTTAAGTCATCAATAAAAATCATTCAGTGACTTTTATAAAAGTCATCAATAAAAATAATTCAATGACTTTTATTTTTATTTAATTTTCATTAATTGCACTACTGGATTCATTAAATATCGAAATGTATATATATTCTTGATCGGCTTAACAAGACCTGTCGTGACAATTCTATTTTCTGGAAGAATCATAACTTTTGCATGCACTTTGCAACTTTTATGAATAAAAGTCATTGATTGATTTTTATTGATGACTTTTATAAATAAAAGTCACGGAATGATTTTTATTGATGACTTTTTTAAATAGAAGTCACGAATAATTGTTATCATAGTACAACTATGTAGTACAACAATAAAAATCGAAAAAAACTGTTTGACGATTTGTTGACTAATAAGAAAAAAATCAAAAAAAAATTGTTACTATATGATTTTTAAAATATAAATAAAAAATTACTTTTATTTGTTGAGTCATTAAATAAAAGTCAAAGAATAACTCTTAAACATTAATTTTTATAATAAAACTTATAACTGTTACGGTCCCTGCATTTAAGCGTCACATAAGCTTTGAAGCTGTGGAAATGAGCATTTTTAATCAACGCAGTGAAATATTAAAAACGCCGCACATGTCCTGACACACGCACATGGTGCCAATTAATATTGCGTATACGCCCGTAGGCCATCAATTGCGGTCGTATTGTGGACACCAACGCCACACGACAATGTCCGGCGGTTTCTGTGGGCTTCACACACACACAGACACACTAAAGGGAACACAAAGCGCGTGTTTGTTAGTCGATGGCGCGACCTTTGTGCATTACCTTTGTAGTTTCGCATTATTTTCCATTTGTTTGACGTTTTGTTGCGCGAACTAAACGCTACGAATCGCTTCGGTTGTTCTGCTGCGTGAATTAACTTCAATTCGACGCTGAAGTGTGATGACATAATCAAATGTTTGATGGCTGCGGAGTGAGGTTACTTGATTGCAATCTGAATTTATAAAAAGTTGATATATTTAGTTAGCTTTAAGTTATACAACTTACTACAAGAATGCAGCACAAATACTCAATTGGTCGTCTTGAATTTGCATTGCATGGCATTTGTCCAACATGTCCTTTGTCCACTTGACCCTTCGGACGATCTCATATCTACACAAAGCGAGTGCAATTCACCTTGCAAGACAGATGCATAGTTCAAGCTGCTGGTTAGCGATAAGTTGCGCATTTCACAAGGCATCGCTGAATGCTTTACGAGTTTGTGAAAATGTCGACACAAGTGGACCGCACACACACACACACACACAATGTGTGCACAGTCACTTCACAGTTGAGTAGCTAAATAAGTTGAAGTGCTCCAAATAAACTTATCCCAATCCTGCGGCGAAATGACAGACGTGCACGCTTACAGGTTGCCACGCTCGCCTGTCAACGTTGCCGGTGCGTGCCGCTGACAGTTGCACATGAAAAATGCAAACGGACAGCGAGCGCAAAAAACGTTGCTAAAGTAGGCAATCAGCACACAACAAATGGCTGTGTGTGTGTGTGTGTGTGTGGTCGCAAGGATCTCGGTGTGTTTGTCACTGCGAAGTGGGTAAGTGCGAGTGTGAGTGGCGCACACACCTGTGTGCATGCATGTCAATCCATTTGAGAATTAACACTCGGCAAAATATTTCCAACTTTCCACATATTCAAGTGGAAATTCTTCTGCTGAAGCATTCGTACGTACACATAAGAATTTTTCTTTCTTTCAACTCAAAAGCACATGAACGTGACAAAGAAGCGAAATACGGGGCAATGCTCCCAGCTGGCATTTATTTTCTCTCGCTGTTTGCGCACATGTCATGCAACTGGGTAAAATACCTAAATTGATGGCCAACGTAAATTGTTAGTAAAATGTTTCAAGTCATATAGAGATATTGAAATAAAAATACTGAAATGGAAGGATACAGAAATGAAGAATATTAAAATAAAAATAGTAAAACAAAAATGCGCACTGCATGTAGGAAGGTGGGAGTGACTGCACCAAAGCGGAGCCAACTTAACTCTTTCGGTACTTCTTTTTTGTTTTAGACTTTAAAAATCATTATTTTCCATTTTATTACTGTTTAAGTCTACATAATGAATAATCAAAAGGAATTTTCGAAAATATTGTTTGAAAAAGTGGCTTTGGGCATCATGCCATATGGCATAGAATGTACTTAAAGGAACAAAAATGATTATTTTTAATTATTAAGTTTTATTTATTAGATTTAAAACAGACCTTACTAATAACATAAGTTGGGTCGGTATATCAGAGACATATCTGATAGATCAGTACATGATTTCCTAGTACACAGATGGCTCCCTAACGGAAGAAGGTACCGGAATCGGGATGTGTGGACCTGGGATTAGATACTCGGAACCTACAGGAAAGCAGACCGCCATTTGCCAGGCGGAAATATACGCCATTGAAAGGTGCGCTCACTTCATTCTGGAGAGGAAATACTGGAACCGGAAGATCGCGATCCTGTCAGACAGCCAAGTGGCAATCAAGGCATTAAGATCCTACCACGTATCCTCGAAATTGGTGTCGGAATGCCTTGAGAAGCTGGACGAACTTGGCCGTTACAATCAGGTATGGGTCCTCTGGGTTCCGGGTCACGCCGGTATTGATGGGAATGAGCAGGCCGACAAACTTGCAAGAAGGGGGCGTCTACCCCATTCGTCGGCCCAGAACCCTTCTGTGGTCTAGGCAAAGGAGCACTATCCATCCGACGAGATAACCATCCGGAATCAATACTGGAAAAATCAACCAGGCCTTGAACATTCCAAAATGGTTATTGGATCTTACAACAAGAAAAGGTTCGACGAATGTATGAGTCTCTGAAAGAATAATCTAGGGATTATCGGAGGTATATTGACAGGGCATTTTAGACTGAACTATCATCTAACCAAACTAGGTATCTGTGAAGGCCAATAAGGGGGCAAAATAGATCTTTAGGAACGCGCACTTTCTGAACCCTTACAATTTACTGGGTACACTAATCAAAATATTTTTTTCATTATTTGGTATAAAAAACTTTAGAGAAAAATATAATATATATAAAAATATAGTATCCACAAGTTTTTTGACCTAAAACAGGCACTGAAAAGAGACTATGCCATATGGCATAGAATAACCGAAAGGGTTAAGCCACGAGGGCCGATTGTGATACCACAAAAAATTGAACTGAGCTCGTTATGAAACCTAGTAGACTGTAAATATTTAGTTCAATCGGTTAGATTCCCAAGATTATCGAAGCAGAAGTTGTCCAGGTGAGTCTTCGTTCTAGATAATATAGGACAAGTGCATAGAAGGTTTTCTTCCTCTTTTTCGTCAATCCAACTTTTTGGATTGGATGCCAATTAAACAGTGACTCGTTAGTGGTACTGATCCACAACAGTTTTAGCTTCATACGAAGCCTAGTAGACTATCAAGAAGCTGTCCAGGTGAGTCTTTCTTCTTCTGGATAAGACGACACAAGTACACAGAAAATAAAGAGAGTTTTCTTTCTCTTCCTTGTTCATTCAACTTCGAAAGGAAACATTTGAAATCAAACCCAACCTACTTGCGTGGGTACCAATAAAACAGAGATCCATCAAAACAACAATCATGGCTCCCATTTGCAATGGTTCAAGTTCCTTACGAAGCCTAGTAGACTGTGAATAGTCCTTAAAAGCCAGATCATATATTCTCGAAGAAGAAGTTACCCAGGTGAGTCTTCGAAGAAGTGCGTTTTTTTTCTCTTCCTCGTCATTCAAGCTTTTTTGCGTCGGTGCCAACTAGACAGTGATCTGTCAGAACATCAATCATGGTTCTGATCCACAAGAGTTTCAGGTCCTTACAAAGCCTAGTAGACTGTGAATGGCTCTATTGGTTAGATCCCTAGATTGTCGCAGAAGAAGTAACTCAGATGACTCTATATATATATCTATTCTAACTACTGCGAGACAAGAAGAGCGTAGAAGGTGAAGAAGGTGAATTCAACAGAATTTAATTTGAAAGCAAACCCAACCTTCTTGCGTGGATGATGTTCTCTTTATTCTATTCTTCGTCCAAACAGCGTCAACAGAAGTAAATATATAAAAAGTTAACCGAATCTTCTTCAGTAACCCCTCAGAGCACCAATCATGGTTCTCATCTGGTCTTTTTTAGAGAGAAAAGTTCTCTAGAACGATGGAAGTTTAAGGTTTGCTGTGTTGCCATCAGTTCATCTTAGGTCAGTTTCTTGTATGGAGTTTGTATGAGTATGAAGCTTACAGGTTCAGGTTTAAGAGATACCGATGGGTTGTCATTTTTTGAAGTAGGTAACTGTTCAGTTACAGTTGCACTCTGTCTGGTATACAGTTCCCTGGAATGTCCCTATGCCCCACAAACTAGCTTAACAAAGGTTAATTAGAAGCTGCCTGGTAGTCTGGTTGAGAGATTTACTGCAGCTCAGAACAGTTTTTGATGTTAATAAAACCCTAAAGAGAGCTCTAAGAGCAGATTAGCTATCCGATTGTATCATCTCTTTCTATCATAGTTTGTGTCGATATCCCGCCGACCCTTAGCCAGTTAGAAGCTTCATAGATTTGTATTACCTCGCACAGTGATTCGTTCCATAGACAAAATTCAAAAAATGTATGTTCTCTGAATTTAATGATTTTAATGTAATTTAAAAGGTAAAACTCCAACTAAGAAAAAACCAAAAAATCTGCGCGAAAAATTAATTAGTGCCAGTGCAAGAGCTGCTCAAAGTCGGAACTTTTTCCAAGAAAAAATATAAACACATGTCTGTTGAGTAAAAAAAATTGTAAAAACACATGTTTAGCAAAAAGTTTCTAAAACTTTCAATATAGTTTCAGAATTAATGTGGCAATTTTCGCTTTTATTTTTTCTCAAAATTTGCAAAGCTGTAGAAGCCTTACTCACTTTTAATTTAAAATACTTTTCAAAATTAAAAACCTGAAAATTGGAACAACTTAGAGAAAAGTATCCAAAAAGTATGTGAAATTATGTTTCTGGATTTTTGGGTATTTTAAGAAGCATTCTGTTTTTGTCGAATAATGTAAACACATGCTTCGATATTCCGATCTCAGGAAATAATTCAATTTGAAAAGTTGTCCAAGTACTGGTTTTCCGAATTTATATCAAATTTTTTATAATAGATTTTATTTTTTTATTCTTGAGGGTGGGCAGGAAGGCTACAAGCACCTTTAGAATAGATACTACTATCTATAAAGCAAGCAACTTGGATTCAATTAACTATGTTCAAGTTACTCTAATTCAACTAAAATTCTAACAAAATTTACATAAATTGAATTCATTAGTATTTGATTTGGTTTCGAATTGATTTCCTTGTCTTCTATTTCAATTATCTATTAATTAAATTATCTATCTATTATCTATTTCATTAAAAATTTAATTTAAATTATGTATTAGTCAGAAAAACATTACTATATAAAATGTAATGCCAAACTTAATGATTCCTGAAATGTTGAAATCTAATGATTTCAAAGCGAAACTTTTGAGTGGTTGAAATAAACTTTTTCAATTGCGTGTGAATTTGTGCTCATCGTTGTTCATACCTACATATTTACTGTACTTAAATACGCATATATATACACAACATATGTATGTATATGACAAACAACTATGTAATAAATGCTCGCATTGATGTGAGTTCATTCCCGCATTAAAGCAAGAAGACAGGCACAGCGTCAGGATTCCAACGCAGTCAAAGACGTAGGTAATACTAGGGTATAGGTTGGCAATGAAAAATATTAAAAAAATTTTGTTTTTTTAACATTTGCTGGACATGTTATGGACACCTTCATTTGGCTGAAAATGTACCAGTTTGCTGGTTTTCTTTTTAGAAAATTGGGGGCCCATGCGCCCCAATATGCGCCCTCCTGTTGCCTGTTTGTTGCATAGTATTTGTATATATGTATACAACATACTTATGTTGGCATGCATGTGCTCGTGTGTAAGTATGTATGTATATATGTTTGCTTGAAGCTTGAAGTGCGGCTATGTCATTGCTGCACACTCAGTCGTGCATTCATATTAATTTCTTCATATGAAGGTGGGAGCTGTCACTGTGCGTACGCGCGAGTGTGTGTGTGTGTGTGCGAGAGTGTAAAAAAAATATGAATGAAAAATATTTTACGTACTCGTGTACACGCTCACGAAGCGCTACAGCAAAGGAACGAACGGCAACAACAACAACACTAATAGCAGCGGCAACTTGTGTGCTCTATGGAAACGTGCATAATGGAAACGAAAGCGCCACTCAGTAATTCATTAGTATCTACTTTGACCAGCATACAGCAGCAACGAGGGATTAACTAAGGAAGGAGAGAGGGGGAGAGTTTCCTGTCAGTGTTTTTTCTTATAAAGAGTGAGAGACGGCCAAGAAAGGGAAGCGGAAATGCACTTTCACTCTATTTCCTTGCTTGCTTGTTTGCCACTTTGGCAAAGTGTTTTAAGGCCAGAAAGAACCTTTAGTTGTATAGCAACTATGCAAATGTGAAAGAATCTTAAGAGTTCTACACACTCCCATTACATGGACTTGAACGAGTAAATACTTGTGTGAGTGTGCGAAATTTCATTAGAAAATTTGTTGTTGATGTATGCAATTTTTGCAGCTGTTTAGCTATGCTCCTGGAGGATCAAGAACAGCATAACTGCTATTAATCATGTATGAACGGCAAACGTGAGCAGTGAACTGTGAACACTTAACGCTTCGAACAACTTTGGGATTACACTTAAACAAAATTGTTTGCCATTTTGTTATGAAGCATTGAGGGTCTGTAGTTGAAATGTGACTACTAGTTTTTATAGATAATATTTTTTATATATAGTACTTGTAATTGTAATGCGAATGATTCGAGAAATTCTTCTTTCAAAGGAATAGTAATAAAATTCGGCATGGATTGTAGATGATGAATGCTTTGGATCAAAATTCAGAGAGTGTTGGGTTTAAAACTCAAACTCTTTTAATACAAAATGAGCAAAAAATCATTGCATTATTGCTATCCGTAACATCAGTAGAATTCCTTAGCTTCTTTTTTGACTTTTCTTTCAAAGGAACAATAATGAACTTTGGCACGGATTGTAGATGATGTGAATTTAGGACCACAAATTAGTGGTTGAGGGGTTACAATTGTAACTCTTTCAATACAAAATGAGAAAAAAAAATGATTGCATGATTGCCATCCGGAGTATCAAGCGAGTCCTTTAACTACTTCGCCTCTGTTTTCAATGGAAAAATAATAATATTTGGCGCAGATTGTAGGTGATGTGTGTTTTGGATCACACGTCAGAGGGTCGTGGGTTCAAGACACAACTCATTCGATACAAAATTAGGAAAAATGATTGCACACTTGCGATCCGGATCATCAAGTGTCCGGTCATTTGCTTCTTGTTCATCTTTTCTTTCAAAGAAATAATGATAAAATTTGGCGCAGATTGTAGGTGATGTGTGTTTTTGGTCGCAATTGCGATTCGGAACCTCAGTTGTTTCTTTTAGGGAAATAATGATGAAATTTGGAATCAATTGTATCGATGGTCAGAGGTTAGTACACTAGAAATGCAACAAATCAAATTTTTGTTGAATAAATTTATGAAAAATAATTCAAAATAATAAAAAAAAAGAAAACAAAATTGAATTATTAAAATTTGAAGTGTGTTTTTCACAGTGAAGTTTCAATTTCCTCAGCGTGCCCGCCGTAGCATTAATCGTTGTACTAAAAGCCCGTAAAGTTTTGCTCTCACAGGAATGCAAACAACAAACTTGGGCCTTAGCTATGTAACTATGTGGCTCAGATTATTGGCACAAAACTGTAAAAGCCATGCAAATCTGCTCAAAACTTTTGGCATATTGCAAAAATTAGTGTGGTGCTAATTGAAATTTATTCTATGGAAAGTTGTTGCAATTTAAGGATGCAATAAACACATTAAACGATACCAAAAGCTTTCATAAAAATATGTCATTTCGTAATATGTCTAAAAATATGACATATTGAATGAAATATTTTAAATATGGATTTGTTTGTAGAAAATTGTAACAAACAAAGGAAATTTTGAAATTATAAATTAATTTAGATAATGAAAGAAAATTGCACTTTCTGAATGCAAGACGCCACAAAGAGATAATAAAAAGTACTGAGTTGTGTTTATTGTTTGAAAAGGAATTTTTTTAGAAAGGAATTTGTTTTAAAAAAAATTTTTTTTTTCTGAAAGCAAGACACAACAAAGTGAAAATAAAAAGTGCTGCGTTGTGTTTATTGTTTGAAAAGGAATTAGTTTTTTAAATAAAAATCCATTATTTGAATGGAAGATGCAACAAAGAGATGATACAAATACTGAGTTGTATTCATTCTTTATTTTTTTTATGAGCCCAATACCATTCTAAATTATGTTTCACACCCAAAATGTTTGTAATAAGCTAATTTTTAGGAGTGTTTAAACTTGAACCGTTGCTTACTTAGTTCATTATACTGTGCTACAAAAAAGACTTTTGTCTATGTCCATCCAAACGATTAACACTCGGATGCCCAACAACTTTTTAAACGGCCAAAGCCCAACAAGGTCCCCAGGGACCTGTTTTGTAATATTGCATATAAGGCTTGTAATTGTGTAATGTAGTGTTACATAATGTGTGTAGATGTGTTTGGAAAGCCAAAAGGCTAAGCTTGGTGTATATTTTTTAGTACACATATATGTATTTTTTACTACAGACAGATAGCAAAAACGTATAAAATACAAAATAATTGCTTTTAAAAACGCCATAGGTCGCTATGGACCTTGTTGGGCATCGGAGTGTTAAATAGGCGTGAAACTAGAAGTCATGTAGAGTAACAATGGGTACTCAGTTTTTTATTTTCTGATCCGAGGTCTTTTTAAAAGGACATTTTCGTCCATAAAGTTGAAAAAAATTGAATCAAAAAGCGGCAAGTTTCCTCTTTAATTTGATGCCCATATCTTCATAATTGCTCAACGCCAATATTATAAAAAAATCTTTGAAATGTGTATGTCCTTAAATTTTAAAGTACTCTTAAAAGGAAATTGGATCAGAAAATTAAACACTGAGTAAGCCAGGTTACTACGAATGAGTTCTAGTTTCATGCCTAAATCATCTTTTGGTTGGGAGTAAAAGTACTAAAAAAATCGAAAAAATTAAAAACACACAAACAAATCGATATACTCGAAAAACTAGGAGCCAAATGTAGTTAAACTACGTTTTTAGTTTTACTCTCTGACGTCAGAATTTTTTTTAAAAGGATTTAGAAATTTCAAGGACATGAATATTTAAACAAATTATCTAAAAAATTCAGCGCAATTTAGAATATTAATATGGTTTTTAAATGAAAGAGAAAACTTTCTTCTTTTTTTTAGAAATTCAAGGTCATGATTGTTCAAAACATCTTTTAAAATATTGAGTGCAATGTAGGATATCAATATGGATATTAAATAAAAGAGAATACTTTCTCCTACTTTCTAAAAATTCAAGGTCATGATTATGTAACAAATTTTTTTAAAATATTAAGTGCAAGTGTAGAATTTCAGAATGGGTATTAATTAAAAATCTCTTCTTTTTAAAAATTCAAGGTCATGAATATTCCAAAAAATCATTCAAAATATTGAGCACAATAAAGAATTTCAATTTAAAAAATTCAAGGTCATGATTATTTAAAACAATATTTTAAATATTACAAGCTAGTGTAGTATTTCAATATGGATTTTAATTGAAAGAGAAAAGTCTCTTCTTCTTTTTAAAAATTCAAGGTCATTAATAGTTCAAAAAATCATTCCAAATATTAAATGAAAGAGATAATTTTCTAGAATTTAAACAATTTTATTTTTTTGGTGCACAAGCAAGAAAAGGTACTGAAAATTACCTTTTGGAACTTTATCCTTGATATCCTTGAAAATGTCTTATAGTTAAAAAAATATGTCTTAAGGACTAATATGTACACTGTTACATAGTCGAATTACGTGCTTCTAATTTTATTGGTTTAAAATACATAAATTTTAATAATTTTCTCTCTTAAACAAAGAAATTATTACACCGTACGACAAACATAAAATATTCAATTAACAAAGCCTACTAATAAATCCTAGTTAAAACATTAGTAATCAAACGATAGCATACTTAGTCGAGTTTATGAGTTTGATTTTTAGAAATCTAAATTCTTCTTTTCTTAAAATGTGTATTGAAAATGTTGTGAAAATCGTTTAGTTTGTACTTTGGAAAAAGTCCAGAAGAGTTTCAATATTTGAGTTTCTGATTGATTAAAACGTTTCTGTTTTTGTTTGCTTCTTTTGCATTCCTATTGGTTTGCTCCTGCAATGACATCAACTGCAACCGATTTAGTTGTATTGGTGTAATGGTCAAAGGATTTGTGTGTCGTTGACAGCTGCAATAAACTGTATGAAATGTAATATTCTTGATGTGTGTGGCGGGCAGACTGCGTTGCTGTGCATGTAACCAACGTGTAGACGCAGAGTGCATTGTGGTGCCGTGTGCGGCGGTTATGCGATAACGTTGATGTAAGTTTCCACTTTTAGCAGCTTAAGCAGATTAACACTGCCGTAATTATCCACACCAGGCTGCCGCGTCACAACATCAAAGGATAAACTTAGTTAAACAGTTAACTGACAGAATTTTTTTTTTCAGTAGTGCAGCAAAGTGTGACAATTTGCGTAGAAAAATAATTGGCGGAAAACAATAATTTTAAAGTTCTAACTGACATTTCAGTACTGAGCCGCATTGCTTGTGGGCATCGGTCAAGTGTTGTGTTTATTATGTTTAATTGAAAATTCAAAAATTAACTGGCGAAAAATCGTATTAAAAATGAGCCCCCGAAGCATATTTGAGTGCTTAGTATGCAAGTAGTTAAATTTTTTTCTCATAATCTAATTACAACTTTCCATCCAAACACTCTAATTGCACATAATTTGCATTTTCCCTATTTTTACAATTTTTAGTTTTCACACTGCAACTCCCGCACTTCCCCAACACAAACTTGATTGTCCCTCATACACAAAGTTTTTGCGCCGAAAGAGAGAATTTTCTCTTTCACCTCGCCTTGGCCGTGTAGGATTCGAACTCACCACATACGGCGCCATCGCCACTTGGCCAGGGAATAAATTGCACGGAAGTTGCCAGCACTGCTCAGTGCTCGATAAGGAACGAAGTAGGAAAACACGTCAGCGAAAAGCGGCAAACGCGCGCGTTCCACGTTGCATAGCAGAATTTTGGCTCCAGCTGATTTTCTCATTTGCGCACAGAGCGTTTTAAAGTTCAAAGTGCACTGCGGTCGTCGCTTTAAGGACCAAAACAAACAAACAAACACACACACACACATACATACACACATACATGTAATGATGTAAGGATACAGAAGGAAGTGCACAAAGTTGCCGGAGCTGCATTCAAAAAGCTGTGCGTGACGAATCACAAAATGAATGGCCACTAGAGCGGAAGGACGCGTGCCAGGCACGAAAACCCCAACCCAAGGACTGGCGTTTGCTACTATTGCTTCGACATAAAAAACAAAAACAACAACAAAAACAACAGTATAGGCATCAGCAGGAGTAAGTGAAAGTTTTGCATTTGCCGCGCGCGCAGGGTTTGGGTAGAGTTCATTGACTGTGTGTGTGTGAGTGTGTTTGTGGGTGTTGGTGTGCTTGTGGGTATGTGCTCTCTATTCATTTGCATTAAAAGGAGGTGAAAAGCATAGCAAAGGCTGAAGCTGACAAAAGTAAACAACAACTTTTAATTAATTCGCAGCGCTTTTAATGAATTTACTTATTTACATTTAATGTTTTGATGCCAAAGTCGGATTAAAATGCCATCAACATGGTGTCGCGAAACTGAATTGGTTACTAAAGTAAACGCTCGCAGTGCCAAAAAGTTGTTTGACACAATTTCGAAAGGCAACAAATAAACATAATTTGCTGTGAATTGAAAGTTGAGTGAAGTTGAGTTGAGATTTTAATGCATCAACTAACCCTTTCACTATCAATAGGATCAATATGTATGCTGTATCAAATTTTTCTCAAAATAATTATTAATACCTGCTTTTTATAAAACTATATAAAATAAAAAATATAAAAATATTACAAGTTCGTTCCATGGTTTGGCAAGGGTTAAGTTGAATAACAGTGGGTTGTTGAAGTTTAATGACATTCAATCTATCGATTTCGTTTTTAATTCGATAGTTTGGTGTTTGATGAGTGCGGTTTTCATTGTGACTTCAATCTATTCGAAGAGCTGTCTTTCTGCTTCATGGACATGGCCACGTATGTGTTCGCTCGTTGCTCCAAAGATAATAGCATCATTTATAAAGGGGTCTTCAATTGATAATTCCAAACTTTGAGAGCTTTGATTGGAAGTTTAAAATGTTGAATGGTCAAAAATTATGTACGGAACTCCTTTAACTTCTCTAAAGTGGCAGGCTTCGATAATCCAGCGGGTAGTGCACTGACTTCTCATAACAGAGGCCCTAGGTTCGAATCCCCGCTCGGGCTGTTGAAACGCTCATCTACTTCTATCGCTATCCACATGAAGTCTTAGTGTGTCTCATACAGCGGCAGCCACTACAATCTGCGTACCTACCTGCTGTTTCCATTTATAGACTCAAAAAGCAACAATATACTGCAAAAATATACTTTATAAAGCTCCAAAATCGTGCCAATTGTTAAACTAATTTCCATTCTTAATACAACACATGAATATTTCATATTTGAAAAAGTATCGTTAGTATGTTGTACGTCAAACAACCTTAACTTAATTTTGATGCCTCAACTCTCTCAAAGCTAAATAGAGTTTCTTACTCAATCGATATCTAAAACATCCTTTTTAGGTTAGGTTAGGTAAGATAGACAGCTTGCTGATTTCCCAGTAAGTATACTCGGAAGCCTCAAATGCCCATTGTGATGCCCGAAAGAAGTGTAGACACGCCCCTGTCATTCTGTGGTCGGTGTTGGCTGAAACCTTAACTAAAACTAACACAACTCAAAGTCGAACGAGTCTGACAGTGTCTTCTCTCCTCCTTACTGAGGAATGCCCTACTTTGCTGTGTCTGAAGGCATTCTGCAGGAGCAGAAGAGTAGTGTATTGATTGATCAGATATGGCACAACTTTCATTTTTTATTCACCTGTAAGTGGGCAAAAAGCTGTGCATCCAACTAACCAAAACTTGTGACTCACCAAAAGTTTGTTAGAACTTAAACCATTGCTGCCGGGTACAAGTTCCGCCCTTACGATTTTGATAAAATTTCAGCTTTATATCTCTGCACGTTGCTGAGATATTCATTAGGTATTTTGTACCCATTACGCAGCAATGGTAGCTTTTTTCCATACTTTTTAAAGTGATCAGCTAAACACGTGAACAAAAGTTGTATTTTTTACAGGTGAGTTAGGAGGCAGATTTTTGTGAAGTTATAAGGCCAGTACGTTTCGCCACATTTTCCACCTCCGGAAAATTCACGATTTTTGGAGTCTGGTAACTCTAGCTAGATAGCGAATTTTTAGGGTGACCTTCACTAGGCTAAGGTAGTTTGAGAGATCTCAAACATTGAATTTTTTGTGATTTTTTTTAAAATCAATTTTCATTGGTAAAATTTTACCCATTAGGCAGCAATGGGTTAAGTGAAAAGAAGATATTAACTGGAAAGTTTTTTTAATACATTTTCACAATTTTCCTAAAAATTTGACAATTTTTTGATTTCCTAAACCATGAGTGGAAAAATCCAAATCCATTAAAGTTGGTCATTTCAAGGATTTTGGCATCAAAACACTAAAGCGGTCAACTTAAAAGCAATAAAGCAATAAATGCATAAAATGCCAAGTGGATATCTACAACGGCTGAATACAATTTATTTATCGCTATGAGGTAATGCAAGTATTAATGATTAGTAAATATCGAACGCCTTCTACTGAGTTGCCACTTCAAGCGCATTAAGCAACCACACACACACACACACATCAGGCGCCCACTTGTGCTATGCGCTACTCCGGTTTGTTGTTGATTTCCATATCAACGCATATTCCAGAATTCTTCTGTATATTTATGGCTTTTCGAATCGTTTGTGCCGCAGCAACTGAGCAACGATATTTCATTTGATATTTCAACAAGTCCTTGATTAATGACTATGTGTGTGAGTGGCACACTTACGTAAACATTTACTTACATTTATCGGCAACGTACAAAAAAAAATCGAAAATAAAAGTTATGAAGCAACGTAAAAAAAAATCTTAAAATAAAAGTTGTCGGTAACGTAAATAAATAAAATCGAAAATAAAAGTTATGAAGCAACGTAAGAAAAAAAACGCAATATAATAATTATCGAGGACGAAAAACAATATTTTTTTTTCATAACAGTTATTATGCAACGTCAAAATATTTATTACATGATAATAGTAACAGGCCATGTAAAAAAATTTTAATTGGAAATAATTACACTGTGCGTGAAATTTGCCCTCAAAAATTAAGACATGGGGGGACCTACTGGGTGAGTTTCCTATAGTTTCCTGAGTTGAGATCCACCAGCCGTTTGGTAAGATTGGCTCTAGTTTATGAGAAATCCGACTTTGAAGTTTGGTAATTATCGTCAAGCTTGTCGATTAAGTAGGTCCTAAATCGTTTCGAATATAATGGTGTATGAGTGTCATACGCCCCGTTGAGTGTTATAATTAAATGACACTCATACGCCACGTAGCGCTGCGAGAAAAAATGCACACATCGCAATTACACAGTTTGAATGTATTTTTTTTGAATTGGTGTCTGAAGCAAATTTGTTGGTCGTTAAAATATCTACAAACTTGCCGAAGACACTAAAGTGATAATCGAAACGATTTAGGACCTACTTAAGCGGCAAACTTGACGAATATTACCAAATTTCAAAGTCGGATTTCTCATAAACTAGAGCCAATCTTACCAAACGGCTGGTGGATCTCAACTCAGTATACCTATAGGAAACTCACCCAGTAGGTCCCCCCCCATGTCTAAATTTTGGACTTGCACAGTGTTATTATAAAGCAATATTTATAAAAATATCTTAAATAAGGGCAATTTTTTTATTTCCAAAAATATTGATAATAATTATTTTAGGTCTCTGTATTTTTTAATGCAAATATGGTTTGCTCACTTAAATGACGACACCTGTTGCCTGCCAATTAAATGTCAATTAAAAATGGCATTTTGCCTGAAGAGTTGAGTTGTCTGTCTCTTCTCTTTTGTCATATGCCAACGTTTTTTTTTGGGAACAAAATAATGACATTCTGATGTGCAGGCTTGGCAAAGCATGCAACAGGAAGATGCAACCAACACACAGCAAACCTATGTAAATGCTTTGGGCTGCGATAATGCCGGCCAGAATTGCAATTTAGTCATTATTTGTGCCACTTGGCTTAAGCGATAGTTCAATAAATGGTTGGCAGCAGCAAGACAGGAGAGCAAGACAGACAGCAACAAGACAGGACAATTTCATGGACTTTTTTGGAAGGAGAAATGAAATGCAAAGCGAGAAGCAAGTGAAAACTGTACATATTTATAAATATATATATTTTTTTTATATCTTTTATATATTAAAATTTTGACCAGCAGTGCGCCAGCAAATTTATTATAATTTGTCCCAATTATGCAGCACAAAATGTAATTTGAAAGCCTTTGTTGCATTATTGAACGTTCAGCTATCAATTCCAGATGCGGCCAGTTGCAGCAGCACACCAACAACGTAGAAGATAATTTCATTTGTAAACATTTCTAGAAAATAGTTATTTGCGCTTCAGCCGACCACTTTGTGGGGCGTAAATTTTAACTGATTGCTTTGTGAGCGGAATTTTGTGCACTTTCGCAACAGTTCGCACTTTCCGCTTCAGCTCAGACTGTTTTCAAATACAAAAAGGTTGGAGAGGGGGGTGGTAGAAATGCAGCAGAACAACGCCAGCAATCACATTAAAGTGCCGCTGCTGCAGTGGCATTGAGCAAAAGTGGAGCGCTGGCATCAGTTAGTCAGATATGGGCCAGTGGGCGCCTGCGTCAGGGAAAGCCGCCGACTGGCACAAAAACCTGGCGGTCTTTGTTGTCGGTGTGCTGCGTCGAGGCGCGTTGACGGTAATTGCTCAACTTTATGCAGCAATTTGCTGCACTTCCTGTGCGGTGTTATCCTGTGCGACAGACGGCACATTGTTGCGCTAATGGACGGCCGACGGCGAGTGAGAAAATGTGCGCCCATTGTTACACAAACATGGTGCGGGGAGAGGGGGAGAAACAATTATTCGCGCGCACATTTAGTGAAATGCATTTGTTTTCTAAAAGCTTTGCTTAACCTCACTTTGTGTGTCTGTTTTATTGTTTTATTTATTCTTGCAGTGAATTGACAGCTTTGCCGTCTCTGTTGACATTGTTGAGTTCCTTTGAAAGGCTGAATGTCGATGATGCCAACCATTTACGGCGCAAGCTCGCCAACAAAATCACAACCCACGCGAATTTAATTTGCAATTCAATTCGATTGAAACGCAACAACAGCAACAATCGCAACCGCTATCACCAACCAACGTCAGCTGCCAAGCGAAACACGCTACGAAGAAGCAAAGCGTAGCGAGCTTATAAGGTTGAGGCTGCCGCAAGGAAGGCAAAACGATGCATCAGGTGCTCAGCTACGAGACAGCGGTGCGTGCCAACAGCTCTCGGGAGTTTCGTGAGTACGTCACAAAGCGAACGTGCGTGAGTCTGCTGCTGACAATAGCCTTTCTGACGCTCATTCTGGGTAAGTTTGCGTTGGCAGCGTGCAACAAATGAGTGAAAGAGTGTAGGGAAAGATTTTCTAAAAACCAAATAGAATTTAAATTTAAATTTAAAAAATTTTAATAAAAAATTTAAATTTAAAATTTAAAATTCAAATTTTCAATTCCTCAAAACATTGCAGGCTATCTTTTGGGCAATTATGTCTCGGAGCGCAAATTTCGCATGCGACAAAATCTCAACAAATACAACACATCCGGCCAGCAGGAAAACTCGGTTGAGGTGTCCAGCGCCGACTATGCAACGCTGAAGGAGATCAGCGCCTATCAAAAGTCCAAGGTGGAGCTGCTCAGCTCGGCACAAGCGCTCAGCAAGATGCTGCAGCGCGACGGCAGCTACACGGCCAGCTCCATCAACTCGGACATCTTCAACAAGTACATATCGTGCACGCAGGACATACCGCCCAACACCAACATCGAGTCCAGCCAGTTCATCGAGCAGCTGATCGACAACACTGCGGCGCGACAGCGCATCTGTTTGCACGTTATTCAGCGCATCATTGATAGCAATTTGTCGAATGGTTAGACGAATCGTTGGTTGCAAGCAAGCTGATTTTTATTGCAACTTTTCATCGAGGGCCAAAACACACACACAAAATGAATACTTGAACACATCTTTTATATGTATTGTGTATTTATTGTACTGGATTGTATTATTTGTGTAAGCGACTTTTGTAAGAAGCATCGTGGAACGGAGCAGAGCTTGGCTCGAAGCTGCTACAATGCTGCTGGCCAGTGTGAAGGTGTTTGGCTTTGTTTAGCGTTAAAGTGTTGTTTCTCTTCTAATTGTGTACATAGAGTGTATGTATTTAGTATATAAAAATTTCGTTCAATACTCGAACACATTTATATACATAAAGAGTTTTAAGGTTCGAACCCCCCAAACATAAACATTACTGGTAAAATGTGGTTTCGAATGATATTCGACTCAAAAGTTGTACGTTAAACCCCTCCCTTCCCCCAAATGAAATTCTGTATGAGCCAGTGATAACACCGTGACACCATATGTGCGTGAAACTAGAGTCCAAATATAGTAATACTGCGTACTCAGTTTTTCATTTCTAGGTACATACATTTTAAAAAAGACTTCAAAATTTTGAAGGGCATAAAGAATAAAAAAAATAAAAAAAATACTCAACGTCGTTAGAATATAGCGATATATATATCAAATGAAGGAGGAAACGTTCAAGAATCTAAATAAAATTGACCTTTTTATCTATTTGTAAAAAAAGGATATGAAAAAGGTATTTTAATCCTTTATATCCTTGAAAATTTATATAGAATTTTCTTGCAAAGTAAGTGTGTTAAAACACAAAATCTCCTTGATCACGTGCCAAAATTTCATTACTGTAACTTTATTGGTTCGAAAGATATTAAAAAAAGGGCGGAATCTGCAATTCTAATGAAGTACAAAAATTCTAATTTATTCGAGTATCAGTATTTTAAATAATAAAAAGATACAAAATTAATAAACCGAGACTAATGAAAATTTGGCACGTGATCAAGGAGATTTTGGGTTTTAACATACTTAGGTTAGGTTAGGTTGAGGTGGCTGCCTCCGTATGAGACACACTTAGGCCTCTTAATGGGCCCGTTGTGATACCACAGATTCCACCCGTTTGAAATGCGTATGCAACACTGTTTTTTCAACATGTGATACACCACACATTTCAAACGGATGGGGAAAGGGAGGGGAGCGGACCTACAGTTTAACGCCGAATCCGAACGGCGATGGGCAGTTTTTCTTTCACACTTGGAGGTTTTGCCATTGCCTGCCAAGAGCGCACTTGTGCGATTCTTGTAATTCTTATTCCCTTCATGTGGATAGCGACAGAAGTAGATGAGTGTTTTTTCCAGCCCAAGCCAGGAATCGAACCCGGGGCGCTCGGTATGAGAAGCCAGCGCGCTACCCGCTGAGCTAACGAGGCCGACTTTAACATACTTACTTTTCAAGAAAATTATATATAAATTTTCAAAGATATAAAGGATTTAAATCTTACAAATAGATAAAAAATTAATTTGATTTAAATTCTTGAGCCTTTCCTCTTTCATTTGATATACATATTGCTATATTCTAACGGGTTAAGTATTTTTTATATGTTTGTATTTTTTATCCCCTTCAAAATTTTAAAGTCCTTTTAAAAGGACAAAGGATGTATAAATAAAAAACTGAGTACGCAGTATTACTATGTTTGGTCTCTAGTTTCACGTCCATGTGGATTTTTTCCGGTGTGAAAATTTGTTTTAATTTTTGTCACACGGTGTAAAGTGCATGTAAAATATTCACAGATGTGCTCAACGTTTACTTATCTATGGGCGAGCTCAAGTGCAAATATCTGAATGTGCTTCACGAGTTGTTTTTGTACTAAACTTTTGTAATGTAATTAAAAGAATTTAATAGTAGTAATACGAGTACAATGTAATGGAATAAAAATGCAAAAAAATGTTCATGTGTAGATGCTTCATTGATTGTTTTAAGGTGAAAGGAGAAGTGGGAAAACACAGAGGGGAAATATGGTTTATGCCAAAAAAAATATCTTTCTGTATAATGAATGCAATGAAATGGGCAGACATAGCCATTTTCACCTTCAAGTTCTAAAAGAGTGATCCAAACTCATAAAATCTGGATTACTGCTTTTGATTCCTATTGATAAACTAACCTTTTGGCGCTTTCTTAAATTCTTTATTTAGTGGAGTGTGTGAGTCGGAAGAACATGGCAGTCTTCTTGGACACGACGAGACTCCTCCCCCCCCTGTTTTCGAGGGTGCTGAAGACGATGGTGCTGAGCAATTTGCTTTTTGGGCAAGGGAAGACCTTCAAAAGGGTTAAAAACCCCCCTTTTTACGCCCATTATGGTAACAAAACTCATCTATCTCAGCTTTTGTAAGGCAATATGGGTATCAAACGATTCATCGTGTCATTGCGGCAAACATAGGCTATAATATAATCGACCACGCCCACTTTCCGATTTTACACTTTCCGGGATTACATTAATACACGCTGAATCGTTTGATACCCATATTGCTATGACAAATATACCATGGCTAATTTGTCATTATAGTGGGCGTAGCGGGAAAACGTATCGGGTGGGCATGGTCAATCTCATATAACCTATGTTTAACCCTATGAAGGATATCGGCTAATGGTATCCTTATATTATCGGACAGCCAATCAGCTCTTAGAGCTCTGGATGCGGTCAAAATAACATCAAAGACCGTTCTTAGCTGCAGCAAATCTCTTAACGAGACTGCCAAGCAGCTTCATATTCGCCTATGCTGGGTTCCAGGTCATAGGGATATTCCAGGGAACTGTAGAGCGGACGAGCTCGCGAGACAGGGCACTACTGAGCAGTTAGGCCAGGAGTTGACCACGCTCGGTGTCCCTCTTTTAACTTGTAAGCTTCGTACTCATGCGAGCTCAATACACGATACGAATTTAAGATGGGTTGAAGGCAACACAAGCCTCCTTGCGCGCCAACTTTGGCCTACATTAAATACTCGACGTTCTAAAGAACTCCTCTCACTAAACAGAGCCCAGATCAGAACCATGATCGGTGTCCTTACGGGTCACTGCCTAATCGGTACCCACGCAAAAAGGATGGGGCTGTTTTCAAACGACTTCTGTCGCAGCTGTCTGGACGAGGAGGAGGAAGAAAATATTCCTCACTTCCTATGTTACTGTCCTGCTTTATCCAGAAGAAGGCAAACCCACTTAGGCAACTTCTTCTTCGGAAGTCTAGAAGATCTAGCTGATAAGACCATACGCCGTCTACTAAGCTTCGTTAATAGCTCCAAATGGTTTAACGAGTGAGCGAAATGATGCTCGATCTCATGTGGTATCACAATGGGCCGCCTGGCCTAAGTGAGCTCCTCCTGGAGCAGCCACACCTACCTACCTACCTACCTAACCCTATGAAGCACAGAATCATTTTACATCAACATTTATTTACAAACATATAGTGTAGCTTTGTTTTGTTAGTTAAGTGGGCGTGGCCGATTTTACTATAGCCTATGTTTGCCGCAATGACACGCTGAATCGTTTGATA
The DNA here is from genome assembly GCA_963668005.1 of Melieria crassipennis. Classification (NCBI taxonomy): domain Eukaryota; kingdom Metazoa; phylum Arthropoda; class Insecta; order Diptera; family Ulidiidae; genus Melieria; species Melieria crassipennis. The sequence goes on along the minus strand of OY764961.1, from coordinate 146,532,660 downwards.
CCCATATTGCCGTACAAAAGTTGAGATAGATGAGTTTTGTTACCATAATGGGCGTAAAAAGGGGGTTTTTAATCCTTTTGAGGGTCTTCCCCACCCAAAAAGCAAATTTCTCAGCACCATCGTCTTCAGCACCCTCGAAAACAGGGGGGGGAGGAGTTTCGTCGTGTCCAAGAAGACTACCGGATTTCGGCCTTTTTTCCGACTCACACACTCCACTAATTTTTTATGGTATAAATGAACGTGAGGATTAGATTTTATTTATTGATTTCGGTCCATGAATAGTCTCTAGTCTCTGTATGAGACATACTTAGGCCTCTACATATGTGGCGCCATTGTGATACCACAGATTTAACCCCTTTGAAATGTGTATGCAACACTGTTTTTCCAACATGTGTTCCTACATATCGGGTGTTTTTTTAGAGGTTTGTTTTTCAAATAGAGATAAAACTGGCATTTTGTGCTCAAATCTGGCAACTCTAATGTCATTTATGTTCAGTTTGGTTTGCCATTTCATCATGAACAGGTTGATAAAAGAACAACGCTTGCAAATCGTGCAAATTTATTTCGAAAATAATGGTTAAGTTCGCGAAGTTTACCGCAAGCTCCGTGCATTTTATGGTCGACATAATCGTCCATCAGAGCAATTAATTCGGTTAACCATGGGTCGTTTTCGCACTACGTTTACTCTATGTGATAATACGCATCCGCAGAGACGTCGAACAGTGCGCACCGAAGAAACAATTGCCGCTGTAGAGCAAAATGTTGAAGAGGACCCAGTCAGAAGAGGAGTCAGTTACCGTTAATGGAGACCGGTATAGAGCCATGATAACCGACTATTTTGTTCCCGAATTGGATGGCATGAATGTGGATGAGTTGCACAGCGCACGTCACAATCGATTTATTGAAGGAAACATTCGATGAGCGCATAATTTCGCGGAATGGACCTGTCAATTGGCCACCAAGATCGTGTGATTTGACACCATTGGATTATTTTCTTTGGGGATATGTGAAGTCGCTCGTCTACGCCAACAAACCAGAAACGTTAGGGGACTTGGAAGCCAAATGCTCGAAAAAGTGGTTGAAAATTGGACCTGTAGAATTGGCTTTATTCGAGCCAGCCGCGGCGGCCACATGCCCGAAATCATATTTAAACATTAATGGCATAAAATTATCCTTCCAATAAAGCCAAATTGATGGACATTAAAACGATTTTCTTGTGTTTTATTTCAATTCGAAGTTCTATACCTCTAAAAAAAACACCCGATACATTTCAAACGGATGGGGAAGGTTGGGACCTACAGTTTTTGTTTTGGTTTTGCGATAGTAGTAGCGATAGTAGTAGACGAGTGTTTCTCCAGCCCAGTGTTGCCAGATGGATTCCAAACAATCCCCCTAAAATATCTAAAATCCCCCTATTTGGTATATGAAGTTAAAAAAAAGGCCCACTAGCCAATATATCTGAACAAGGTGTTGATGTAACAAAAATGCAACCTCGAAATCAAAATCTGAAAAATTACAAAAGTTACATTCCGTTACATAGAGCAGTGTCGAGCATCGGCCAAGCGCGCTTTAAACTTTAAACGCGTTTTTCTGAGAACCACATTTTCGGACCTAACGGAAGTGATTGAAGGCGCTGGAATGAACCAATCGTCACTAAATTTTTTAAAATGTTCCTTAGGGTTTTTTCTAATAAATGAACCACGATCAGCCAAAAATATTGAAAATTGTTTATTTAAAAAAATAATAAGTGAACAAAAAAATGCGAAAATCTTAATTTTTTTTTCAAAACCTCATAACTTTTGTAATTTTGATTTTTTTTTCATGATCTTGGTTCATTCAATCGATAATACGGTACACATTAAGAATGTGTTCGATTTTTGTGTTTCAGATCACGGGTTTTGACGGAATCACTTCCGGTAGCGGGACACCTCCTCGCCGACATGCCGCCACTGATAGACGCCCCCTCCTCCCCTTTTTTGATTCATTCAATTTGAAAAATTGTATTCTCTAAATAAATGTGTATTCATATCCAAAACAAATTTTCAGCTTTGTATCTTTAACCGTTTTCTCAAAAAAAATTCCTAAAACAAGTGCACTTTTTCGGATCCACAAGGTGAGAACCTGCCTTAAGAGGTCAAGCAGCTGTAGCTCATTGTGAGCTATAACGTTAACAGTTAATGATGATGATGACAATCTGTTCAAATTTTTCTTTTTAACGTGAGTTCCTTGCAGAAAACTACTAACAAAAATATTCATTAAATACTTGCAAAAAGACTTTGGATCTTGTATTCATTTCAAAAGGGTATATCAGGGTTCAACTTGAATATATGTATAAGTATATGAGGATGCTCTAAAAAGTTTTCGACCTCAACATGAAAATTGTGACACTCGCCAACAAAGGGCAGGAAATTTGTTTACGCCTCTTTTGAAAGCTACTCACAGAATTTTCAGCTGTTTTGAATGCGTAGTGGATGTTTGACAGTCTTATGAGTGTTGAATGGATTAAAAAAATCGAGTACACAGCTTTCATTACAAACCGGGCTTTGAAAGATAAAGACAAGTTCGCAGAATAAAGACAAGTTGGACGCTGTGTACAGGGACTCTGTACCATCATTTACCACTGTGAAATTTTGTATAGCTGAATTCAAACCTGTTCGTGCCTGCTTGGAAGACAATGAACAATCGGGGCGTCCAGAAGCTGCAACCATTGAGGCAAACATTGCTCAAGTTTACCAACTGAAGCTAGACAACCCTTGAATTAAAGTGAGTAAGATAGCAGAAACTATGAACATGCGCAAGGAACGTATTTCTCACAGTTTGAACCAAGATTTAGGCACCTAGAAAACATGTTTTTAAGAACAATTTCAACGCATTCTTAGTGCCCTTCAAAGAGATGGGAGTATCGCGAAGAGAAGTGTGTAGACTTATAAAGAGACTATGTAAAAAAATTAAAATCAATTTGAATCAAAATTTCTTCTATCTTTGTTAGGTTGGAACATTTTCAGTCCACCCTCGAATATACATAAATGTACCCATGTTACTGCGCCTTGAGGAGGACCCAAGCATTTGAGGGTTCAAGAGAATATTTAGTTGCAGTTTCAAAGCTTTACTTCATAGCATCGTTTCTGTAGTCAGTAGTCATTCATTTATTGTTAAATGAAGGCAACCAACCAATAAGAAAGTTAACAAGTTCAGTGTTGCAAGGACCAACTTTCCTCAGCCAACTCTTGTTGCCATCAATGTTTAAATGCATCTACTAAAAATCTGAATCACTTTATATAAGTATCCACTATATTTTACTATATTTATTATACTTCACTTTTCAATATATATTTATTTATTTATTTATTTATTTAGTTAAATAATCTAGAAAAAGAATATTCCTTACAGATTATGTAGAACTAGTGAGACCATTACTGTTTACTATGTAATTAATTCATTTAATATTAGCTTAAAGCTATTTTTAGAAATTGAAAAGTCAATTGCCAAAGAATTTGAGAGCGAATTCAGTTCTTTCAAAGCTCTATATATGGGAGCATGGGAAGCGTACACAGTTCTGACGCATTCAAGTAAGAATATATCATTACTCCGAAGACTTCTGGCAGGAATATGAAAGGAAATGCACTCAAGCAGGCATGGGGAATCAATCACTCCACTAATAATGTCGAAAACAAAGGAAAGTGAAAGGATAACCCTCCTACTGTGTAGCGATTTTAAGTTGATTAACATACATCGTGCATCATAAGATGGAATAGGATCGACAAAATTCAACGATCTCAATGCAAATCGTACAAACGATTTCTGAATGCGTTCGAGTCTATTGATATGACAAACATGATACGGTCTCCAAATAAAGACGGCGTATTCTAACTTAGACCGTACCAGAGAATTGTAAAGTAATTTCAGAGTATATGGGTCAGTGAAATCAGAACCAAAGCGCCGAATGAAGGCTAGTAGGGAATAGGACTTAGCAATGGTGTAATTTAAATGACTATGAAATAGAAATTTGGAGTCAAAAACTACACCAAGATCAGAGATTTCATAGGAAGTTTTTAATCGCGAACCATGAATGAAATACAAAGTAGGAATTACGGAACGGGATTTGGAGAAGGCCACATGAGAACACTTACTAATATTTAGGATCAATTGATTTTGATGACACCAGGCAACTACATTGTTGAGATCAGATTGGAGCTTAGCCGAGTCAGAAGGGCTCGCAACACGATTAAAGATTTTCAAATCATCCGCGTACAGGAGGAATTTCGAAAACTTAAAGCATTCAGAGATGTCATTGATAAAAATGACAAAGAGCAAGGGACCAAGAATACTTCCTTGGGGGACACCGGATGAGGCAACAAAGGATTGGGAGTAAGTGTTGTCAACAACAACCGCACAGTTACGGAGGGAGAGGTACGATTTAACCCACAGTAAGAAAGTGGAATGAAATCCCAAACTAGCCAGTTTCGAAACTAGGATAGAGTGACTCACTTTGTCGAAAGCTTTCGAGAAGTCAGTATATACAGTATCAACTTGAAGACGATCATTAAAAGCGGACATACAAAATTCCGAGAAAACCGCCAGGTTTGTGACTGTTGATCTGCCGGTCATAAAGCCATGTTGGTTAATGCAAATGAAACGCTTTACTGTAAAAAACAATTTTTGTTTGACAATGTATTCAAATAACTTTGAGACCACCGTCAGTTTTGAAATAGGCCTATAGTTCGAAATGTCGTTCCTATTGCCACTTTTGAAAATGGGCGTAATAAAAGTGACCTTCCAGGCATCGATAAATTCACCTGTTTGGAGGGATTTATTGAAAATTAAAAGAAGTGGATAGGCAAAAGCAGAGCAATTCTTAAGGAGATAAGGAGACAGACCATCATTATCCATATTAGAAGAGTTTTTGATAAACCGAATACCATCCAAAACATCGTCAAGGGATAGAGAGAGCGAACCAAAGTTAATGGGGGAATTAACGTTCGGTTTGACATCCACTGAATTAGTTCTGGCAGGTTCAAAATTAGCTCGGAAAAAATCCGCAAAGAGATTAGCTGCTTCCAGGGGGGAAGAAGCATGCTTACCATTGTAAAACACTTCAGACGGAATACTTGAGCACGACTTTTTTGACTTGACATAATGCCAGAATGCCTTCGGATTTGATTTAATATCTGACTCGAATTTACGAGCATAATTACGTTGAAGGACTTTACTCAGGGATTTAAACTCCATCGAATAGCGACGGAATTTATCTCTATAATGTAGAGAGTTTGAAGATTTGAACTTTTTATAAAATTTATTTCTCAAATTCTTTAGCTTTTTTAACTCTTTGGTGTACCACGGAATACTATAACATTTCTTAATTGTACGTGGTATGTTCCTAATGCATATATCACTAATCTGAAATTTAAAAATATCAAAACATTTGGCAACACTAGCATGAGCAAATAACGAATCCCAATCTAAAGCAGAAATTTCCTCATTAACAACATCAAAATTGCAGCGATTAAAGCAAAAGTTATTAGATTGATTGTTACCACTAAGACCTTTGAAGTCGTAGAACTCTAATAGAATAACAAGTGGTACATGGTGTAAGCCAGGCCTTGACAATGGGTCGAGGCATTCATTCAAAACAAAATTCATGTTATCATTTATGAAGACAAGATCGAGAATTCTAAGTAGTTTATTTTTTAAGCAATTAATTTGGATAAGATCCAGACTTAGAAAGCTGTCAACTAAGTAGGATTCGGTGAAACTATTAATGTTTTTAGGAAATAAAGCAAACTTATTATCTAAGAATGACCATTCTACATTGCATAGGTTGAAGTCGCCGAGAATACAGAAGTTACAGCCATCATGAGAGGAGACTAAAGCCTGAATATTATCAACGTGCGTCTTGTACAATGCATCAGTACTGGCCGGAGGAATGTACGAAGCAGATATATAAATTTTAGAGATTCCATGCACCAGGACGCAAAGTTGATCCAAAAGGGAGTCTTCGGTAACCAAGTGCACTAGTGATGAGCGGTAGCGACGTTGCACAGCGATTAGTACTCCACCACCTCTCAAGTAACCCGTTTTCACAGCGTCGCGGTCCTTCCGATAAACGTTGTATAATTTGCCGTCGAAAAATTCACTGTCATAGAAATCCGAATTCAGCCACGTCTCAATCAGTACAAAAATGTCATAGTCCAAGTGTGAACTCATATCGAAGAGAGATTTGGACTTAGTACGCAAGCCAGAAACATTTTGAAAATAGATTTTTAGACTCTTAGTCGGAGGAGGAGCGGCGGCAGGAGGAACGGCACTCAAGTGGTTCCTTCCTCGTTCCCTGGTTGCTGAAAAAACTTAAACGGGCGAACTCGTACATCAGCAGGCCAGATCGATGAGTTAAGTAGGGTTTCGTAGTGCTTGGCGGAAATTCCCAATTTGAAGTTCACACGTTTCAGAGAACCTACTTCCACGTCCTTTTTGACAAGCCTGTAGCAGGAGATCATTTTTGCCTCAATGGAGGAGTGTTTCGAGACGTACGCCACGATGTTATCCGCGGTGACTGAGGGCTGACTGATATATATTGATACTATATATATATATATACTATATATATATTTCTGTATGACTCTAAATGTCATTGATTTAACTTCTTTTCAAGCTTTTGTTTTGCAGCTGGTCTTCCATGTCCAAAAATGTCTATTTATCCAATGCAATGCGATATTTTACTATTAATTTGCATAAAAAGCAATATCCGACGGCTATTTATGAACTTGGACACATCAATAAAGATTAATAATTGCTTGCACGTGGCCAAATTTAGCGCCAAGTCGCTGTGTTTTTTTGTTGTCAAATGATTTATTAGGTGAGAAATAAAATAATACCTGGGCTCACATGTTTTATAAACATTGAAGGCGAACAAAGACATCTGCGATTTGGACTTGCGCCACATTTAACACTCTTTGCACCATCTTTGGGTGGGCGTTTAAGCATCGCTAAAGACATCAAAGTATAGATTTGGAATTTGAAACTCTAAAATGTTATTTATTGTCAATGAAGTCGATATTTTCTTGGTTTATAATTTTTTTTTAAATTTTGAACGCATAAATTGTGTTTTTTAAGACTATAGATCATTGGATAATTTTTGAAGACAGTCTTTATTTAGAATTCAGTTATTAATGCATTCAACTTGAAGCCAACACGTGGAAGATTCTATTGAAAAAGAAGTGTCTTTCTAAAGCGTTTTCGAAGTTCTTCTAAAGAGATGGAAATCGGTCTTTCGACTCATCATAAGCACCGCTAAAGACATCAAAGTATAGATTTCGAATTTGAAACTCTAAAATGTTGTTTATTGTCAATTAAGTCGATATTTTCTTGGTTTATAATTTTTTATAAATATTTTGGACGCATAAATTGTGCTTTTTAAGACCATAGATCATTGGATAATTTTTGAAGACAGTCTTTATTTATAATTCAGTTGTTAATGCATTCAACTTGAAGCCAACAAGTGGAGAAATCTATTGAAAAAGAAGTGTCTTTCTAAAGCTTTTTCAAAGTTCTTATAAAGAGATGGAAATCGGTCTTTCGAATCATCATAATCATCGCTAAAGACATCAAAGTCAAGATTTGGAATTTGAAACTCCAAAATGTTATTTATTATCAATGAAGTCGACATTTTCTTGGTTTATAATTCTTTAAAATATTTTGAACGCATAAATTGTGCTTTTTAAGACCATAGATCATTGGATAATTTTTGAAGACAGTCTTAATTTACAATTCAGTTGTTAATGCATTCAACTTGAAGCCAACACGTGGAGGAATCTTTTAAAAAAGTAGTGTCTTTCTAAAGCTTTTTCAAAATTCTTCTAAAGAGATGGAAATCGGTCTTTCGAATTCCAAAGTCACTTTCTGTTACACTGTCAGGTGATTGGCCGCACTCTGTGTCTTGTTTTGTGCTGCCTTCAGGCACCAGTTGACAGTCAAATATTGCTGTAGGCTCAGCTATTCAATGTTAAAATATTTTTCAACATTTTGTCATGTGCAAAATTGTATAGTTGCTCATTGGCATTTCATAATTGTTTTGTGTTTATTGTTGTTGTAGTTGTTTTTTTTTTGGGTTGTCGCTCCCAAAACAAATAAATCTCGCCTCTTAATAGTTTTGGTCATTAAAATGTATCCACTTTCACTTCAGGCGGACACATGCGTCACTCAGGCAACAAAAACAACTCGACAGTTTCATAGAAACGCAGTCATTGTTATTGTTGTAGACAAATTGCAGGTAAGCAAAGAGATTCGTATGACGCGCCGCAAAGTGCAAAGCGTAGAGTTGGCTAAAGGTGACGGCGTGGCGTAATGGCGCCGCACGCCCTCTGCCAATCAGCGAACACAGAGGCCAAGGCGGGCCAGCGCGTCAGTCAGTCAGCGGTCGCGTCAGTCGGCTTCACGCATTCTTGCACGCTGCGTTGTGGTTGCTGAAAAGCTGAAAACAGTCGCAATGAATTTGTGGTCAGCGCTGACGCGTTTTGTTGTTGTTATTCAATTATGAGTTAAAAGCAAGAAAACCGTTTGAAAAGTGACAACAGTAGCTGCGCATAAGTCACAGCAAAAACATTTACAAACTCACATATATTTGTCTTCTCCTACTCCAATTCATGCATAGCTTTGACTGACCTTTTGTTGTTGTTGTAAGTCGCTGCTAAATTTAAAAATAATTTCATTTTTTCTTAAAAAAAAAACCAATTGATGCTTGTGAGTTTGTTGTGAGGGTGCGGAGAGTTTTAAGCCTCAATTTGTCATATAAGTGAAAAAAAATGTGTGCCGTATGGAAACGTGTTGAGCTGCACAAATGATTGATGGCTGAAAGACCTTAAAACCGAATGTTTGGTGCCTCTGCAACATCATTTTACCCAAAACAAAAAACGTAAACGAAAAATGAATGTCTTTGTTTATTATTAACCACAATGTGACGTTGTTGTGTTTATTGCGCCTACTTTTGCCACAAAGAAAAGTTAATTAAGCGATTGAGCTGAGGTCTGAGGTCTAAATACATTTAAGTCTTATACGAAAATCAAAATTTATGGCACATGTGACCTCAGCTGTATGCAAAATGCGCTTTTCATTTACATGTCTTGAAAACACAAATCCGGTCGCTTTATGAGCGAAATAATTTATTTTATTTACTTGCGTTGTTTTTGTGCATTCATGGCGCCCATCGTTCGAGGGTAAACAAACCGTTTTAAATGGCAAACACAAAACATGACCCAAATATAGAACAAAGATGCATTAATCTGTGCTTTGGAAGAGAGAAGAGACAGGTAGAGATTAGCATTAATATACAAAAGCCCCAATGACAGTTTTATGAGTATTTATAAAAGTATTAAAGTTAGTTAATATTCATAGTAGTCACTTAAGTCTGAGTTCATATGTAGTCCACCTTCCATCTTTTTCGATTGCAAGTCAATTAAATGAAATTAACTGCTGTGGGTAATGCCAACGTTGTAAGCATCGGTTAGATTAGTATAAGATGGGCGTGCCCTCTTGTTTCTTACTGTTTGTATCAAAAGAAGCTGCAGCCTAAGGACCTCTTAAACTTCTTAGACACAGAGATGGGCATAATAGTGCGTTGGCTTTGGAACTAAGTGGCCTCTATATTCAATCCGAGAGGTTGACGAAGGCAAGTGGCAAGTTCACGGTACTCTTCGCCATCTGTCCATTGAACTCTGTCCGTTCATATATTAGCTGACCCAGCGTCTTCCACCTTCTTCTTGTTAAGGCCGGACAGACTCAGAGAAAGTGATAAACGATTTCCTTTTTAATTGGATTCTCATGGTTTTAGATAGATAGATTTAAAAGGAGTTAGTTTCATTGGGACCAAAGATAATCTATTGTATCCCCTACAAGTTTTAGGGAACATCCCCTAATCCCATCGATCGAAATTTAGTAACTCTCGGGAGTTTAGGTGTTTGATGTTCTCTTCTGCAAGCCAGTACTGGCCCAGGTATTGCCACCTACTGCAACATGCCGCATCGCAGTGATGTATGATGTGTTCGGGAGTCTTCTCTGCTGTTCCGGAGAGTCTACAGACGCTAACCCGTTCTAGCTTGAAATATACAAATGGTTCCTCAGTCTGAAGTGTCCGGTTAGAAGTCCGGTAACCTATCTAAGCTTTTTTACCCAGTCTGAAGCATTCTTCAAGCAATGATGTCAGCCTGAAGATAAAGCGAAGGATTACTCTTGCCAACAGTTGCTACTACGGTCTCGGTAGGCAATTGAGAAGTAGAGACCTCTCTCGACCGACAAAACTTGCACTCTATAGGACGCTCATCTTGCCCGTGCTCCTCTATGGCGCTGAAGCATGGACAATGACACGAAACGACATAGCGGCCCTTGGAGTGTTCGAGAGGAAGGCACTTCGCAAAATCTTCGGCCCTGTTCGTGTTGGTGACGACTATCGCATACGAACCAATAACGAGCTGTATGAGCTGTATAAGGACATGGACGTAGCGCAGCGAATTAACATCCAGCTGCTACGCTGGCTCGGTCATGTCTGCCGCATGGACGACGAAGCTCCGGCGAAAAAGGTGTTCGATGCGATGGTTGGAGGTCGACGGCGAAGAGGGAGGCCATGTCTCCGGTGGAAGGACCAAGTGGAAGAGGCCCTGGTATCTCTTGGTGTGACCAACTGGAGAAGGCGCGAGCGAAGCAGAGGCGCCTGGAGAGAAGTTTTGCGGCAGGCCGTAACCCGATAACGGGTTGTTATGGCCAGTTAAGGAAGGAAGGAAGGAAGCATTCTTCACTTTATCTGGGATTATAACCTTCAATAAAGATTTTCGACCAGAAGCATTAGACCAGTGTTCTGAAAATCTGGTCCTTTCCTTAAGTCCCAATGAATCTGCTAGAGTGTTTCTGTCCAGTCCAATGAAGGGCTCCGGTCCAAGGGCCACCGTGGCTGCCGCGATTCTAGCAAGGCTATCCACCTCCTCATTTCCATCAAATCCTCTGTGTACTGGAATCCAGAGGATTTTGAACCAGTTTGTTCAATGTCTCTATGCATCCCAGCACTAACCTTGAAATTATCTCATATAAGATTAGTGCTTTCATGGCTGCTTGACTATATGAAGAAACATCGTATTAAAAGGCGGTTTAGGGAGAAGGGATTTCGTACGGGAGGGACAGTCAGTAGCGTACACAGGAGGGGAGGGGTGGGTTTGCGTACAACTTTTGAGTCTACTTAATAGCATTCGAAACTATATTTTGTACCAGCAGTTATTGTGTTTGGTGAGGGTTGAACCCCCCCAAACCTCCCTCCCCCTGCGTGCGCCACTGGTGACAGTATAGCATTGTTTTCAACTTGCAAGAACAAGAAACAGAACCATCTTCGACTTTCAACCTACTAACCGCACACGGTTAGGACCTTTTTTGTTTAAGGTATGAAAATCTTCAGAAAGATTCAATGGTTATGCCGTATTTATGCCAACAAGAAACGGCGCCCAGTTGGGAATCCATCGAAACAGACCACTTAAAGGGAGGTGGGGTTTCCAAGGCAAAAACTATAAGTTGTCGACCTTCCTCCTTTTGACTATATCCTTCGTTGAATCGAGTAGTTTATTGTGTTGGAAAAAATGTATTCTTTTCTAGGGATCTCTTTTCCTCCAGTCTCTCGAACGACTGCACACTACGAACACCGCTATCTCAGACATAACCTACAAGTTTCATCTTTAGCGACTTTTTTTGGTGCTTAATGGTAAAGAACTCATCGATTGATCATTAAGTGAGCATTTTCGCCACAAAGCCTACAAGTCTCATCCTCAACGAAATTTAGTCATGACTCTTTCGAGCATAAATCTTAGCACATTCATGCGCCAGTTTCGAGGTTATGTTTGTCTCCTGTACTATCTAATCTGATGATTGTTTCAAATATTTATTGATTGAGTAAAAATGTGAGCATTAAAATTCAGAAGATTAAGGGATCTTCTTCAGATGGTTAGGTTAGGTAGGGAAGGATGTGTGCGGCATAGACATCGCACTTCCACTCGGAGGCCAAATTGGCTCATTGTAAATCCCTCTTTAACTGGTTCTGAAGCTAACCAATCAGTCTCAATCCGTGGCAAACTAGTTTGACTTCTTCATAAAGCAGAGCAGATCCGGAATTTCAACTTTTGCCGAGCAAGTCAGGTCCGCTATGAATCTTGCTCCCAGGGTACGGAGTCGGCGTTTCTGCGGAGCCGAGTAGTGGCATCACTGGACGAGAGGTGCCATTTGATAAGAATTTGATAAGCTGTCTAATGTAACTTCTTCAGATGATCTCCGTAAAATTATGATAAAAAGAAATTTGATGACAAAAATTAGAAATTTGAACAAAATATTAAAGATTGTCCATCCATACAATTTTGGATCAATATAAATTTGATGACGAAAATTAGAAATTTGAACAAAATATTAAGGATTATCCATCATTTAGCATTATGATTTTCATTACAGATGTGTCATCAAAGAGCAATTCCGTTTTATCATTTTTGTGCTATTGTTTGTTGTTGGGTTTAATTTCAAAGCAAAACGATTTTTGATTGAGAAAAATTGTGAGAATGAAAACTCAGAAGATTAATGGATCTTTCTAAGATGATTAACTCTTTCTTCAGATGATCTTCGTAAAACTTTAATGAAATAGAAATTTGATGACGAAAATTAGAAAATTGATCAAAATACAAAATATTGTTCATCATTTAACATTGTAACATCCATTACAGATGTGACTAAAAATTGTATTTATACGTTTATCTTTTAATTCATTTCTAAATTCATTCTTCATTAAACAACGATGCTGTTTTAAAATTTTTATGTTTTTGTTTGTTGTTTAACTTCAAAATTCAACTGTAAAAAATTGTTGATAAATTTCAGTTTAGTTCTCTTATTACTTATAAATCGGCAATTTAGAGAGTTAGAGTTAAACAATAAAACTCACTTTAAGAAATATTTAGATGTTGAAAATTCGTAACAAAAAATAAGGATCCTAATCTTCTGTTGGATATCTTTGAGCGACATTTTCGTGTCTGTATCGATTTCGTTCGTTCGATTTTATGAAGCCGAAATTTGATTTTCTCGGTGGTCGGCAACTCATATAAAGTCTCCCAAAAATCGTCGGTGTGCTTTTCATTGCGAAACCACCCACTGCCTCCCAATTTCCGTGCGGGTTCGAAATGTTAATTGACAATTTTGCACTTCCCTTCGGGTCATAAATGAGAGACGACCTGAAAATCAAAAATCAATGACCACATGCAGGCGGTGGCGGCGGCGGCGGCTGATGGGAACATGTTTTGTTGGTTGTTGCACAGCGGCGCCCAATCATCGCCGCCATTTTCGAGCTAAACGAATTTCAATTGAAACGCGCTGCTGCGGCTGCTGTGACTGTGTAACGGTGGTAATTGCGCTCTGGCGTACATCGCACCGGCGCGTCGTAGCGTCATTGTACGCGTCGGCGACGCAAATGTCAAAAAGGTCGTCGGCGCGCGCCGAACGTGCACAACACTGGTCCGGGCGAGCTGATCAGGTTCGCGGCAGCGTTGTGGGGTTATGCGGCGTCGTTGGGTGAAAAGCGGCTGCTGGCGGGTTGGCCACTTGACGGCGTGCCAAATGAAATGTGCAAACTTTTGCGGAAAAACATATTTGCAACGGGTGCCACAGTCGCGGCGCACATCTTCGCTGTGAGTTTGACTTGTTTGCGCCAACGCTGCTTGAATGCTTCGGTTTCGACAGATGCTGTTTGTTGTTGTTGCTGTTGTTGTCAGTTTTCGAGGGTGCCCGCGCCGCTTCCAGCTGCACGAATTGTTGTTGTTGGTTGTTGTTGCTGCTATTTTATTTGGCATTTTTCAGTTGTTTTGCTTTTGCTTTTATTTTGCTGTTGTTGTGTTGTGTTGATTTTGTTCATTTCTTCGTCGGAGAAAAGTGAAATTGCAAATAATATTTTGTGCGGCCAGTGGTTGCCTAAGCTTTGCGTTAAGTCAAATACACTCAAATCACATTCAGATAATGCAAAAGTAATGCCGCTCAAAATGTTGGCCAGCAACGAAAGCGTGTCGAATGTCGGTGTGCGCTTCATTTGACGAATTAGCACTCGTACAATGCCATAATAACAAATTAATTGGCCAACAATTGGGCCGCGCAGTGTTTGCGGTGAGCTCAAATATTGATAAATGCATTGGAAATATCTTTTAAATCGACTCGAAAAACATTAATCAGGGAGGTTTTCGAAGTTAATGAAATAACGTTTAAAGTCTGAATTTCAAAAAGTAAAACCAAGAGTTATGGAATATTGTTACAACGGCCACACGACGAAATTGAGTCGAATTTCAAGTTTTAATACTTCCCAGTGAAAACTCTAGCGAAAAGGATTAACCCTTTCGGTACAGCTTTTTACTGGGGAAAGTTAAAATTTTAAATTTTACGTTTTAGGCTTCTATGTGGTTATGTTAGCAACATTCCATAAGAAATTTTGAAATTTTTATACTCGGACCCTGTATTTTAGAGTGTTTTTCTATGAGAGCAACCACATCGTTGTGGCTGCAATAATTACTTAAACATACAACTTTTTATGCATAACGAAAATTTGAATATTTTTTCACTTTCTTCAGCCAAAATTTTTTCAAAAAGTATCTAAATTGAAAGAAAACGTCAAATTAAAAAAGTTATCAAATTTTTTCTGCTTCTTCTTCCTTCACTATCTCAAGATATACCATTAAATAAATGTGTATACTTCTCTTCTCTCAACTTAATTATTCAGTTTATTAATTTCGTATTTTTCCTAAAACTTCAAACTATTCTAAGGAACAACAAAAATATAGTACCCACAAGTTTTTTGACCTAAAACAGGCACTGAAAAGAGACTATGCCATATGGCATAGAATAACCGAAAGGGTTAACAAAGAGACCTGAAAAAAATTATTATCTATATTTTTTGAAATGAAAAAATAGGTTAACCCTATAGAGCTCTCTTGCTATGTAGAACCAATACAAGGTTTCCGCTTCCATAGGGAAGTGTTGGTCTTAGTGAAGAAACAAATTAATTATTGAACTATATGAATATTGTAATTTAATTATTGACATATTGAAGATTCCGTTTCATCATCTTCATCCTCATCCTCATCCTCACCTTAATCCTCATCATCATCATCATCATCATCATCATCATCATCATCATCCTCATCCTCATCCTCATCCTCATCCTCATCCTCATCCTCATCCTCACCTTCATCCTCATCATCATCATCATCATCATCCTCATCCTCATCCTCATCCTCATCCTCATCCTCATCCTCATCCTCATCCTCATCCTCATCCTCATCCTCATCCTCATCCTCATCCTCATCCTCATCCTCATCCTCATCCTCATTCTCATCCTCATCCTCTTCCTCATCCTCATGATCATCCTCATCCTCACCTTCATCCTCATCATCATCATCACCATCATTATGATCTTTGACTGAACATCCTGTAAGCAGTTATGTTAGTGTATACCTTTACCTCTCTCTTTCTCTCTCTGATCTTCTTCAAGTTTAAATCCCCAAGTTGATTGCATCTTAATCGACATCAAGTCCTCTAGTCCCCTCTCTGTAGCATTTTTTGAAATATATATACTTTTTTTTATAATTTGACCTGTTCCTGTTTTTTTTTTGTCAATTCTCTGGACTGGTGAATAATGAAAAAATTCACTGGACTCAACGGACGAGCTGTTGAAGTCAAAGGAAGTGTTGGACCCAGTGATTTAGTAGTATTTGAACCATGCAAAGCTCAGCGAACTGTTGAACATACTCGTACTTCGTGAGACAACGAAGTGGAATGAATAATGTATTTTTTGTTTTCAACGACCTTGAAAACATTAATGTCTATGTACAGATATCAATACCTGTCAGATGACAGAAAAGGGTTTCAATGTGCGCTGAGGGTTAAATAAATATCAATAAATTTCACTTGATTTAACTTTCCAATTTACTGCAACCGTAACATTGCAGTAACCTTTTCGTTGTAAGAATCTTTGAATAACTATGCACATTCTTCATTTATTAGTTCGAGCATTTGAAACAAAGAAATCACCTGAATCGATTTTCATGTACAACACAAATGCGGAAACGCAAAACTCGCAATCAGTGGAAACACCTAAGGCTGCACCAGCATAATCGGCCACATTTGAGCAACGCCAACAGCAGCCTGTCAGACACACTAAATACACAATGCGCAAAACAACAACAACACATACACACACAATTTGAACATACACACAAATAATACAATCCATGTATGTATGTTTAAATGTGCATGAAATGAAAATATTTATGACTGTTCGAAGATGTTTTGGTAGCGTTGCAACACTGGGGCAAGGGGGGCAAGTTGGAGCCGGCCCGCTTTTGACATTTTGCCTATGGTTCATTAGGACCTTTTCGATGTGGTACGCCGATACTGTGATCACTTGTTGTACTATAAATGCCAGTACACGACGACGGCGACGGCGACTTGTTCACAATCCACACAACAATGCGCCGAGCGGCCAAACCTGTTGCCGGTGCAATGAGGATGCTCCGCGGCTTTTGTGATGGTTAAGTAATAACGCAGTCACACAATGTGGCATATGCGACTGACTGGGAAAAGTGGTAAATCCTGTCCGGTTGCGAGTCTGCAAATGTGCGCTGCAGCAACGATAAGTGCACTTAGGCCCAATGCCGCTTCGAAGGAATGCGCACATGCGAAGCAATGGCGGCCTCAATCATAAGGAAACACCAGCCGCATCAATGGCGATTACACAATCATTAACGGCCCCATTGAAAATGCCGCTCGAGTTTAGGTTGCATCGAGCCATCATCGCCAGTCGAATGGCCAACGAAAAACACCAACAATACACAAATCAAATCAACAAAATTGCCAGCAAGCAACCGAAATGTTGTACACGCAAAACAATAAACAAGTTCATGGCGCGGCAAAAGCGAATACAGAGGTGCGAGGAAATACATAAAGCAAAAAGTGGCAACAGCAAAACATGCCAAAAGGCAGATAGGCGGCGAAAATGCGGCTTAATGCTGACCCTCGACAGTATTCTGCTTGCTTTTTGTTTGTTTTTGTATTGAAGCTTGGTGAATCTTTACAGCCCCACAACAAAAGTGCTCAACACCCAACTGCACGTAAGCAACGAAAAAAAACACCACATATGAATTATAAAAAAATGAAAATAGCAAAAACACTACGCTGCCATATTCACACAACATCACATTCGTAAATAATAGTCGATGTAAGTTATAAACAAAAGCCATCAATATGCGATTTGAATTTCATCTTCGCGTCGCGTACGAGTGGATACATTCGCCGCTGTGTCGCTGTGCGGCTGTTTCGGTTGGCGCTCTGGTCAGGGGCGCATGCGCTTACAGCAGCTGGCGGAAAGGTAAATGAGCCACAATTGTGCCGGCTTTATTGGCGTCAATTTTGTTTTGTGTGTGGTTGTTGCTTTTGTTGCTGGCTGGCTTTGTATACAAACGCCAACAGAGTTTTATTGCAAAGATGCGCAACAAGAAGCTTGTACACAATGTTGCCCAACATGGGCTTGGCAACATTTTTGCTTTACGATTACGCTGTCGCCCTACAGACGGTATGTTTAAAAGAAGAGAGACAGAACAGAATAGAGTACAGAGCAGTTTTGTGTTATTTTGAAGTTATTTCTAACTTTTGGTGAATGTTGGTTTTTTCATAGCTAGAATATCTTATTAATTTAATTTTAAACATCAGTAGCATATTTTATAAAAGTTGTGGGTATTTTTGGAATTCAGAAATTTCCATCCAGATTTGATTAGGAAAAATCTTATTGTGACTCTATATGAAAGTATAAGCAGGGCCCCACGGTTTTGAACGCAAGTTTGAAGTCAATGGGGCCAATAAATCAAGTTCCTTTTAACCCTTTGTTGATGCCGCCAGATTTTTATGAAAAAATACATATCTGAATATTTCTAATTTGAAGTGCTTTCACCACATTTGAAGTCAAATGGCGCATTAACCATTTCGCTATTTTGTTGTCATATGGCAACATGCTACTTTGTGGACGTCTGCATCCTCTGTGGTTGCAAGAATACATTTTTTTGTTGGTCTTTAGAATAGTTTGAAGTTTTAGGAAAAATATGAAATTAATAAACTGAATACTTAAGTTTAAGAAAGAGAAGTAGACACGTTTTTTTAATGGTATATCTTGACATAGTAAAGGAAGAAAAAGTAGAAAAAATTATAGAACTTTTTAATTTGACGTTTTCTTTCAATTTAGATACTTTTTTTTTTAATTTTGACTCGTTCGTTTTCGTTATGCGTAAAAAGTTTTATGCTTGAGTAATTAATACAGCCACAACGATGTGGTTGCTTTCATAGAAAAACACTCTAAAATACAGAGTCCGAGTATAAAAATTAAAAAATTTCTTATGGAATGTTGCTAATATAACCACATAGAAGCATAAATATATAAATTTAAAATTTTAACTTTCCCCAGTAAAAATCTGTAGCGCAAGGGTTAAGTCATGTTCCCCATACAAACTCTCAACCCATCGTTAACGCTGTCAGATTTTTATTTTCAAAAAAATAAAAAACACGTGTTAAATTATTTCTCAGCCAAAAGGCCCAATAAAATCTTGTTTCTCCATACAAACTGTTAACCCATTTTTGACCCCGTTAGATTTTGATTTTCGAAAAAATGAAAAACACTTTTAGAATTATTTGTCACTGAGAGTAATTTCAGCAAGTTTGAAGACAAAAGGTTTAAAAAGAATCATATTACTTCCTACAAACTGTTAACCCTTAGTTCACCCCTTTAAATTTTGATTAAAAAAAAATAAGAAACACGTGTTAAATTACTTGTTTTTTCGTATATTTTTCGCATAGCTTAACCCTTGGTTCACTCCGTTAAATTTTGATTTTCGAAAAATTGAAAAATACGTGTCGAATTACTTTTAGTTTGGAGTATTTTTATCAAGTTAAAAAAATAGACCTATTATATCAAATTTCCTGATACAACACCTTAACCCAGTTTTTGCCCCCGATAAATCCCGATTTTCAAAAAATCCCGTCTTGCGGAGGATAATTTTTCAAGATATACCTACTGTTCAAATTTCATATTTTTTAGCTTCAGTCAGGCCAAACAATTATATATATAAAGATCGAATCTTTATAAGCCATTCATATAGTTTTCCTTTATATATTATCACATTTATGTAATGCGTAATTTTTTCTTTAATCCTCAATACAACTTTCATTTCTTTCACATCTTTCGACTCCTCCACATTTGCAGCGCACAAGCCAGTCACTGTTGACCGCACCGATCATCATCAACATTGCCGTGGATGGTGGATGCTTTTGCCACAACGTTTTGCCGCTGCTGCGAAGCGTTATCGGCTGGTTTCTCGCTTTGGGCCCATCAGCCGAATGCAGCTTCGCCTCAAGCTGACGAACTCGCATTGAATTTATGAAATTCGCTTAGTTGGGCTTTGGTTTGCCACTGCCTATACGTGCATAAATATCTGCCCGACTGTCTGACTGACTGTCTATCTGTCTGTCTGTCCGTCTAGCAGTCGGCTGTGTTTGTTGGTAGGGGCAATTTTCAGGGATGTATGACTTGGCGCATGCTCAGTCTGCAGCGAGTTTTCAGACGGTAAAGGCGTCTCATGCGGGTCACTTTCCAGTTCACAGCGTACGAACGTAACGGTTTGCTCAGTGAGTTTCGTGCAACGAAAACAACAACAACTGTGAAGTGTTTAAACTTTGTAAATGTCTAAAATGGCGAACATTTAGTTCTGTATTAATATAAAAGAAATATTTAAAAAAATATTAAAATTTAAAAAGTGACAGCTGTTGCAGATAAACCAAAAACAATTAGCGCTTTTTGTGTTGTTTTTCATTAATACAATATTTAATGTGAATTTAAAGCGAGTTTAAATCTCAAGTGTCAAGTGAATTCTTTCTATTTCTAAACAGGTTGAAAACTATTTCTTTGAAAAATATTCTTGGATACATAAAAACGCCATCATAACGTAGACATTGCGCCTGAAATTGGAATACTTGCAAAATGCAACTGGTAAGTGTTGGGATAGTTGGGATAATTTAAAGGAAGATTAGTTAAAGAGTTAGGAAGATAATTTCAGATTATGTCTTAAAGCTTTAGAGTAGGCTTTGGGCACTAAAAAAGACAATAATCATAATGAATTAAATACTTCAAAATTCATTGAAAGAATATTGACTCATACTTACTTCATAGTAACTCATACTGACATTAATTATGTGTCCATTAATTAAGTATGCGACGAAACACAGGCACTAAGATTTTGCAGTCCGTTGCACCTCGGCAGCTGCCTCCCAACTACTCGGTCCCGCGACTACTTGAAGTCGTTCTAGCGACAGACCATTGGAGCATTTTGTGGCTCTCAACCAGGCAGCCTGCGGCATCAAGTTTCCTAAAGACTATGAATCACTTTTAGCTGATGCATAGGTTTTGTAAAGTGAAACATGTCCTAGTTGAGTGTTTGAAAAAAATATATATACATACATATAGTTTCGTTGAAGACTTGAGTTACGGTTCGAAACTGGTTGGTTGGCAGTTAGCACATAAAGTACCACTTTGGTGCCACATCCTCATTTTGTGTTGGTATTGGCTGGTATATTAAATCCACATTGTGTGATCCAGGATGCTTAGAATCTTCATGATCTCCATAGTTAAAATGGTTCTGAGGTCTTCCGGAAGTGGCGCCCCAAGCGAGCGTAGTCTACTCCTTGCTAAAGTCGAGAATGATCACAGAAAGTGGGTGGGTATTTCCCTCTAGTCCTTTTATCCACAACTGAGACAATGGGTTTGAAAGGTATTTGCAATGGACCAATGACCTGCACTGGCCTTCCTTCACTGGCCAATGGCCCGTAAGAACCGAAAAGAGTGGTGTAGTATTCCACCGGAGTGTTTCCAAGCAGTTGCTTCTTCTTGTTCAGGCCGTACTTAGGCCATGGCTTTCTTGATGTATTGCAAGTAGAGTGTTTGCTCCATCTTTCGTTACCACAAATCAGAAAGTGGGCTTGAAGGTCGCTTCTTAGCCTGCTGAGCGGAATAGCTCCCACTCCCGCTCAGTTGGATCAACTGATTGGAACTGGTATAAAAAATAGAAATCTGCATTTATATTAGCCAAAAAGTGCAGAACTATCAGAGGATATGGTTGAACACTTAAAAATCCTTAGCGTATTTCGGAACAAAGTTAAGTCAGGAATGAGGATATGAAATGAAAAAGAAGTCTTATAAATTTCCAGCTAAAGGTATAATAGATCTCAATATCGTATTATAACATTGTATTTGGCTTTATCTATCTTTTTAGATCTTGTTCGTCTTCTTCGTCTATATAAAAGTTGTTCTTCAGTTTTTTGTATTCAGCTTTTCGGCGTCTGCATGGTTTATATTTATTAGTAATATTAGAGGTCATCTGTCACGGCGCGGCTCTCTTTATAAGAATGTGGAAATCCGTAGGCTCTAACTTCTTCCACAACTTGGATGACCTCAGATCAGTCAGCGCAAGGGACTTGCTAGGTTTTACCCACAAAACAAATTGGCTTCTGTAGGCACATCGACTTTCAGTAAGTCAGATCACTTTTTCCTTGTGGACCCTTTTTGCGGCCTAAGTGTGTTTTTCGGCAAGTCCCGTGCCCAGGCAGCCACTTTAATCTTACCTAACCTAGAGGACCTGGTTTTCCCGCACCAATTTCAATTTCTCAAAGTCTTTTTATTTCAATGTTTCTTGTCACAAAAATGCATGTATAGAAGACAAAAAATAACAGGGTTGCATAAATTCCCATACTATCCAACAAGTAAGGAGTATTATTGTACTATATAGTTATAAAAAAATTATATTGGACTCGAAACTCGACAGTCTTTAAAATAAATCTTTTATATCAAAAAGTAGTTACAGATTTCGCAAAACTTTTAATAGATCTGTAGTTAATTTTCACTATTTCAGTGCTTAGTGCGAGTGTGAATCGGTGGCTGCCTCTATGTATAAGAGACACACTCGGAGGCCCATTGTGATACCACATATTTCACCTGTTTTTGAAATGTGTATGCAACACTGTTTTTTCCAACATATGTTACAGCACACTCTTAGTCTCTATTTGTCAAATGTCATCGTAATGACAATTCTTGTTGACTGTTAAAAAATTTGTCAAAATTTCAAATTGCACTTCTTGTTGAAGAATTCCACATAAATCCTGAAATGTATTACAAGATGTTGCTCATAATTACAACAAAACTGCACAGCTGCTTCTATTGACAGACATGAATGACTTAACTGAAAAGTCTTAAATTACATGTTTGTCCGGCAGTCGCTCGACGGCTCCACGGCTCGTCTCTCGTTAGCCAATCTGACAATGGATTTGTGGACTGCGTTGACTGCAACTGACAGCTAATTCCATTTAATCGCTGGACGCGGCCGTTTCGCGCCACACTGTAAACACGAATAAGACACAATAATTGCGCGCGCATATGGCAATCATTAATTTCGAGGCGTCTGCATGGCGCTGTGCTCTCAAATTAAGCCATTTGAATACGCAAACGGCGGCTAAATGAATGTAAATTGGGTTTGTGGTGCAAATGCGAGGCACGCGCAACTGCAACAACCAGATTTGTGGTCTATATTTAAGGAAATGTTTACACTGAGTGAGTGAGTCGATGAGTGAGTCGATGAATGAATGAATGAATGAGTGAGTGAGTGGCTGGCTGGTGCGGAATACGGGTCGATGATTGATGAACGTTAACTATTTATGCGGTTGCAATGGCCAGGGACGTGTGTGAGACAATGAGACAAATGTAAATACAACAACAAAACATATAATTGCCGTTGCAAGTACTACGCACTGAGATCTTCCGAGTCTCATTCACTGAATGACTATGGGAAAAGAAGTGGTTCACTTGCCCCCAAATCGGTACCAAGGACTTTGTATGTATGTGCAGTGTGTGTGTGTTTGTAAGCCTCCATGTGCAGTAATGATTTTGACCTTTAAGGCATTTGTTGCGAGAATTAATGGTGCGTTGGAAGCATATTTTTCAAATATTTCACTTGCTGCCTTGAACACCGAACCGTCGCCAAATATGCAAATTCACTGCAAAAGGCAGTGAGGAGCCACAGAAACTGCTTTGATCGCTGAGTTGCCGCATGCCTGGGTGGATTTTCGCCGATGACTGTGGAAGGGAAAACGAGAAAGCCACGCCAACCGCTGTGGAATGTGAATGGTTTCAAGGATTTTTTCCACAACTCGAATACGCATCGCTTACGCAACCAAAGTGAGCGAGCGACAAATCGCCAGACGACGACAGCCGTGCGAATGCGTTGGACAATTTCACTTCATGGCCAATTGGTTGACGGATTGCGCAACGAATGGCGGCGGCAACGGGCAGCCGCGCATACCGACGCTGCATTCGACGCAGATTGCGCGATTCCTCGTTGCTGGCGCATTGCTGTGAAATTGCTGCCGGCTGCTGCAGCTGTTGTGGCAATATGAGTGCCGCTGTTTGTGGCATTGACAGCGTGCATGGTGCTGCACAATGACTGTCGAAGTGGCGGCAGTGGAGGCGATTGCGTGCAAATTTCATTGTGCATTTATGTATATTTTTATCAATTTTGCCACACGAACACATGTAAACATCAACACAACGTAGTG
This sequence comes from Melieria crassipennis, assembly GCA_963668005.1. NCBI lineage: Eukaryota > Metazoa > Arthropoda > Insecta > Diptera > Ulidiidae > Melieria > Melieria crassipennis. Next base: position 146,508,975 of record OY764961.1, on the reverse strand, counting down.
CAAGTGCACACAACAACAACAACAACAACAATGGCAATGCCTTTGAAGGGCGTCACAGCAATCACACACACACACACACACATACAAGTGAAGGCGTGTTGCGGCGCAATGATAAAGCAAATTGCTGCGCTGCAAAATAGTCAAAGTCAGAGTCAGCCAAACATGCAACACTCTGTTTTTTGGGGGTCAATTGAAGTGTTGTTTTTGCTGCTGGTGTCGGTGTTTACACGCTTCTTTGCTTTATAAACATCTTTCTTTCAATTGTGGCTTTCTTGAGATTTACCTGTGCAGCGCAGTTGGGCGGCAGAGACACTCGTAATTTAAGATTTGAATAACAAAAATGTTCAACAATTAACTTTTCGAGTAATGAAATTAATTACACCCCACTGTTCAAAAAAAGGAAAACAGTAATCAAAAATGAACTAAACAACAAAAGCTGGCAACAACTAAAAAAAAAACAAAAACCCAGTGACAGCAATTGAATTGTCATTTGCCAAATGTTGGTTTTTGCAAACAGTCTGACTGCAGTTCAGGCGCGTTTTGCCTTGGCTTGCAATATTAGGGCCCAGAAATTTGTATTGCTCAGAGCTGAGTGAGTCTAATGTGAACATGGAGCGAGTCTAAGGGAGGACTAAGGTTGTGGTAAAAGGACTATTGAGGTTGAAAGCTATAGAGCACTAAAGTTTGGAGCTGTTGGGCCTGAGGAAACTAAGGTTGAGTGACAGAAAGTTAGTGAAAGAGAGTTGAGTTCAAAAGGTGATTTAAGAAGAAGACTAAAAATTGAGGCAGAAGAATAAATTAATTCTAGTTTTAATATTCATCCATAATCCATAAAATCTATATGGTTGAAAAAGAAGGACTAATATGAAATCTAAAGTTGAGTTCGTAAAATGATTAAGACTGCGTTTAAGTTTAAGGTCGAGTGAAAGAAAGTTGAGTTCAAAAGGTGAGCTCTAAAGAAGAATAAATATTGAGCCAGAAGAATTAATTGATTCTAGTCTAAATCTATTCTTGATAAATAATTTGGTTGAATAAGAGGGACTAAGCTAAAATCGAGTGTCTAATGTTGGGTTCTAAAGATGATGAAGACTAAGTTTTAAGAGTGGCTAAAGATGAGCTTAATACGTTGGTAACGTCGGGACATAAAGACAACGAAATGTTAGCCCCAAAGAGAACTAAGATTGTGCCGAAAGAAGCACTAGGGTTGAGTTTAGGTAGAACTAGGGTTAAGTCCTAAAGAGCACTAAGGAAAAGTTCTATGAAACACTAACGTCAAGTCCTAAGGAAGACTAAAGTTAAGTCGTAAAGAAACCTAAGTAGTCCTAAGAATAACTAAAGTTAGGTCTGTAGGACGGTTAAGAAGGAGAACTAAGAGCGAGGAGAACTAAGAAGGACTGATATTAAGTGCAATGAGGCTGTAAGGTAAACTTCTAAGTAGTACTAAACTTTAGCACTAAGAAGAACTCATTTTGAGTCCTAAGAAGAACTAACTTAAAGTCCAGTTGAGGTATAAGTTCAACTTCTAATAAAAGCTAAAACCAAGTCTTATCAAGAACTATTGTTAAGTCCTAAGAAGCACTAAGATTAAGTTCAATGAAGATCGAACGTAAACTTTTCAGAAGAACATAATTTAAGTCCACAGAGGAACCAATGTCGAGTCCTTAGAAAGACTAAGTTAAAGTTCAATGGAGATCTAAGGACAACTTCTAAGAAAAACTCAAGTTTACTGCCAGGAGAAGGAATAATGTTTAGTAAAGGAAGGCTAAAGTCAAGTTCGATATAGGAAAATTATTTACGTACTTCCTTAATTGGCCATACCAACCCGAAATAAGTTCTCACTATAAAAAAGACCTAATTCAAGCTTTAAGGAAGACTTAATTCAAACCCTAAAAAGTTTGACCTGAGAAGGATTAAGTTCGAACTCAAAGAAAGAGAGTTGAGTGTAGGTTAGTTTAGTCTAAATTACGTCGAGTTGTAAGGAGGAAAAATATTGGAATCCTAAGAAGATCTAAATTCGAGTTCAGCAATTAAAGCAGAAAGCACACATTTGACTGTCTCAGATTTTTCATAGGTTCTTCATTTCACAGGTTTTTTATTGCCTAATAGGGGACAGTCGCTGAGAAATAGTTTCTTTTCATATTTTGTTAGCTCAGTTGAGATTTAACTCTACAACCGTCTGACTTTCAGTTTAATGCAAAGAAAGGCAACTTTATTCTTAAGAAAAACTTCTTTTCTATTTGACATTGGCTGAGCTGAAATTTGAACCCATAACCGCCTGACTGGCAGTTCAATACGAAACAAAATAAAGGGCAAAAAATTATTTTCAGAATTTTTCCAGAAAATCACCTGTCATTCTCTGATTTATTCACAATCTTTAAATCCTTAAGATTTCAAAGTTTTCGCTATGACAGTTGTAAAATTTTTGTCCATGCATCGATTCAACGGTATTGTCGCAGAGTGAAAAACGCCACTGCACACTGCTAACTAATTTGTCGTGCTACTCGCTGTTTTCATGTCTGTCGCGCTGTCTGCCTTTTGCTCTTGGAATGCCCATCAAAAACTGCAGCGAAAACCAAGAACAACATTATTCAAGTGTCAAAACACACTTCAACTCGCGACAGCATTGCATTGTGTGCCACAAACGCAAAAACCGAGCAGAGTAAACATGTAAAAATTACGCTTTATGTGCGCCTCATAAATTAGGCTTACACGCTGCACGCCCGAAGAAGAGAGGCCAAAGTGGTCGTGCGCACTTAAATGTGCCCACACTTTCTGGTGGCGTCGGTAAAGTGCTTTCCTATCATTGTTTTTGCACTGTCTGTCTCGCTGGTGCACAATATTTACGTTAATTTATTGTTGTTATTGTGTGTGTATTATGATTTCATTGCGTTTGCTGGTGCTTTGCATTTTCGTATGATAAATGTGGGTAAATAATTTATGAAAAATTATCCGCACACATGCACACACGCACACGCAGAGGCAATCGGCATCATTTGGCAGTCAGCATTTGGCGTGAAATTCAGTTGTAAAATGTTTACACTTTCGCAAGTTTGCTGCTTGAGTCTTTCGTTTATGCGTGAAGACAGTTGCAACACAGCGAAATATGAACGTTGCATAATATCGATGCACGGACATAAGCGAGTTGTGATAAATGAAAGTTGAACCAATTGCATTCGAGTCGAACTGAAAGCTGAGCCGACCGACTGTTTGTTCTTGCAAAATTTGGTCAGCCGCAATTGGGTCGACGTTGGCGTTCACTTTTTGTAATGCGAAACGCGCCAGCGAGGCGTTGGGCAGTTGCGGAGTGGCACAACCTTAATTAGGAGTGATGCATTGCAGCACTGAAGGCACAGCGACGGCCAATATCCGGAATGCGGCTGATGAGCGGACGGACAGGAGGCGCGAAGAGCGGCGTCAAGTGTAGTAAAGCGCTGCAGGAAAAGCCAGACCAGCGGCCAGAGACAAAACAAACAAATCAGAAATCGGGTAGACAGCTGTACGACGCGGCAGCGGAATTGACAGACAGGCAGGCAGGCAGTCAAGTTTTAGTGGCGCGTAACGAATGAAGCATTACGTTGTCAGCAAAAAGAAAAAAAACAAAAATTGGAAAAAAAGAAATTTAATGAAATGCCCAACAACAACCATAACAACAGGTCGAACTGCTGCTTACATACATCAGCAACAACAACAATCAAGCAGATAATTTACATAACATTCCCCCCACAACAAATAAACTTTATCGAAGCTCGCGAAGGAAAAAAAAGTGGTAGCAAAAAAATTACAAGTAAATAGCCAACAAAAAAAATATAAAACAAAAAAGCAGCCAAATGCCGAAAAAGTCGAATAGAAATTATGCTGAAGATGGCTGCAGCCAGATGAAAAGTGAAAATGTAATCTTTGTGTAAACAGCGCAGATGCCATTGACATTGTGTGGCTGATTCCAGGCACAACAACTACAACAAAAACAACAATAACAATGGCAATTGCAAATATGTATTTATAAATACGCCAGCAATGACCATGTAAACAAGTACAGCTGCACTTGTCTGGCACGGTCGTCGTTGCTGGTGTGTTGGGCTGTCGGTGAAAATGTCTCTGCGCCATTGTGTGTGCAAAAGCACAAATAAATAATAATTTTTTATGCAATTTTTCTCAACAACAACAGCACAAATTTATTTATACGCGCACTAAACAATTATGAAATAAACCTGGGCCGCAAATATGAACAGAGCGCAGTGCACATTGCGAATGTGCATACAATACGAATGGATGTGTATGTGTGTGTGGCTTTGTGTGTGTATGTGTGTACAGTAAATGGCAGTTTAGATTTCTTTTATAAAAACGATTATATTATTTTTGGAATTGGCAAAGACAGCAAAGTGTTGTGCAATGACACAAAGTGGCCACTAAGTATGCCAGAAAGTTTGGTTTTTTTAATATATTTTTTGAATCTGTATAAAACACTTTTGCATGTTTGTTAAAAAAAAATAAAAATACTGAATTATCTTACCGGCAGGATTGGCAGTCCAACACTTATCTCGTTTGATAAGTTTGAGAATCAACCCAAAATTTTATTGGTTTTTATTTCCGCAAAAGTTTATTTTTTTATGAAATTCCTTTTTATTTGAACTTTTAAGTCAATAAGTCATCTTTACAAATTTAAAATTTTGTTCGGTTTAAAAATTATATATGTACATATTTAATGCTTTTTTTCTTTAGAAGATTTCAAACAATTTCGTTTCAGACAGTTCTGAAAGGGTTATAAGACAGTTCAAGCCACTATAAGTCAATGCGCATCGATTGAATAGAGAAGATTTAAGGCGGCCTTGAACGTTTTTAGCTTTTCGAATCAATGCATTTTTCATGGCTGTTCTTAAGTTTTCAAGTCGCTGCAGAAATGCGTGTAAACGGCTTAAATATTTCAGAGTATTTTAAAAGTCAGCTGATGGTGCTTCATGCTTAGCCTTTTTGCTCATTTTCAGTTAAGAAAACAGGCAACATTAAAAATTCCTACGCAGAAGTTCCGTCATTTGCTGGTTTTTCAAATTCTTGCAAAAAGCTGCTTACAAAAGGCACTCATACTGTGTTGCCACGGCTATTATGATTTATATTTTTAAACAGAATGATACAACACAGCTTACTTAATGAAAATTAAAAAGGTGTTGCATAAAAAGCGCGTTCGCTGTCAAATAGAAAATCGTCGAAAGAATTATACGATATATCGTAAAAATTTCCGGAAAGGGTTAAGAAGGAGATGGAACGTGTGGGCAAGCCAACATTTTAGACCTTCGAGGCGATAGCGGAGTACACCGTAAGATCGCTACTCGATTTCATTAACCTCTCCGACTGGATACCAACATACCTGTAGTATCTATCGGGAATCGCCACTGGAACCAACCAACCAACCAAGAAAAAACAGCACACTTTTCAAATCGACTTCAGTCAACTCACTTCTGAAATCAATAAATAAGTACCTGACTCGATGGTGGATTGACTCAATCCATGCGATGAAGGTGAATCGACGGGGACTGTTTATACTAAGAAACATGTCAATTGTCAGTGGCGGGTGCATGATTGCAATCGTTACCGATGAATCGAAAATGGATTGTGAAAAAGGTGCGGGTGTCTATTTGGATACGCTATCTTTAAGCGGGTCGTTTAAGCTACTCGATGGGGAGTAGTGTGTCCTTCAAGCCGAGATTGACGGCATAAACCAGACCACACGTATGATTAGACTACTGGACTGGCTTCAAACAAGATTGGTTATACCTATTTGCAGACAGGCAGGCGGGCACTGGACTCTAATAGCGTCAAATTGAAATGCCGACAATGCCGACAGTCTCTGAATGCGAGCAAAGAGCATAACGGCCCACATTGCTGGGTGCCTGGCATACTGGGTAACGAGAGAGAAAATCTTAGCACCTCGACAACTGGCATAGCAGCTAAGATGTGAAGGAACTAGCATCTGTGCAAAGACTTCTAACTATAAGACTTTTGACTTATGACTTTTTAACTATAAGTTACTGCTATCTAAGCTGCAGATCGTTGGATGAATTCGACATGGAGCACATTAGGTCCTGAAGAACATGGCTGGATCTGTTCGAAATTTAGTTTACACTTTTCAGGCAGCATAATGGACCTTAGAAGCTTGAAAAGTGTACTAGCGGAACAATCGTTAGGCTGTGCATCTTACATTTCTTTTTATTTGAAATCCACCTTTGAAATCCAAACCTTTGAAGTAGCTAATCCACTACTTCAAAGGTCACTTCTTTGGGAGATTTATACATAACACGAGTATCTCTGTTATTTGAAAAAACTTTCAAGGTATGAGAGTCTACTACTTAAAACTCCAACACACTGAGACAACTGATTACAGATAATTTGTCTCTTTTGTTGCATGGCTTATCTCCTCGTTGGATACAATTTTCATAATCAAACTAATCTGTTAAGGTTTTCAATATCGCAGCATGAAATACATTGTTGTTTGTTATGTTGTTAAATGGAAATCGCTGTTAAATCAGACTAACGTGTGACATCCAAATTTTAAATGAGCAATAAATAATCACAAAATGCCGCTGTCCGTTTCGGATATCTAACATTTTTATTGTATGCAAATGAGAATATATCGATGCTTTTAATAAAGGAAATTTACCGGCGACGAGCAGCGAACTAGTGTGATCCAATTGAGATTTGCATTGATTAGTTATGCGTTCGGATTAGCCGGAATGTAAATCGCTTCATTACACTAAATGCGAGGCGATAAAACTTGACAACGGCCCAGAGATGCTGCATTGACTTGACGTGTCGGCGGGCCGTGCAAAATGGCGTGTTGTGACACTATCAGTGGATAAGCAATGCTTTGGCCCACATCCGGGCGCAATGCGTCCATTCAAAGGCAAATCAAGTCCAATAAATTTGTTAAATGTCTTTGTGAAAGAAACGTTTCGAGTTGGGTTGGCGAAATGTTAGACAAATTTTTGCGTGCATTGAATAAAAGTGATGAATTGCACTGATTGCGTTACACATGTTCAAAAGTCAGATGAGACCATCATCACTGCCATTTGGCCAAGCAAATGTTTTATTGTGTTTTGCTGTAATAAAATTTGAAATTATGCTAATGCCGAAGCGTGTTGGCGAGTTAAGTTATGCTTTAATTGAGATTTTATTGGAGAGACAAAAGCGTGGCGGATGCCGCAGGCTCATAAAAAATAAAAATTAGTTGGCATCATTTTTATGAGCACGTTTTACTGACTTGGCGCCGCTATGTGAAGTGCTCCAAGGAGCATTGAGATTTGGAGATTGACAATGTCGCGCATGCGCAGTGCATTTGCTGCCTAAGTCGACATTTATTGGGCAGCATCTGCGCACTTGTAGTCGAGTCTCCGCTAAGGGGCCAACAAAAAGCAAAAATCATGTGTCAAGTGGATTATGAGCGACTCACAAGTGCCACTTGCGCGCTGCGGCCGAATTTTGGCAGCCACTTGTCGACATTTGAGCGGCGCACAATTGAGCGCCGCAACGCAATTCGCAGCCACAACTTGAAACTGCCGGCAGTGCCTACAGAAATGCAATGCTGACGCTTGCAACACACACGCCAAGCATTCCGCATCTTCGCGGCTGCCTTGCAACAGCAGCAGTAATAACAACAACAAGCGGCAGGAGGGAATATGAAAAACAGCCCAACAACTACAAGAAATATGAGTTATGTGCTGCTGACGTTGCCGCCGTGGCGCAATCACACTCGAACATAAAACACTTTACAAAAAACAACAAAAGGTTTTCATAAAACGGTAATAGCAACAACAACAACGACAAGACGACGAAATATGGACCAGCCGTCTAAGTGGTGCTCTTCAGTTTGGTCGAATGTGTGACCCCAGTGGCCGCTGACCAACGGCCGCAATGCTGCACTCGCATGTCGGTCAGTCGGCGCTTGTTGCAGATGAGTTGCACTTTTATTGCTTCCTTTTTTTGCGCGAAATATTTGAATATTTCAGCGTCTAAAAAAATGAAAATTGTTCCCCCTGTGCCGGCTGCATGCAGCGTAACGACCGCTGGACTTGCACCCGCTGCCCAGATGGCCTAATGAGCGGCGCAAAGTGCATGAGGCATAAAGCGAGGAAGTTTTAATGTGCGATTTCCGACTTTTGTGCAAGTGCGCAGTGAGTGTGAAATTTCATGTTGGCAATGGGTCCGGCCCTGATTGGCAGTGGGTACTCTGACAAAATATGCAAAATCTGCAGCGGTTCGATTATGACATTAAATTTCTATGCTTTGGCATGCAAAAATCAAGACTAAGACTAAGACTAAGACTAAGACTAAGACTAAGACTAAGACCAAGACCAAGACTAAGACTAAGACTAAGACTAAGACTAAGACTAAGACTAATACTAAGACTAAGACTAAGACTAAGACTAAGACTAATACTAAGACTAAGACTAAGACTAAGACTAAGACTAAGACTAAGACTAAGACTAAGACTAAGACTGAGACTGAGACTGAGACTGAGACTGAGACTAAGACTTCGACTAAGACTAAGACTAAGACTAAGACTAAGACTAAGACTAAGACTAAGACTAAGACTAAGACTAAGACTAAGACTAAGACTAAGACTAAGACTAAGACTAAGACTAAGACTAAGACTAAGACTAAGACTAAGACTAAGACTAAGACTAAGACTAAGACTAAGACTAAGACTAAGACTAAGACTAAGACTAAGACTAAGACTAAGACTAAGACTAAGACTAAGACTAAGACTAAGACTAAGACTAAGACTAAGACTAAGACTAAGACTAAGACTAAGACTAAGACTAAGACTAAGACTAAGACTAAGACTAAGACTAAGACTAAGACTAAGACTAAGACTAAGACTAAGACTAAGACTAAGACTAAGACTAAGACTAAGACTAAGACTAAGACTAAGACTAAGACTAAGACTAAGACTAAGACTAAGACTAAGACTAAGACTAAGACTAAGACTAAGACTAAGACTAAGACTAAGACTAAGACTAAGACTAAGACTAAGACTAAGACTAAGACTAAGACTAAGACTAAGACTAAGACTAAGACTAAGACTAAGACTAAGACTAAGACTAAGACTAAGACTAAGACTAAGACTAAGACTAAGACTAAGACTAAGACTAAGACTAAGACTAAGACTAAGACTAAGACTAAGACTAAGACTAAGACTAAGACTAAGACTAAGACTAAGACTAAGACTAAGACTAAGACTAAGACTAAGACTAAGACTAAGACTAAGACTAAGACTAAGACTAAGACTAAGACTAAGACTAAGACTAAGACTAAGACTAAGACTAAGACTAAGACTAAGACTAAGACTAAGACTAAGACTAAGACTAAGACTAAGACTAAGACTAAGACTAAGATTAAGACTAAGACTAAGACTAAGACTAAGACTAAGACTAAGACTAAGACTAAGACTAAGACTAAGACTAAGACTAAGACTAAGACTAAGACTAAGACTAAGACTAAGACTAAGACTAAGACTAAGACTAAGACTAAGACTAAGACTAAGACTAAGACTAAGACTAAGACTAAGACTAAGACTAAGACTAAGACTAAGACTAAGACTAAGACTAAGACTAAGACTAAGACTAAGACTAAGACTAAGACTAAGACTAAGACTAAGACTAAGACTAAGACTAAGACTAAGACTAAGACTAAGACTAAGACTAAGACTAAGACTAAGACTAAGACTAAGACTAAGACTAAGACTAAGACTAAGACTAAGACTAAGACTAAGACTAAGACTAAGACTAAGACTAAGACTAAGACTAAGACTAAGACTAAGACTAAGACTAAGACTAAGACTAAGACTAAGACTAAGACTAAGACTAAGTCTAAGTCTAAGACTAAGACTAAGACTAAGACTAAGACTAAGTCTAAGACTAAGACTAAGACTAAGACTAAGACTTCGACTAAGACTAAGACTAAGACTAAGACTAAGACTAAGACTAAGACTAAGACTAAGACTAAGACTAAGACTAAGACTAAGACTAAGACTAAGACTAAGACTAAGACTAAGACTAAGACTAAGACTAAGACTAAGACTAAGACTAAGACTAAGACTAAGACTAAGACTAAGACTAAGACTAAGACTAAGACTAAGACTAAGACTAAGACTAAGACTTAGACTAAATAAATCAAAGAAGACTATACTATCAGGCAGTAGCGGCTGATTTTAGATTTTAAAACCAGAGAAGATAATTTCTTTTTTCTTTAAAAAAATATTCGAAAATTTATGATTTTTTAAATTGGTCGAAAAATTCACATTGTTACAACTTTCACCGTCAGTAACTTCCCCAAATCTCATTTGATTTGGACAATCTATATATCACTAAAAAGCCACTAAGGTATTATCTTCTGAACGACGGACAGCTTGTGTTAATCGGATAAATCTTTTAGGAGATATGTGCTCATAACTGAAACAACAAGAAAAAAATCTTTTTTGAAGATTTTTCGAAAACGCTTCTTAAAAAATTTTTTGGTTTTCAGTTTCGTGTTCAGCGGCCAAAGTTAGTCTAGAAAAAACTTTTATTTTTAGGTGCACGCGATTGGCCCATTTTTTGTCGACAATCGAATCCTCCTCCTCGGGTAGCTTAAAAAAATGGCCAGATCGTAGTAACGAAGCAAGATTTTCTGTTTTTTTTCGAGATTTAAGATGGCATTTGGAAATGACGAATTTGCTCCCCCAAAAGTTTTCCTAATTTCACGAAAGTTTTATCCATTTTTCATTTTTTTCTCTGGGATTCTATTGCTTTCTATAAAATTTCAAGCACATATACGTTTAAAAATAATTTGTCTCGTCGTTTAAAAATAAAAGTCCGTTTACTGTTCAATGGAATACAAATTTTCAAAAAAAAAGCCAAAAGCATAACCGGAAATTCCCCTTATTAGTTTTGTACGCAAACTTATGCTGCACCGTTTTATGGGGCCCCCCTCAGCCGTCGCCGCCCCGGGCCCCCGAGCACCTTAAGCCGCCACTGCTATCAGGACTATAGACTATAAGTCAGGAGAAGACTATACGTCAACTTGGATGAATCAAGGGATATAGATTGTTTTTTCGTTTGCCATGTAGATTCGTTCCTTTGTATACTGGATTTCATTACATCCCAGTTCTCACATTTTAAAATCCTCTCACAAGCTTTCTATGTCTTCTGAAGCGATTCATTGCTGGTTTGAACATTTGTTACTTTTTGTTATATTTCTCAGACTTTCACAAATATTTTAATAATTTTTTTCATTGCTGAACAATTTTATTATGATTTTGTATTTTGCTGCCACTGAAACTAAATAAATATTTCGAGTTAATTTACAGGTGTGAAGTGGATTATTTGCGGCCTGCGCGCACGTTGAAAATTATGATTGAAATGCTAAAAAAGAAATTTCGGTAAACAAATTAAATGAAACGAACGAAAAGCGTGGAGCATGTTAACTATTTGGCTGGCGATTGGAAAAATCGCGATGCGCGCACCCACCAACAAAGATAACAACAGCCGCAGCCGTGTGCGCCATTTCATTTCCGCAATAATTCTCACGTTATTCATATTGTTGGAAATTTATTTGCTTAGCAGACGAAAATAAAAACAAAATCCAAAAAAATACAAAAAATATTGAAATGAGCTGAAGCAAAAAAAAAAACAATTCAGATATCGCACATGCAACATGCAAAATGCGGAGAAAACAAACGCCGTAGAAAGCCCAAAGATTGGATTGTGGCCAGTGGCGGTGGCCATAAAGTGGACTGTAGTGGATGCGCACTACGAGCGTTGGTTGGTTGGCGGGTCGTTGGTGCGGCAAATTTGCAATGTTTGGCAGTTGTTTTCAACGCGCGTTAGTTTGAAAGTCGAAGTGGCATTTGCTTTCTTCGAATTTGGCGTTTAGGTTTTATTAAGTTTTATTTGAGTTTGGTGCAATTTGGGTTGAACTGGAATGCAGTGCAGTTGAATTTTGTCACAATTGTGACAAATTTCATTTGAGAAACGTGTTCGATTCTCAAGTGCGCTCTTCACCTGTCAGCCTACAAAGCACTGCGCGGAACGTGAAGACCAGCGTTGAGCTGGTTTGCTGGCGCCGAATGCCACACAACAATGCGTCAATATATGATATTTCTTTCCTCATCACTGCAGCCGCACACAATGGAACCAACCTTGCGTTGTCCATTCACAAATATTTCGATTCGATTCGATTTGATTCGATTCCCCGCCTCTGCTGCGAATCAATCATTTGTTCGTTTTCACATGTAAATTGCCAATTTTTGCACAAAGTGCTTCAACTTTGGCATTCGTGGTTGTTGTTGAATGCCACAACAACAACAACAACAACATCAGTAGCTATCTTATTGATATGTACGCATCCATCAATGGTCGAATGGTCGATGTGTCGACGGTGCATGCCGAATTTGCATTTTGCATAACTATTGAAATGCGACGCCGATTCCACTGTTGGGCCGCCCTTTGTGCGCTTCTGACGATTTGTCAATACTAGTGTGCCGTGCTTTGTGCGGCCGTTTGATTGCTAATTTAACCGTTTTAATTAACATTTCACAGCACGAGCTCATGGGACGAAAAACAATAATCATTAGGAGCCGCAATCGCCACATGTCGGCTCAAGGCCAGACGCATTAATGATATTTGGGGCATGAACTTTTCTTTTTTTACTTTTCACTCATCATAAATACTTAGCCTTACATGGGTCTATGGCAAAGTTGTAGGGTGATTACGCACTTTTAATTGAACACATTTATTAATTGTGCTTAATTACGGCAAGAAAGAAATGTGTGCTGCGTTGTTTGTGGGTTAAGTATGTAATTCAAAAATTTATAAAATGGAAATGGATGTTGTAATAAAGTGTTCTGTGAATAAAGTGTGTGCTTCAATTAGATGATCTGCGAAATGTTACTTCAAAGAAGTAAAATTTTAGAATTTGTTTATTGAAGAACAGAAATATATTTACTAAATGGTTTAGTAGTTGAAATTCCAGTAGAATCTGAACAATCAGCAGCAGACTTCTTCAGGCTTCAATTAGATGATTTGTAAATTTTGATTTGATTACATTAAATAAAAGCCAAATTTTCGATTTTTTGTGGAGATCAGAAGTGGATTTACTAAATGGTTCAGTAGTTGCAATTCCAGTAGAATCTAAACAATATAAATTAGCATAGAAAAGTAGACTCGTTCAGGGTCCGCAGCCTTGCAACCAGGCTTCAATTAGATGATCTCCGAAATGTTACTTCAAAGAAGCCAACTTTTAGATTTTGTTTATTGAAGATCAGAAATACATTTACTAAATGGTTTAGTAGTTGAAATTCCAGTAGAATCTAAACAATCAGCAGCAGACTTCTTCAGGCTTCAAATAGATGATTTGTAAAGTATTACATAAAATAAAAGTAAAATTTTCTATTTTTTGTGAAGATCAGAAGTGGATTTATTAAATGGTTTAGTAGTTGAAATTCCAACAGAATCTATACAATATAAGTCAGTATAGCAATGCAGACTATTTCAGGCTCCACAGACTTGCAACCAGGCTTCAATTAGATGATCTGCGAAATGTTACTTCAAAGAAGTACAATTTTAGAATTGGTTTATTGAAGATCAGAAATGGACTTACTAAATGGTTTAGTATTTGAAATTCCAGTAGAATCTAAACAATCAGCAGCAGACTTCTTCAGGCTTCAATTAGCTGATTGGTGAAGTATTACATCAAAGAAAAGTCAAATTTTCAAATTTTGTGAAGATCAGAAGTGGATTTACTAAATGGTTTAGTAGTTGAAATTCCATTAGAATCTAAACAATATAAATCAGCACAGCAAAGCAGACTTTTTCAGGCTCCGCAGACTTGCAACCAGGCTTCAATTAGATAATCTGCGAAATGTTACTTCAAAGAAGTCAACTTTTAGAATTGGTTTATTGAAGATCAGAAATACATTTACAAAATGGTTCAATTAGATGATCTATGAAATGTTACTTAAGAGATACGGTGAAATGTGTTTTGAACCGAAATTTTTTTGAGGTCAGAAAAAGATTTACTATTCAGTTCATTAGTTGAATTACCTACTTTAAAGAATCCAAAAAAATTTCGTTATATTACAACTTCTAATAATCTCACAATACTACTGAAGGCAAAGTAGAAATAGTCGAACGGGTATGGCTATGATTTTCTTATAAAAGTTTCATTACTTCAGATATCCATACATCGCAAAAATATGACAAAGTATGTTTAATATCAAATTGTTACTGAAGATCAGCAATGGATTCACTAATTAGTTCACAAGTTGAAGTTTCAGTAGAATCCAAACACGGTTTCGTTCCGATATCACAACTCCTAAAAAGTTACTATGCCTTCAAGGTGCTTGACAACGGTTGGCTGCATACTAAAGTGATCCTGAACATAAATCAGAGACAGATGAATGAATACTTCACTAGCTGGAGCTTCAGTAGAATCCAAACAATATTTCGTTCTGATAACAAGATTTTTACAAGAGTTACTATGTGTACCAGCTGAATTGAATGCTTGAATCTTTCAGAATCTTTCTGTTGACAAATCAGGAACAGACAAATAAAAATGACTACAAGTTTCTGATTAAAGTTTCAGTACTTCATATTTTAATATCACACAGAGACTAAACAAAATTTATCTTGTATTGAATTTTAATTGGATCTCGAGATTGGATTGGATCCATTAATAAGTTCACTAGTTCAAGTTTCAGTTGATTTGAAGCAATACTTCATTCTGATATACAATTTCCACGAGAGTTACTACGTGTATCAGCTGAATTGGTACTAGAGATTTCTGATCCCCAATTCGCTAACTGAAATATTAACTGGATGAAACTTATTTCTAATATCTTAACTCCTACGGGAGCTATCAAGGCTAGATCAACATGGAAAGATCAAAACTGCAGAAGATTTTGAACACAAATCAAGGACATTGATCTGGAATGTCTAAAAAAAAAAAATTATTTTCTCAAATTTGCTGAATGTTTATAGGACCGATTGCAATAAAAAACTATTAAAAAACAAATAAAAATCAAGGACAGTTGGATGGATATGGCTTTGAGTTTACACTTCAAGGTTTCATATAAAACAAAGACAAGACGCAATGTGTTTAAAATTAAATTGTTACTGTAGATTGTATATGGATTTACAAATTACTCTCTAGTTGGAGTTCCAGTAGAATCAAAAGTATTTAGTCTTCAACAAAAAGCTCTGAAGAGAGAGTCAGCTGAACAGCTCTTTAAACAACATTTGGGAGGTTTGTTGGTTCAAGTCCCCCAACTGTCTGTTTGGCCTAAAAATGGTGGATTGCAAATATGATTTCAATTGGCACTGGCCCCAAAAATTGTACACAGAACTCCACTGAAAATGAATTCCTGTGAGCAGCATGGATCCTCAACACAAATCAGGGATAAACACACAGACGTAGCTTTGAGGTTTCAACAAAAATTCTCAGAAATCATATTTTCCAACTGATAGCAAAAACTAAATTGTTGCTTGCAAATCATGCAACTTTATTACGCAATCACCAAACGTACTCGAATGTCAAGTATTGTCTCCCACAAGTTTTGTCTCAACTACAAATTGAAAGTGAAACGCAAATGGCGACACTCCCGTCGATTATCTGAAATTACTTCAACGACGCCATTAAAACTCTCAATAATAACTTTATTAGCCGTTTCGGCCATGCCACACCAACAGCTTCTGCCAACTCATAAACAAATTTGGCGTTGCTGAATTTTGATTTGGCATTTTATATGCAAAAATCGCCTCCACAACAAATCACGTTCGCACTTGGAGCGAAAGAAATCGAAGCGAAACCAATTGGCCCAAGAAAATAAAACAGAGTACGAAATTCGCAATTCGAAATGGCAGAGCAAGTGGCAAGAACGTGACTGCAACTCTGAGTGCATTCGGTGTGGTAATGCTGCGCCTGCCGGGTCTGGACGTCGGGACGTCGGGTGCTGCGGCAGCTGCTTGAGGTGGCGGCAATTACGACAATTTCAGCGCCACTTCGAGTTGCTGCATTGGCTGCAACTGAGCGGCAGCATAATTGCGCTCCTGCATTAAATCAGCCGATCGGCAATGCCTAATTTTGTTCAAGCATTTGTGTGAGGTTATGTTCAAATTGTATGAGGGAGCAAATTACCTGCAATAAAGCTTGTAACTGTAACGTGAAGGCAACTTGAAGCCTTGCAAAAAACGCGCCAAATATGAGCGCACACTCAAAGTGTGGTTGTGTGCGTGGAAATGACGTAAAGTACAAAGTTTTTGCGGGAAATTTTTAGAGCATGTGGCCTGGCAGTGTGCAGAGTAATGCGAGATAATTGCGGCAAACACAGCGTAAAGATTCGCACGCGCTGATATGTTGGTATGGTAATTCACGCACAGACGAGTACAAGCGAACGCGTCCAAGTGAAGGTGTGCGCATGCGCAACGCGCAGAGCCATAAATTGGGCCACAGCTGATGGCGACACTTGTCTGTGATTTCATATTTGATTTGTTCGGTTATTCGAATGTGAGAAATGTACAAAAATACATACATATGGATTCATTTTTGAGATGTGATTTGAACTAAACCAAAGCCATGAATAATTGATTAAATTTATTTTGGACTAGAAATTACTAACTACTTGAATAGCTGACTGGATGTGAATGTGTCTAAATGGTTTTAATAATTTCAATGAGTTTGTATATCAATTATCACATTAAAAGTGAGTTGACAAATTGAATGTCTCAGCCTTTGAAATCTCGCCTCAAAGCCAATTTCTTGCACAAAAGTATGCAAATATTTATACACACAAACATTCACATATGTATGTATGTACACATGTGTGCCTATGTGTGAACAGGTCTAGGCACACATTTGTCAATTGCATCGTCAATGTCATAGCAACTCGCTGTGATTGAAGACAATTGACATCTTAACTTTGATGTTTTGATAACAATTTTTTCGTGACTTCTATTTAAAAAAGTCATCAATAAAAATCATTCAGTGACTTTTATTTATAAAAGTTTTTATTTTATAAATAAAAAACATAAAAAAATCATTTAATGACTTTTATTTTCTAAGTCATCAATAAAAATCATTCAGTGACTTTTATTTAAAAAGTTATCAATAAAAATCATTCAATGACTTTTATTTATAAAAGTCATCAATAAAAATCATTCAGTGACTTATTTTTTAAGTCGCAATATAAAAGTCATTTTCATTAATTGCACTATTGGATTCATTAAACATCGAAGTGTATATATATTCTTGATCGGCTTAAGAAGACCTGTCTTGACAATTCTATTTTCTGGAAGAATCATAACTTTTGCATGCATTAATGAAAATGACTTTTATATTGCGACTTAAAAAATAAGTCACTGAATGATTTTTATTGATGACTTTTATAAATAAAAGACATTGAATGATTTTTATTGATGAATTAAAAAAATAAAAGTCATTGAATAATTGTTATTGATGATTTTTACAAATAAAAGTCACTGGCTGATTTTTATTGATGACTTAATAAATAAAAGTCATTGAATAATTGTTATTGAAAATTTTTATAAATAAAAGTCACTGAATGATTTTTATTGATGAATTAAAAAAATAGAAGTAATTGAATGATTTTTATTGATAACTTTTATAAATAAAAGTCACTGAATGATTTTTATTGATGAATTAAAAAAATAAAAGTCATTGAATGATTTTTATTGATAACTTTTATAAATAAAAGTCACTGAATGATTTTTATTGATGACTAAAAAAATAAAAGTCACCAATAATTGTTATCATAGGACAACTAAAATAAAAATCGAAATAAAACTGTTATTTGTGGACTAATATGAAAAAAATCAAAAATAATTGTTATTAAAGGATTTTTAAAATATAAATAAAAAATAATTCTTATTTCTTAATTTTCGGTAAAAATTACAAAAAAAAAGTTTATTGCCAAGTTTGATTCTCCGTGCGAAAAGAAATGTATTGGTATATTTCATTTATTTGCATAATTTTTCCTTCATAGTAAAATTTTCAAATATAGTTTTCATAAAAACTGTTATTTCCGGTCCCTGGAAAATGCCTCTCTTTTCATTGGCGTCTCTCTTTATTTCAGCCAAACGTCGCCTGCCTCTTGTTGCTCCTGCTGGCCTGCAGCGCATTCGCCGACGATGACAGCTCCACGGAGACCAACGAAATCATACCGCGCGAGGCCATACAGAAGCTGGACTTTTCGGTGAGACAAGCGCTGCTGCGTGCCATAGACAAACTCGAGCAGGAAGCAGCCGATGCGGACGACGACGAGCCGGAAGAAGAGGCCGTTGTCGTAGAGCAGAAACCATCTGTAGTGGCTAGCACCACAGACATTGCCTATCTGTCCCCATCAGCATCTCCATCTTCCTCTACATCTCCAACCGCATCGGTTGTGATAGCCAATACTACCAGCAAAGATGAAATTCTCGAAGAGAGCACAAATGCCGCCGATGTGGTGCCCACTGTGCAATTCTACACGGCCATCTTTGACGAGAAGATTGCACACGAGCAGCCGCTCTCCACCTACATCGATCGCTCCAAAGTCTGGAAGAAAACCAGCAAGAATGCGCCAACCAATCTGGGCTCGCCGGTTGTGGTGGCCGATGCCGAAGCGAATGCGGCAGCAGCGCAGAGCAATCGGCAGACAGCGCGCAGTGTGGGCGCTGCCAATAGTGCAGTGCGTCTGAATGAAATTTCCAGCGAAACGCGCGACGAAGTCAAATTTGAGATACGCAAAACGCCAACGCGCCCGTTTGATTCAACGCTGCCCACCACAACAACAACAACAACAACCACGAGTACTACAACGCGACCGCGTACCACACGCCGACGCACCACAACAACAACGACCACCACTACCACCACGACGCCGCGTCCCACACACAACGCGGACGGCGAAAACATCGAAGTGGTCGACAAGGACGACATTCGCATACAGGAGGCGCCGCTCGTAACAGCCTTCACAGTGGACCTGGACGAGCGCGGCACCGCCAAGAAGGTCATACCGATTGTGCACTCGGCCAGTGCGCCGAAGACAACGCAGCGCACACTGACACCGCACGCGGGTCCAACCATCTCGAAGCTGAACGTGCTGCCCGCCAGCGCACAGGTGACGCAGCTCAGCGCGACTGCGCTGCCCACGCAGGCAACGCAGCTGGCGGCGGTCAATGCGTTCGCGAGCAGTCTGCAGGCGGGAGCCTTCAATGTCGTAAGTCGATGTGATTAGTTCTAAGTTATCACTGGTTGAAGGTGATCCAGTAATGTAGAATTTCGTAGGTGTTTTGAAAGTTTCTTTCGTATTTCCGAGGTTGGTTTCATGTTGATTGGTGCCTGAGGTGGTTTTTGTTGGCGGGTGAATTTATCCCTTTCGACCCCGAATTTTACCCTGTGTCACGAAAATACTTTTTGATATTTAAATCATGAATAATTTACTTAAGAAGTGTGCACCCGACATTTGAAGTCGCCACGCCTCTTTGTTAGAGTTCTAGAGCTAGTTTACTTTTTAACAATCTTAGCTTAAAACGGGTTAAATAAGTTTTGTATCAATATTTTTTAATTACAAAAAAATAATTTAATATTTATAGAAAAATACAAAATCATCACTTTTTGATTTCATTTGAAGAAACACGGTTTTGATCAAACGCGCCCAATTCGTAGACTTCAATTAGAACACAAACTTTCCCTGATATCGCTGCAAATTATTGGAAATTATTTTGGGGATAACAGTACAATTTTTGTAATTTGCTTTAAATTCACTTCTAAAAATATTAATTTTTTGGTGCCTACTGAAATTAAACCCATAAATCAATCGTAGCTTTTGCTATAAGATGACAAATAGGTGAAGTTGCTCTCAGGCAACTTTGGGGTCGAAAGGTTTAAGCGAAAACTGAATCGGTTAGAAGACATAATGGAATTTCAAGAGCTTTGGCAAATATTGTGGAGGTACTGAGGGAAAAGTTTTTTAACATAACCTAAGTTTTGCATAAAAATATGAGCGTCCCTCCGCCTTTAATCCATTGCTGCCGGGTACCAGTTCCGCCCATACGATTTTGATAAAATTTCATACACAACCTAGAAGTGACCCAAAATGATCAGAAACAAAATTTCAGCTTTATATCTCTGCACGTTGCTGAGATATTTATTAGGTATTTTATACTGATTACGCAGCAATGGTAGCTTTTTTCCATACTTTGTGAAGTGATCAGCTAAACACGTGAACAAAAGTTGTATTTTTTACAGGTGAGTTAGGAGGCAGATTTTTTTGAAGTTCTAAGGCCGCTACGTTTCGCCACATTTTCCACCTCCGGAAAATTCACGATTTTTGGAGTCTGGTAACTCTAGCTAGATGGCGAAATTTTCGGGTGACCTTCACTAGGTTAAGGTAGTTCCATCTTTACCCTAACTATCCCTATCAATGGTTTTGAGAGATCTCAAACATTGACTTTTTTGTGATTTTTTTTAAAATCAATTTTCATGGGTAAAATTTTTCCCATTAGGCAGCAATGGGTTAAGTGAATCTATGAATTTGAGGGTCAAAGCATCGAGTTTTCAAAAGTTTAGTTGAATTTAAGTGGCAGAGTTGTTGCCTACGTCAATGTTTTTCTTCCAGTTAGCCACATTTCATCATTTCATCATTTCTATGGAAGCTTTCTGAGTTCTAAATTTATGTTTGTTGACAGCATTTCAGAGTTAATAACTTTGTTTTATTTTCATATTCTTGAAAACCGCTTTGCAGAAGCAAAACTATCAGCCACAAAATGCCAATTCCAATGATCCGAGTGTCAACAATTTTCTCATCGAGCGCCAACGCCAACTGGAACAACAAATCTATCAACTTAAATTCCAGGCCCAACAACAACAAGAGCTCATACTGCGTCAGTTAAAGTTGCTGGAAGAGCAGACGCGTTTGGGAAATTTACCGCAACCCACACCGGCTGCCATACAGCACGGCAACACGGCACCAACGCAGCAAACACTGTTGACGCAACCACAGCAACACCAACAACAACAACACCAACAACAAGATGTCTCATTCACCATACGCCCGTCTGTGGAGTTCATATCCAGCTCCCTAAACAAGCCCAGCACACAGCTCTTCTCCACGTTTCCCACGCAGCAGCAGTTGCCGCTGTCCGACGCCAACGGCAAATTCATCAGCAGCAGCAGCACACTGCCGCCGTCGCTGCAGCAACAGCAGCTGCCCATAAACAACGATCCGCTGCAGAAGGTCTTCCACAATCTGCAGCACCTGCAGCAACAGCCGCCGCATGGTGGCAGCTCAGTGCAGATACAACAGTCCAGTCAGTTCAAGTTCACGCCTCCCTTTCCGCCCACAGCACAGCCGCTGGAGTTGTCGCTGTTTCAGGCGCTGCCGCAGCGCAACCATCAGCAGTTTCAGCAGTCGCAGCTGGTGCCGGGCTTCGTTAGCCAGCAGCAGTTGGAACAGCAGCAGCAACAGAATCGAGCGCGTCTATTCCGACAGGAGCTGGGCACCTCGAACTTCGGCTTGAATCAAGCGGGATCAGTGCAGTCAATCTCCTCGTTGGCCTCAGTCATACCGGCGTCTGTACTCAGTGAACAACAGCGCCAACAACAACAACAGCAACAACAGCAGCAGCAGAATATTGAAAACCAGAATTTCTATCGGCAACACTTGGAGCCACAATTCAGCAATCAGTTGCAGCAGAATGCGCAGCAGTACTACCAGCAGCAACAACAACAACAACAACAACAGCAACAGTCGCTCTCAGGTAATTCACAGCACACATTTAGTAGAAGCGTTGGTGACAGCAGTCGAAGTAGTAGCAACAGTCACGTCATTGGCAGCGCCAACAGTGGCAGCAGCAGTTCTGTCGCTGGTGGCGCTGTCGCTGGCGCTGGCAATGTTGATGGTGGTAGCGGTGGTGGTAGTAGAAACGCTAGAAGTCAGTTGAATTTCCATAATCTCGATGAATTTAAAATAATAAGTAAAGTTTTAGCACTGAATCACGGCATTAGCAACTTTTCGCCACAAGGTTTGCCCTTCGCCGCCGGATTCTGAGCATTGCGCTGCGCCCCCGATCGAACGGTAGCTGCCGAGCCATTAACCAATCGTCCTCTAGCCTGCACACACACACACACACGCATTCCGGGACTAAAGTCTGCGGCGCAACCAGCACAGCGCACTTCGCACTTCCTGCACGCCGACTGCAGTCAGCCAGTTTAGCAAACTTTGCACAGTTTCAGCACCCAGTTGCCGGCCCTTTTGCGTTGCTCCCCAGCACCTACGAGTAGTTATGTACCAGTAGTCACAGTAGCCGATAAACACAAACAACAACAACAATAACAACAATGCGTAGTGTCGTTTAAGCACTCAGCACATTTTTCATATTTTTGTTTCAAGTGTTAAAGTGTCAAGTTTTTGTTAAAATACAAATGAATTTGTTTGAAAACATCAGTGCTGAAAACAGCACTCAGCACATTTTTAATTTTTTTTTTCAAATGTTATAAGTTTTTGTTAAAATACAAATTAATTTTTTTGGAAACAAACTTTTTTTAAGACAAAAAGTTGTTTTTCTTAAAAAAAAGTAGTTTTTTCTTAAAAAAATTAATCGAGTTTTTTCTTAAAACAAAAGAAGTTTTTTCTTAAAAAATGAACAAATGAATTTTTTTAAAACAATTTTTTTTACGAAAAAAATTTAACTAATTTTTTTTAAGAAAAAAATTAAAGTTTTTTTAAGAAAAAAATTAAACTCATTTTTTTTAACAAACAACTAATTTTTTTAAAGAAAAAAGTAATTTTTTTAAGAAAACAATTTGTTTTTAAAAAATTTGTATTTAAAAAAAATTGTATTTCAAGAAAAACTAAATTTTTATGTGATGAAAAAACTAATTTTTCTTTAAAAAAATTAGTTGTTTCTTAAAAAAAAAATTTGTTTAATTGTTTTCCTTAAAAAAATTTTTTTCTCCTACACAAAATGAGTTTTTCCATCACATAAAAAATTAGTTTTTCTTGAAATACAAATTGATTTTGTCTTAAAAAGCAAATTAATTTTTTCTTATTCAAATAAAAATTTTATGTAAATTGCCCACAACTTGTACTAAATGCATTTTGTTAAAATGTACTTTTTCGAAAAAAGTTGTTGTATAACATATCTAAACCCTAAAAAATTCGTTGCTGTATATTCGAAAATTTAAACTTTAAAAATACATAAATAATATGAAAATGTTAATATTTTTATGAAAGTATTTGTAAGTATGTATGTACGTGCATGCACTTGTGTGTGTGCCTACATTAGTGTTAAGTTAAAGAAACAAAAACTGTTTTGGTATTATTGTAAATATTTTTACGCAAATTAAATTGTATTTTTTTATTTTACAAAATGTCCTTTTTGTAAAGTAATTATTTATTTTTTATGAATAAATTGTTAGTAAAATAAACAAAATGTTTTATTAATATGTTTGAAATTGCAAAAAAATTAATGCGTAAGTAAAAATGTGAAATTTTAGAGAGCATCCTAGAAGTTGCAGTTGACAATGGATGTGTTTCTTGAAAGATAGTTTTCAGCTTTCCCTGTCCGGATTTATTATTTCAGAAAAAATAATCGCACGTTCCATTTAATATGTTCTCAGTTCTCAGCTGATTGAGCTGAGGCGAATCTATTCATGAGTTGAATAAGTGGCTTAACCCTTAAAGAAGGAGTACGTACAATTTTCGGCGGCTCTAATACCAAAAGATCCAAAAATATTCAAACACCAATAATCAAAACGGTCCTGAAATCGCTACCTTGTGGCGCTCTCTTTCAACCCGATGTTGACTTTTGACTTTGATGAACTTCTCATCAAATCTTTTCATCGAAGCTTCTCATTAAAATTTCTCATCAAATCCGCGTATCAAATCTTCTCATCGAAATTTCTCATCAAAACTTCTAATCAAAACTTCTCTTCAAATCCTCTTATCAAAACTTCCATCAAAATTTATTTTCATCAAAACTTCTCATTGAAACTTCTCTTTAAAACTTCTTATCAAAACTTCTCATCAAAATTTCTCATCAAAACTGCTCATCGAAATTTCTAATCAAAACTTCTCATCAAAACTTTTCATCAAAACCTCTCACTAAAACTTCTCTTCGAAGCTTCTCATTGAAACTTGTCATCAAGTCTTCTCATTGAAACTTCTCATCAAAACTTTCCATCACTTTCATCGAAACTTCTCATCGAAACTTTTCATTGAATCTTCTCATCAAAGCTTTTAATAGAAATTTCTCAACAAAACTTCTCATTCAATCTTCTCATCGAAATTTCTCATCAAAACTTCTCATCGAAACTTCTCATTGAAATTTCTCTTCAAAACTTCTCATTACCAACATCGAAATTTCTCGTCGAAACTTCTCATCAAAATATCTCATCGAAATTTCTCATCAAAATTTCTCATCGAAACTTCTCATAAAATTTTTTCATCAAATGGTTCTACCGAAACTTCTCATCAAAATTTCTCATGAAAACTT
This sequence comes from Melieria crassipennis, assembly GCA_963668005.1. Taxonomy (NCBI): domain Eukaryota; kingdom Metazoa; phylum Arthropoda; class Insecta; order Diptera; family Ulidiidae; genus Melieria; species Melieria crassipennis. Next base: position 146,484,454 of record OY764961.1, on the reverse strand, counting down.
CTTATCAAAACTTTTCGTCGAAACTTCTCATCAAAACTGCTGATCATATCTTCTCTTCTAACTACTCATAAAATCTTCTCATCGAATGGTTCTATCGAAACTTTTCATCGAAACTTTTCATCAAATCTTCTCATCAAAACTTCTCATCGAAACTTCTAATAAAATCATCTCATCGAAACTTTCATCAAAACTTCTTATCGAAACCTCATACAAATTTCTCATGAAAATTTATCAAAACTTTTCATCGCAACTTCTCATCAAATCTTTTCATCAGAACTTCTCATCAAAACTGCCTACTGATGAAAATAGAGCGCCTAAACTTTATTTGTACACAGCCCTTCGAGCTAAGACGACATTCAAATGTTGAATTGCACAAAGTACACAATAATATTGTGCAATATGATTGTCTTAAATACAAAATGTATCGAATACTGCGGTAACAAATAATGTATAGCATACCTTTAGGGGACATTTATCTTGTGACAGCGATTTGTTGCTATCGGTGTTGTTGTTGCGATAGTTTGGCTAATGGATATGAAAATCTGCTGCGAGCTGCTCATCAAAACTGATTTGAACGAAAGGATAAAAGTTTGTCCAAAGGAAAAGGATTGAACTGCGTAATGTTGAAGGTATATGAAGCAATTAAAAAAGAAGGAAAAGATTAGAAATTAAGGAAAGCGAAGTATTTTAATAGTTAGATATTTTCAACTTTTTAAGTTCCACACTGGTTAGGTTTGTTGAGACCTGCAGTTTACTGATTTCTCAGCAAGTACACTCGGAGGCCTCAAAAGGCCTATTGTGATTTTCGAAGTGTCATCCTGTGGTAGGTGTTGACTGAAACTTAACAGACGTGGTGCTATGAAGCGCTCGGATAGGAGGTGCTGCATCCACAATTTAATAGTAAAATATTTTCATTCATTTCAAACCCAATTTTTAGAACCAAAACATATTCCAATACAACTGAAAAATGTGTTTGATATTGTTTTTTCAAATTTAGTTTATTGCACAATTACAATGTACACTACTAGTATTGATTTTGTTTATTTGAGTAGTATTTTGAGGGTAGTTAATGCAAAGGAGAATTTAGTAGAATTAGTACAATTAATTTACGAGTTAAGCTTAACGACAAAGCACACCATGACAACGTGCCTCCATTACGTATTAGTTACAAATATTGTATTATCATTAATAATTAAATGCTACTGCAATAATGATGCGCACTAGGACGACTCGAACCAAGTCACATGAACAGTTGGCGAACGAGCGAGTCGTGGCGAAACGAAACGAAACTATTGTACATACATTCATACACAGAACTCTCCCTGGAGAACGACTTAAAGCACATCAAGAGTCCGGCACGGCGGCGCCGATCGAACGATCAATGCGCGTCCGCTTCCGGTAGACTGCTTTCATTCCATTCAAAGTTATTGCTTTGCTTGCAAAAATCATACAACTAAAATAACAATGGTTTATTGGATTTTGTAACTAAATTCAAACTAAATGTAGCGTACTTAAGCTAAATTAAATAATTAAATAGGCAAATGATTTTCATTCTTTTTTTTTGCATTTTTGAAATGGTACACAAAATGAGGAGTTTGAAAAAAGAAAATTAATATATAAGTAGCGATTTAATTTAATATGTATATATATATATATATGCTATGTATGTATAGATTTTCGTTTCTCATTCAATATAAATTACAACAAAACATCATAATTGAGCTCAACAAAAACGCAAGCCATTCAATAGAAAATAAATAAGGATTGCACACGTGAGGCGGCGCCCCGACGCGCGCGCGTCCACATGCCAGTGTGGGCAATGCATATGCACACTCGTATTTATATATGTATGCATATGATTGGTATTAATTATAATATCTTAGATTCCATAACTGTTTGTTTTGTGTGTAGTATTTTGTTTGTTTGTTTGTATGTTTTGTTTTGCGATTCGTAATTGACTTCAGTGAGGAAGGCCGCACGAATTTCATTGATTTGCACATTGAAATATAACAAAACATACGTCAAAACGTCAAAACATTGTTTTAAAAAGTCTTAGGAATACAGTTTTCACTTCACTTGATTTCAATTCCATTCAATTTTCTTGAGTGCAGCGCAGCGTGCGATGCAATCTCAGCGCTTAAAAATGGATAGCAGCAGCTGCTGCCGAGTTCACTGGCCGCACTGCACTGCTGCGCTCCTCATTCGTCGCCTATCTAATATCGTATAACCAATTACTTAAGTTCTAGTGGGTAAAGTGTTGTTGTTGTTGCATTTGTAAAAACACAAATAAGGCACAATTTTTGTTTCCTCAGTTTTCCGGGCTCAGGCTCCAACGCAGACAAGATTTCAACGGCAACGCAATAAATAAAGTCACAAAAATATACAAAACAGCGCAGCGTTCAGTCGATTCAAACTGAATAATCTCGATGGCGAGCTGGGGTGCTCGAGCGCCCTACACCTCCACGCCGTAGGTGCGATCGACGACGTACTCGTAGCGCCCATCATCGTCGCCGTTCTTGGCAATTTGTGGTGTTGCGCTACTGTCGGGCGCTGTTGCAACTGTTGCTGGCTTTGCTGCTGTTGGCGTAGTCTCAACGGCGCTGTTGTTCCTAGCAGCGTTGGCATTCAGCTCTCTGCGGCTGTCGCTGAGATTCTTATTGCGATTGCTGCTGGCAACCAGCGCCGTATTGATGGCAATTGCCGTCTCTGCTGCGTTGTCCTCCTCGTCGTCATCATCGTCCTCGTCCTCCTCCTCCTCCTCTTCTTCCTCAATGGGATCCGCCTCGGAAAGCATGAAGTCGGCACGATCGGGCAGATCGGGCACAGAGGGTCCCTTGCGCGTGAAGAACGACATCTTCTCTCTGCAAGCGGAATAAAGGTTGGCAATTGACATAGTGTTGATTTGGTTGATTGTCGGCGCGTTTACTCACTTGAATGACACCAAATCTAGCGAGCCCTTGGGCACTTTAGTTTTGCGCAGTTTGTAGATTTCTTTGGCGGTTTTCATGAGCAGCTTCTGCAGTTGCTTCTCCTCGGGGCACTTGGCAGGATCGGCGCGCTCCACCAAGCGCTGGAATTCCTCGTTCTCAATAGCCCAGGCGGCAATCAGTGGATCCTTGTTGTCGCGCGCCTTCTCGAGCCTGCAAATGCCACAAAGAAACAATTAACATCTCTTTGCCGCTTGGCTGGTAAATGTGTGCGTGAACTTACACTTCCTTTAGGTTCTTCAGCTTGGCGATTTGATCGTTGAGAAAATCGAGTTTGCTGTGCTGTGCCTGCAGGTCCAGTTCCAGATCCAGGCTCGTTCTGGGTATGTGGGTATTATGAAGTTCTGCAAAAGCAAAGCGTTGTATTAATTTTTTCTCTGGTTCGTAGTTCTAGTTGACTCACTTGTGACTGGTTTGGACGCTTTAGTGTGGAAACGTAGCGAGCGTCGCTCGGCCGCGCCGCGATGGAACGGATGAGGCGTCACGCCAAAGTGCATTGCCGAATCAGAGTCGCTGCGATTGAGCCGACAAATGTAGCGATTCTTGTTGACAGCCGCCGAGGGTGTGAACGTCTGCGAACGCTTGACGGGCCTGTCGTCGGCCATTTGTTGCTGCTGCTGCGAACGCGACTTCTCGGGCGGGAATGCACACTCGGTGTTGGTCTCCTTGTCGGCGAATTCCATGGCAAAGGCGTAGGCGTCCAGTACCTTCTTGGCAAAGTCTGCTAACGACAAAGGAGCGATTCGTACAGAAATTCAAGCAACCGAATAGGTTGGGTCAATAAATCTTACCATCGGAGGTGCCCACGGCGCCCTCGTCATCCTCGTCATCGTCATCATCGTCGTCGTCTTCGTCCTCTTCATCCTGGTCGTTCAGCTGCTCCTGCATTTCTTCGGTGATTTGTGCCTGCATCTCGAACGGCGGCACCTGGTTGCGCGTCAACGTTGACGTCTGCGAGGAGGTGATGGTCGACTCGTCGGACGATTCTTCTTTGCTTGCGCCAGCTGCCGCGCTGACGGCACTCGCTGCACCAGTCGTTGGCGCTGGCACTGCCGTTGAGGCGTTGCTTGTTGCCGAGGATGCGGCCGCTGCAGCCGCAGCGCTCGTCGATGGCATGTCGAGCTGCTCAAAGGTGGGCATGAACTTTGAGCTGAGCACATTGTACCACTTGAGCGTGGAGTCTTCCGGATTGAACTCGGCCATGCTGATTTGCAAGGTGCCCTGTGAAAAGTTGAAGCGATTAGAGAGCTGCCGACCGGCACCGAATGCCACCACTTACGATGATCTCTTCCTTTTGGCCGGTCATGCTGACCACGGTGACCTGTAGACTCTTTGTCACCAGCTTGCCGAGCGAGATTGGCACCGCGAACGTATCGCTGAAGACGGGCTTGTGGAAGTCCGGCATGGCCTTGGTGCGAATGGATGTCAGCGAGTTGGGTAGAAGCGCGGCGCGCAGATATCTGTTGATCGAAAATTAGAAGGGATTAGGCGTCTATGTGCGTGTTGGTTGATCAATGGGCACTTACACTTGTGAGTTGTCCGTGGAGGCGGTCCACAGCGCCGACAGGTTGTTGGCACGCAACAGCGAAACGACCAGCACGCCCTCCTGCTTCAGATACTTGAGTCCGATCTGTACCTGTGCGAGTTCCTTGCGCGGCAGATGCGCGCGTGACGCCTCAAACACACCGGAATCGCCGGCCACGGACTCGTTGCTCACTGCCGCCGAGACGGAGCGCGTATTCGAGGTCGACGACGAGCGGCTGAGCATCTCCTGCGGCAGATCCAGCAGCGAGGGTTTCTCCGATATGGGCGACAGCGGCGCGGCCAGATTGTGCGGCGACGACATGTTGAGCTTCTGCAGCCTGGCCTCGAGCATCATGCAGTCGAGCACGGCCGAGTCCAGGTCGTAGGGGTTCGTGCGCGTCGCCGACGCCATGCTGGCCTGGTAGAGCGGCGGCAGCGCGGCCGCTGTGTTGGCATAAGTGGGCTCCTCCTTGAGCTGCTGCTGCTGCGGCGTCTGGTCGGCGGCGGCATTGTATTTCATTGGCGAGGCGGGCGGTGTTTCCATCGAGAGGCTGCTGCGCGGCGACAGCGACAGCTCCGACGACGGCTGCTGCTGCAGCTGCGGATGCGAATGCGGATGCGGTGGCAGCTGCTGCTGCTGCTGTTGCTGTTGCTGCATTTGCAGCTGCGCCTGATGCGCTTGCAGCTGGTGGTGGTGGTGATGCTGCTGGTAGAGCCGCTGCGAGCGCCGATGCAGGTCGACCACATCGATTTGCGGATCCACCGCGAACGGGTCAATGTAGATGTCGGTGAAGCTGAGGGCGCTCTTGCTGCTCGCCGTCGACAGCGAGCCCAGACTAGAACCGCTGCTTATCGAGAATGTGCTCTCCGAGGAGAACGACTTGAGACGCTCCTCCAGCATCTTGGTCGACTTGAGCGCCTCCTGCAGCTCGCCGACGAGCAGCTGCTTCTCCTCGTGCAGGCGCAGCCGGTTGGCGATGCACTGATTGGTAGCCTCGTAAGCCTCGTTCAGGTCCTCCTCGAGTTTGCGGCGCGTCTGCTGTATGACGTGCACCTCCTCGGCGGAGCGCGACTCCATCGATATGCTGTTCAGATCGTTGAGGAACTTCTCCTTCTCCTGTATGAGCAGTATGCGGTCCTTGTCCGACTCCAGCTGGCCGGGCTCGATGCGCTCGACGTGGTTGGCCAGCTGCTGCTGCAGCTTCTTGATGTGCTTGCGCCACTCGGCGTACTGCAGCTTCGTTTTGGCCATCTCGGCAAAGCGTGCGCCCGTATTGACGTCGCCGGCGCCGCACAGATCCGTCTGCGAAGCGACGCAAACCCGATCGAACGGCGAGGCGGTGTTTATCAGTTCGGCGTTCTCGTCGTTCAGCTGCTGGCGGCTGAGCTCGTTCTTGATCTGCACGAGGCTGCGCATCAGCTCCTCGCGCACCTTCTCGCCCGAGACCAGCGACTTTTGCACCTTGAGCATCTCCTCGCGTATGGCCTGCACCTCGGCAATGTCGTAGCAGCCGTTCTGGCGCGCGTTGATCTTCTCGCCGACGGTGTAGAGCGTGTTCATGCCGCGCTGCGTGAACGAGATGTCGTGCGTAATGTGGTTGAGCTCCTGCTTGAGTTGGCGCACGCGCTCCTTGGCCAAGGCGAGGTCGGCGCGCAGCAGTTCCGGATCGTGGCGGCTCATCGAACTGGACGACGAGCACACTGCATGAAAGAAAAACAGAAACAGTGCATTAGTGAATGTCAATGAGACTAGAGGAGCGTAACGACTTACGACTGCTGCGACTGGCTGCCAGCTTGTTGAGGTGTATGTACTCGTCCTGGGCGATCTGCAGCCGCTGCTGCTTTATGTCGAACATTTCGCGCTTATTCTCGAGTTGGTCCTGCGCCGCGGACAGGTAATCGCGCAGCATTTGCTCCTGCACGCTCTTCCATTCCTGGCGCGGATCCTCCAGCTGCGTTGTCTGATCGATGTGGTTGATGTAGTAGCGGCCAATGTTGGGATCGTAGGCCTCCTCCCAGCCAACGGGCAGCTCGTCGCCGACGCAGTCCTCGAACGACTGTGGCTTTGTGTAGCTGCAAAGCAAAAAAGACAAAAACAACACAGCGGTTAGTAACTCTGTCAAGCGAATCAACAACTAAGCAACTAAGAAATAGTTTTCCTATCTAATCGTTGTAGCAGTCAACTTCCGGTTCAATATGGCGAAAACATGTCTGGTCTTCTGCTTTTCCTGCAGCAGAAAAACAACGAATCTTGCGCACAAACAAGCTTCGGCAACGCGCTGGGCTAGAGCGACTTATTTCCCACGCCTGGGCCTTTGCGCCGTACGAACTGTTGGTGTGTGCGTTGACGATTGCCAGCGATAAGATTAACAATGCAAATTCATGCGCGCCTCATAAAAATGTTTGGTATTTCCGAAGTCAACAATAACAGCGCGACGCAAAGACGGCCAGAATCTTGCGCACAGCACGTTGAATCTATAATTCACACATGGCTGACTCGATAACGAGCTGCGACGACCAAGACGCGAACGGACGCCAGAGCGGATGTGTTGAGTTCTTGAGTTGAACATCCATTATTCATTAGATTTGCTGATAGATGCATGTAATGAAGCGACCTGAACCGAACCAATCACAGACTCGATTTATGTTTCAATAAATATGAGAAACCCATGTAGCGAGAAAAAGTTGCTCTAAGATATGCGAAAATATTTGTAATTCCCAACGTGAAGAAACCCTAAGACAATAAATACTCAATTCGGGGTTAATGTGGTCAAAGGGTTCGGTTATGTTATTCAACGTTGGACTAACGAGGCGAGTAGAGGCTGTCATGCTTTGAGTGCCGATGGTGGATTCAGGCAGAGGGGATAATTCCCATCCAGGACATGGTGACATGGTTCCAAAAGAGTTGTTACGAAATACATTTTTGATAAAGCAGCACATTGAATAAAGTAGTTGGAAGCAGAATTGGTTGTATTTACAACAGAAAATGGTGACATTGTGAGCCATATTGACATGGTTTGCCTTCAAGTTAATGTTTGTGTTTAACGATTATTTAGTGTTGAGATATTTAAAATCAATTTGGCGCAAATAAAGCAAAGGACCAAAGAGTCCACTGTAAAAGAATATGATTCACTTATTTATAAGGAAACAGATTGAGATATGAAAAGGTTTATAACGTTCATTCATGGCTATAAATAAAATAGAAATGAAAATTATAAATAAATAAAACAACATGAAAGGGCTTTGAAAACAAATCCAGCATCAGAGAAAGGCAATCGGTTCTTTTATGGTTGTATTTGTTTACGATTTCTTATTTTTAGAGAAAAACTAGCACGCAAATTTAAAGTCAATGGGCCCAATAAAAAAAGTTTCTTCATGCAACACTTTAACACATGTTTTGTCCCTTCAGATCCTGAATTTCAAAAATTCCCTCTTAGCGGAAGTTTATTTTCTTAAATTTCATGTTTGTAACTTTGATGATGATGAATCAGTCAGTCAATCAAAACAAACAATTATATGTATGCCGATTTGAATGGTGTGGGCAGTGCCACGCCCCTTTTATGCAATGCCCTATCCTTTCTTCCATTGGAAGTATGCCACACATTTTCATTCATCTGCGACTAACAGTACCAAAGTTACGCGGAAAAGTTGAGTCACAAAAAATGTGCCACGCCTCTTGTAAAACGCCCATTAATATTTACCAGTAGAATGACACATCTATGGGTGAACGGTATAAAAAATTTCAATGCTGTCCGACTTATAATTCCGAAGCTATTCTATATTAAAAATTTGGGTTGTATGGGCGGTGCCATGCCCACTTGTTTAACACGCACTCCATTCCCCCTGTCGAAGGGTGCGTCTAAATCATAAGTCTGTGCCAAATGTCATTGACGTGTGACCCTGTAGTTTCAAAGTTATTGAAAACATTTGTGTCGTTCCAGAACGCTCAGGAAATTTTACCAGTGAAACAGAACACCTAAACGGTGGCCTTGTACCAGATTTCAATGCTGTCCAACATATAATTCCAAAGATATTCCATATTGAAAATTAAGGTTGTATTAGAGGTGCCACGCCCACCTGTCGGGACGTATTCGCACTAAGTGGTTTTTTGAGATTTAGTCAAAACGAACATTCCGTGAAAAATTCAGCTCAATTGGCCGTCTGGATTTGGAGTTTTAGTGTCGTGTGACCAACAAACAAACAAACAGACATTAATTTTTTTATTTATAAAAGATTGAAAAATGAAATAAAACTGAAATCGATTTAATTTAGTTGAGTTTAGAAAAATGTTTTCAAATTTTTTTGAACCGAGATTTAGTCAAGATGAACATTCCGTGAAAAAATCAGCTCAATTGGCCGTCTGGATTTGGAGTTTTAGTGTCGTGTGACCAACAAACAAACAAACAGACATTCATTTTTTTATTTATAAAAGATTGAAAAATGAAATAAAACTGAAATCGATTTAATTTAGTTGAGTTTAGAAAAATGTTTTCAAATTTTTTTGCGATATATTTAGTCAAACTTGTTGTACTTAGAAACAATTTCTAAATTTTGAATCCAAAATTTTTAAACATGTAAAGGATTTTAATTTTAATTTTTTTAATTTTAATTTTAATTTAAAAAAATTAAAATCGTTTACATGTTTGACTCAATATAGGTTAGCTCAAAGTTTTCTAAGATACATAAAAACTGTGTTTCTTTTCACTTGAAAAAGTGCATGATTGAAAAATGAAATAAAACTGAAATCGATTTAATTTAATGATTAAAAAAATGTTTTCAAAGTTTTTTGTGATATATTTAGTCAAACTTGTTGTACTTAGAAACAATTTCTAAATTTTGAATCCAAAATTTTTAAACATGTAAACGATTTTAATTTTAATTTTTTTAATTTTAATTTTAATTTAAAAAAATTAAAATCGTTTACATGTTTGACTCAATATAGGTTAGCTCAAAGTTTTCTAAGATACATAAAAACTGTGTTTCTTTGCACTTGAAAAAGTGCATGATTGAAAAATGAAATAAAACTGAAATCGATTTAATTTAATGATTAAAAAAATGTTTTCAAAATTTTTGGTGATATATTTAGTCAAACTTGTTGTACTTAGAAACAATTTATAAATTTTTAATCCAAAATTTTTAAGGCCATCTCCCGAAAGTCCGAATAAACTGTTGCTCAAAGTTTTCTAAGATACATAAAAACTGTGTTTCTTTGCACTTGAAAAAGTGCAAGATTGAAAATTGAAATAAAACTGAAATCGATTTAATTTAATGAGTTTAGAAAAATTTTTTCAAATTTTTTGGTGATATATTTAGTCAAACTTGTTGTACTTAGAAATAATTTCTAAATTTTTAATTCAGAATTTTTAAGGCCATCTCCCGAAAATCGTTTACATGCTTGACTCAATAAATTTTTGCTTAAAGTTTTCTATGATTCATAAAAACATTGTTTCTTTGCACTTGAAAAAGTGCAAGATTGAAAAATGAAATAAAACTGAAATCGATTTAATTTAATGAGTTTTGAAACATTTTTTCAAATTTTTTTGTGATATATTTAGTCAAAATTGTTGTGCTTAGAAACAATTTCTAAATTTTTAATTCAGAATTTTTAAGGCCATCTCCCGAAAATCGTTTACATGCTTGACTCAATAAATTTTTGCTCAAAGTTTGCTAAGATTCATAAAAACTGTGTTTCTTTGCACTGGAAAAAGTGCAAGATTGAAAAATGAAATAAAACTGAAATCGATTTAATTTAATTAGTTTAGACACACTTTTTTTTTAAATTTGTTTGTGCTATAGTCAAACTTGTTGCAGAAACAATTTCAAAATTTTTAATCCAAAATTTTTAAGGCCATCTCCCGAAAATCGTTTACATGTTTGACTCAATAAATTTTTGCTCAAAGTTTTCTAAGATACATAAAAACTTTGTTTCTTTGCACTTTTCTCATTTAACAATAATTTTTAACAAAAATTCCCCAACTTATGGCATCTTTACAAAGAAGCGCCAAACTTAAACAACAAATTTGATAGTTCCAGTGAAATAATATACAATGCGCATACAAAGCACACACACACACACAAATATGCACACACTCGTCAACACACTGGCACGCACGCCAAGTGATCGAAGCGACCATATTTGATTTTCGAATGTGTAATCGGCATAGAGGAAATACTTGAACAATGTGTGGCTGCGCTGTGCTGCTCTTCCGCTGCCGCGACGGCCAACTGCCCGCATGACAGAGCCGTGTGGATTTCGCTTTGGCTGTTTCGCTGACTGGCTAACTGGTCGACTGGCTTTTTCGGCATTCCGAGCGTTTTTGTTTGTGTACACAATGCAGATAGCTCGATGGCCAATGTTTATCTTTCATTTGATTTTCATAAAAGAAAACAGCGAAAAACAACTGCAACAAAAACAATACAACACACAAAACCAGAACCAAACAGCCAACAACAGAAGACGAAGAAGAAGAAGAGCCAATTTTGAAATTCGGCTGAAATAAATATTTAGTGCATTGGGGAAAATTTCATAGAAACATGTATTAACTATTTGTAGATGTGAGTGTGGTGTGGTGTGTTGGCTGCCGCTCAAATCTTATCCATTGGAATGTGGCCACAACGCCATCAAAGGCGCTGCGCTGGCATTGTTGCGGCGCGTAGCGCTCGAGTGCAGCGGCCGAGTTCGTTGGCTGAGACGTTCGCCAGAGACTTGGTGGCAGCAATTCAATTCAATTCAATTAATTTTGCATTTCGAATGTTGCGCTGCGGCCAACATGGCAACAGCTGCGGAATGCGGTGACGTCAATGGGCGGCCATTAAAAACGAGCACGAATTCCGTCCGCCTGAGTGCCGAGACCGCTTGGCACAAACACGCCGACCGCTAATCAATCACTTTTTTGGGTTTATTTTTCGCAATTGTTGCCGTCGCTGCCGTCGTTGTCGCTGCTACAGCTTCAACTGGTTATTGCGACTGCGAACGCACGGCGGCGTTTTTTTTTATTGCATAATTACGTTCATTGGCAGCGATTCTGCGACTGCGCATTGCCACAGTTTGATTCTTATTACAGGCGCAGATCGAGCGTGCAAATTCAAATGAATACAACAAATACAAAACACCAAAAAACCACCCAAAAAAAAAACTTGCTGACCAATATTTTTCAGCGCTGTGCACTGTGGTCGTATGTCAGTGTGTGTGTGTGTGATTGGGTGTGTGTGTGTGTTATTATGTAAACGTTAAAGAGCAACGCGCCACTCGAGTTTCTAACTGAAGTGCACACAAAACGCTCATCGGCGGCAACGTCAGCTTCATTATTACGTTTGTCAATGAAGTTCTGCGAAATTACTTTTGCTTTTAAAACATTTGCTGCCAAATTGTGTTGTTGTTTTTGTACGAGTATCTGTAATTCCGCATTGCAAGCTTGTGCAAATTTATGAATTTTTATTCATTTAACCCTTGAATGCTTTTGAGCAACAAATTTGATAGAAAAAATATATAAATTGTAAAAAAAAACAAAACACCACAAAAACTAAAAAAATTTTTTTTTTAAATATTTTTCAATTTCATAGTCATTGATTTTCTTAAATTCTTACAACTTTTAAACCTTTTCATCGATTGAAAAATTGCATCTTTCAAGTTACAGCGCGCATTCAAGTGTTAAGTACGATTGTGATTTGCATTTGATTGCCCGAAGCAGCTTTTGTTCAGCACAACACGAGTCACATGTTGCTTCGAGCCGTTGACCAAACTTGTCAAAAAGCTGTTAGACATTGGCCCAAAGTTATAGGTGTGTGTGGGTTGTTGCTTTTGGCACTGTAAATAAACCCAAATGGCGTTCGACTTTTGAACTCATACATTCTTCACAATCAGTGCTGCAGTGACAGATTGTCAACGTTAATTAAATGCTAATAAATCAGCAATATCAGGCAATTAGCTAAACATTTTGCCGCCTGCAATTAGCATAAAAACAGAAACTGAACAAATTAATTAAAAAAAAGAAATGACTACATAACTATAACCTAAAAATTAGACGCCAGAATTGGGGCCATAGAAATGAATGAAGAACAAAAACAAACACAAACTCATATATACTCATTTATATACATATTTACATACATTTATACACCCATATGTATGTATGTATATGTTTGTAATTAGGCGCTGACGCATTTAAGCCGCACAATTGTAGGCGATTGAAGAGGTCAAGTCAGCGCATCAAATTGCAGTCAAGCATTTCTTTAAGGCCAGCAAAGTAGACACAATGGGCACATTAAAGTCACTCAATCTATCGAAATGCCACATAGGTACAACACAAAGGTTAGCAGTTGCTGTCAAACTTGGTAAATTTTGTAGGGGCTTCGAACCCTTTAAACAGCAATGTGTAACTTTTTTTTTATAAATTTCAAATCTTTTCTGACACTCGTAATGAGCTTCTAGACAGTTTTTTTTAATATTCATTTACTTGTTATAATATTTTGTTTGAAAAATTTCTTAGCCAAGATTGAAAAGTTGCATGCTTAAAATCCTGGTTTCAGTTACATTCAGCAGACGAGCCACTGTCGGTTTGTCGGTTACTGACTGTGGGCTATTGCCGCACAGTAAACGTAATAGGGCTTCTTTTCGTTATAACAGGTCTGTCATCTTAATTCGTATTGATTTTGTTTTAGTTTGCTGCTTTCTTTCTTTTTCTTTCCATCAGCAATTTGCTGAACAAAGAACCAAACAACAACAGCCATAATCACTTTGAAGGGTCTTAGCTGGATTTGTGTAAAGAATATTACAGATTGTATGCTATAAATGTACAACTGACTATTTTTGGGATTTTAATCCGAGTGATTTAATATATTTTTATTCAAAGACTGTTTACGCATTTCTGGGTTACTGTGGAACCTCATTTTTCTAGGTTCTGGAGACAAGTTTAAGTTTCCTTTCTGCAGCGTTCTGAGAGCCGAATCAGTGAACTATACCCACTTTGAAGAACAACTACTTTTTTCTACCTAGAAACCTCAAAAAATCAAAAACCAATTTAAGGAGCAAATACAGTTCTTTCTGTTTAAAAGCGTTTCTTCAGTGAATAATAACCACCAGTTTAAAGAATCATTCTTCATCATTCTTCAATCATTTTTTAGCTTTCTAGATTTTCCTCATATTGGGAGTTTGTAACGTGGAAGACTGATTTGTACGCTGAATCACTGAACAACAACCAGTTTGAAAAGTAATCACTTCTTTCAGCTTTATAACTTTTCTTCATATCGAAAGTTTAGACCCTAGAAGACTCTTTTGCATGCCGAAAAAAGAACCAGTTTGATGAGCAATCACTTCTTTCAGCCTTATAACTTTTCTTCATATCGAAAGTTTAGACCCTAGAAGACTCTTTTGCATGCCGTATCTGTGAACTAGTTTAAACAGCAATCATTTCTTTAGCTTTTCTTCAAATTTCTAGGCAGGACCATAGAGAGCTATTTTGCTTTAAAACTTTTCTTCATATCGAAAGTTTAGATCTTAGAAGACTCTTTTGCATGCCGAATCTGTGAACTAGTTTAAAGAGCAATCACTTCTTTCAGCCTTATAACTTTTCTTCATATCGAAAGTTTAGACCCTAGAAGACTCTTTTGCATGCCGAAACTGTAAACCAGTTTGAAGAGCAATCACTTCTTTCAGCCTTATAACTTTTCTTCATATCGAAAGTTTAGATCCTAGAAGACTCTTTTGCATGCCGAATCAGAGAACTAGTTTAAAGAGTAATCATTTCTGTAGCTTTTCTTCAAATTTCTAGGCAGGACCATAGAGAGCTATTTTGCAGGCCGGATCAGTAAACAATAACCAGTTTAACCAATTCTTTCGGATTTGTATCTTTTCTTCATATCGGAAGTTTAGTCGCTGAAAGACTCTTTTTCATTGAACAATTACCAGTTTGAAGAGCAATCACTTCTTTCAGCTTTATGGCTTTTCTTTCGGGTGTTAAAACCCTAAAAGTATCTTCTAGAAGAATCAGTAAGCAATAATCACATTAAAGAGCAACCCCTTTTTTCAGTTTTAAAGATTTTCTTCATATCTGAAGTTTCGACCCTGAAAGACTCTTTTGCATGCCAAATCAGTGAACAAAAATCAGTTTAAAGAGTAATCACTTTTTTCTGCTTTATAGCTGTTCTTCATATTGGAAGTGAGGACCATGAAAGACTCTTTCACTCACACACACAGTGCATTGATTTGAACTGTGTAAAAAAAAATTGTAAGAAACGATCTCTTCGTTATTTTTCTACACTTTTTTATATAAAAAGCTATAATAAAATCCCCGATTGATGTTTTTTTTGCTCAGAATCACTAAGCATTTCAAATGCGTTCAGTTGATAGTGTTTTGCAAAGAATTTATTGCCAAAATTTTAATGACGCAATTTTCAGTCATTTTTATAAATCTTTAGATAGCAGTAGAAACGCTTTAAATGTTATTTGAGGCCAGTACTTGTACTTCAGAGTTGCTCAATAGCAATGATCTTTTTGTTTTCGCGCCTTGATGTCAAAAATTGTCCACCTAATAGTGAAGTTTGGGATTTAAAGTTCGAAGTGAAAGAGAATTGTCTTTGGTTTCAAACATTCTTTTGTAATGCAAAAGATTGAGAACACCTGAACTTTGTAGCTTTGCAGAGTTCACAGGTTATTTCCATGTGGAATTTCTGTCAAGAAGGAAAACTGAAGCCGAAAATTTGAATACCCTTTCAGGTGACTGAGACTTTGGGTTGTGGATGGGACCTTCCTGTAAGTCAGCGAGTACTGAGTGCGAATCTCTACTCAAGTAAATAAATACAACTTTTCTCTTGGCGAGAATTCATGTAATGCTTTTCTTTCATTTCATAGGAACATAAGTTAGTTGACCTTGAAAACACTGCTTATAGTGGAGCACAAAAACAGCGGTTTGAAATCGGCATAGAACTGTAGGTGTCTCTCTATTCATATATAAAGTACCATATGGGTATGTATAACATATCCCGGTTTTGTTAAGCCAGTCTTGTCTGTCATTTCCTTTGGATTTTACTATTGCATTGAGCTGGCTGGCTGCTTAGTGTTGCGGGTCGACGTAGAAGTGAGCGTTGAGAATGTTTGTGTTTCTAGCAAAGTTCAGCAGAGACTTAATGTTGTGCTGGGGTCTCCCAACTGAGCACAACGGGACATCTAAGTGAGTCTTAAAAGAGCTCGACAGAAGCAAAAATTGTTCTCCAAGGTTTTTCTGATCCCAGTTTTATTGCATTTCCTGCATTCATCCTCGACTCGATCATCTTTCGAATTAAATTGTTTACAATTAATTGCGGCATTTTGCTTACTTAACAAATAGCCTCAATGACAACAACAACAACAACAAATCAATGGCAACTGCATTGAAATTGCCAACAAATGGCAGCACCCACTGCCGATTATAGCGCACACCCTAGTGCACATACGACGAGTGGCGCGATGAAAATATTTAATAAAATCGCATAAATTAACCACTAACCATAAACACGAAAATATTTGTGGAGCGGCGTGTGTTTGTAATTAATTCACGTTTAAAATATTTCTTAAGTGTTGAAAACGAGTTTTTCAAACCAACAGTTTTTTGTTGTCTTTCTGTGCCATATTTTTGTATGACTGGCGGTGCACACAAATTAACCTCAACTTGTGTGTGTGTGGGGGTTGTATGTATGTGTGTGGGGCTGGCAACTGAGTGACGTGACAGAGTTGACAGCGCGGATTATTATTAACTCAAATATGGACGTCGTAGACGCTTTTATGCTAATTTGCAGTAATCATAAAAAAAATAAAAGAAAACAAAAAAAAACCATAGCAATAATACAACAAATAAAGTGTCTTTTCAGTGCTCAGTGTACGTGTGTGTGTTGTGTGTGTGTTTGTATCGCGCTTGATTTTATGATTGTTGTGTTGTTATGGTTGTTGTTGTGCTGTGGAATTCCTTTATGTATGGTTTTGATAATAAATAATGATTTTGTTGTTGTCTTTGACGCATTGACAATGAGATTAACGTCAATAATCATGAATACAGTGCAGACCGGCCAGCAAGTGAGACAGGGACCGAGATAGAGAGAGAGAGAGAGAGAGATTGAGAAGGGTAGATAGTAGGTGAGAGGGAGCAAGCAGGGCACTGAAGAGGGTAAACAAACCGAATTTTCATACATTGTCGAGTATGATGTTTAAACATATTTGCACAGCCTTCACATATTTTGCATTCTTCCGCATTAAATTTAGGAATTTTTACACATTTTGGCCATCAAGTGGAATAATTTTTATTACGTTAGAAATAGATTGAAGGTTGTTATGAATGAAATTACTTGCGAGAAAAAATGTCAACGTTAATGGGAAGCATGCTCGAAGTATAGAAGGTGTTGCGCCTGAAAAGCTGCTTTGAACGGGAGCAGTGGGACAAATTTTGTTTAAAAAAACAATAAGCATCTTATTTGAAGGTTTTACTGTTTTACTGTAGTCACATATGCCGAATTGCAAACAAAAATTTCAAATTGCAGAACGACACAAAAAACACCTTCAACCCGTTCATGACCATTCAGAGCAGTTGGGAATTGTTTAAATTTCGACATTACATAAGTGAACCTTTTATAAGCGTTTTAAAATAATGATTCTTAAATTAAACTGAGCAAAATTTTATAGTAGCTCTCCGCTCTTTTGAACTCTTCATAAAACGCTGAAGAGTCCTAAAATTTTCGCTTTTGAAAACTTGCAGAGGTTGTCGTAAGGTTAAGAGCGCTGAAATGCTTTAAATTAAGAAATCAGCCATAAAGCATGGTTGAGCTGTTCAAGTGACAAACGTGCAGTCGGTCAGCGCAACACAAGTGCGGCCTTAACGCAACGATTCTAATCACGTCTAAAAATACAACCACACACAGTATCGCATAACTCGGCCCATACAAACACACACACACAAATACAGGCACATACATACGTACATATGTACCTATACACATACTATATAGAAATGTTCAATAACATTCCCAAATGTTTGGCCAAAACCATTTCAATATTTCTCGCCTTCATGCCAAAAACAATACTCGTACGTTCGCTGACAGCTACTTGCGGTCTGCTTGTGGCTGTTGTTTGTTTTGATTTTGATTTGTGTGTGTTGTGTTATCGCAACGACAGCAGCGAGCACCGATTCTTTTAGTTATTAGATGTGGAACAAATGGTCTACGCACCTTGAGTACGAGTCATTCTCATAGAATTTTATGCTAAAAGAAAAACAAAACGATAGAAAAAATGAAAGAGAAAAACACAACAACAAAATTACACAGAAAAAAATATAAGCAAAATAAAGCAATCACCTTGACACACCAATTGATATAAATTTAGCCCATTATCGCGGACAAACACAAACACACACATACAGACACACACACACATACAGACACACATGGTGTGAGAATGCGAGCAAATACTGAGGACGAGAACTGGAAGTATTTATTTTCAAAAAACTGCAGAACACGTTGATGAGCATTGCTGGTGTTGAAGATGATAATTTTGATGTTCTTTTTAAAGATGATGTTGATGGTGATGACAGTAAGGAATGTAATAATATTTTTGATATTACTTTTTTATTGATGATGATGAGGCTGATTTTAATTTGTATGATGTTGATGAGAAGAATTATTTTGTGTTGGTGATAATGATTTAACTGATATTGTTGATGATATTGATGCCAATGTTGATGAGATTGATAGTGATGATGATGATGATATTGATTTCAATGGTGGTGACAACGATAAGGAAAGTAATGTTGTGTTTGATGTGATGAGAATTGATAAATATTGTTGATTGATTTTGATGCTTATAATGATGTGGGTGAGATTAATGCTGATTTGGTTGAAGTTAATGAGGTTAATATTGATAATGATTTTGATGATAACGATGAAGAGAACAATGTTTTGAATGATGCGATGAAAAGAACGACGTTATGATGATTTTGATGCTGTTGATGAGCTCGATTTTGATTATGATGAAGTTGATGTTGATCTTGATGATGTGGTTTTTGATGACGTTGAAGTAGATGAGGTCGATTTTGATTTTGAAGAGGATGATATTAATGATGATGAGGTTGGTGTTGATGAAGTTGATGTTGGTGAGGTTGATATTGGTGAGTTCAATTATGATGTTGATGAGGTTGATGTTGATGCTGATGAGGTTACCGTTGATGAAGTTGTTGTTAGTGAGGTTGAATTTGATGAAGGTGATGTTGGAGAGGTTAATTTTGAGGTAGATGTGGTTGTTTTTGATTTTGATGAGGTTGATGTTAATGCTGATGAGGTTGCTGTTGAGAAAGTTGATGTAGATGCGGTTGAATTTCATGAGGTCGATGATGATGCCGATGCGGTTGCTGGTGAAGAGGTTGATGTTGGTGAAGTTGATGTTGGTGTGTTTAATTTTCGTGTTGATAAGGTGATGTGAATACTGATGAGGTTGCTGTTGATGAAGTTGATGTTGGTGAGGTTGAATTTGATGAATGTGATGTTGAAGAAGTTAATTTTGGGGTAGATGAGGTTGATTTGGATTTTGGTGAGATTGATGTTAATGCTGATGAGGTTGCTGTTGAGAAAGTTGATGTAGATGCGGTTGATTTTGATGAGGTTGATGATGATGCCGATGCGGTTGCTAGTGAAGAAGTTCATGCTGGTGAAGTTGATATTGGTGAGTTCAATTATGATGTTAATGAGGTTGATATTGATGATAATGAGGTTGGTGTTGATGATGTTGTCGTTGGTGAGGTTGAATTTGATGAAGGTGATGTTGAAGAGGTTAATTTTGAGGTAAATAAGGCTGATTTTGATTAGGTTGATGTTGATGCTGATGAGGTTGCTGTTGATAAAGTTGATTTTGATGAGGTTGATTTTGATGAGGTTGATGATGATGCCGATGCGGTTGCTGGTGAAGAAGTTGATGTTGGTGAAGTTGATATGGGTGTGGTTAATTTTGGTGTTGATAAGGTGATGTTATAATGATAAGGTTGCTGTTGATGAAGTTGCTGTTGGTGAGGTTGAATTTGATGAAGGTGATGTTGAAGAGGTTAATTTTGAGGTAAATAAGGCTGATTTTGATTAGGTTGATGTTGATGCTGATGAGGTTGCTGTTGAGAAAGTTGATGTAGATGAGGTTGATTTTGATGAGGTTGATGATGATGCCGATGCGGTTGCTGGTGAAGAAGTTGATGCTGGTGAAGTTGATATTGGTGTGTTTAATTTTGGTATTGTTAAGTTGATGTGGATACTGATGAGGTTGCGGTTGATGAAGTTGATGTTGGTGAGGTTGAATTCGATGAAGGTGATGTTGAAGAAGTTAACCTCATGTACGGTTGATTTTGATAAGGTTGCTGTTGATAAAGTAAAAGTAGATGCGGTTGTTATTGATTTTGATGAGGTTGATGTTGATGCCGATGAGGGCGATGCTAATGAAGTTGATGTTGATTAATCAACCTTTGATTTGGATGATCATGAGGTTTGTTTTTCATTTTGATGATGTTGATGGTGATGTGAAGGGATGCTAAAGAGGTTAATTTTGATGTTGATGAGGTTAATTTTGATTTTGACTTTGATGAGAATGATAATGCTGCTGATGAAGTTGATGTTGAGTACGTCGATGTTGATGAGGTTGGTGTTGAAAAGTTTGATGCTGATGATAATGTTGCTGACATTGATGTTGATGTTGGTATTGATTTTGATAATTACGATTAAGTGAACAATGTTGTGGATGTGATTATTTGAATGCTGCTGAAGATGTTTAATTGTATATTGATGAGTTAATGTCGACGCGGTTGATTGGGATGTTGTTAGTCAACATCAACATAAGTTAATTTCAATGTTGACAACAATATTATGATTAGAGGTGCTTTTGATGTCGATAGTAACGATAAGGAGAACAACAATGTTGTAGTGGATAGCAATGCAAAGACCACGATTGATGAGTTTGATGGTGTTGAGGACAATCTTAGATGATCATGGTGATAATAAAGCCCTGAATGATTTAATGATGACGATAAGAAAAATAATGTTGACATGTTAACTTTACTAATGTTGCTTGGGTTGATGTCAAATATTGATTTCGATGTTAAGGCTAATGATGAACAGAATATTTGCACTGAAATTTTTTGTATTTTGAACTCGTAATTTGATGTGATTGATTGTTGATAGTAGCGATTGCACTGCAGTTAATGACGAATTTGATGTTAATAGTAACGCTTTTGTTGATTGTTAATGATGATTATGACGACAATGGGGACAGCTTGGCTGTGGTGCTTGAAAGCAAACAGAAATACACTTGACACACGCACACATTGACGCTTGAGTGGAATATTTTGGTGTGGCAGTTTTAATGGGCGCTGCCATCGCCTTTGCTCGGCTTGGTTGGGTGTGTGCTGCTTAATCTTATCTGCGCACGAATGCAGCTAAGCGACTATCGCAACTACTTCAAGTAAACAGCGGCGCGGCTTCATTAAACAAACAAAAAAAAAACAACAACAACAACTAAATTAATAATTTACGCCGAAAACGCTGCTCATCGTTGGATGACGACTACAACTTTATGCCGTTTCCTGTCACCACATGCCACACCAATTGACGCCATTCTAATGGTTATCTGTTAATAATGTTTATGTTTTTTTATAGAAAAGAACATTAGTTTCCTTCGAGCGTTGGCAGCATGAGAAAGCAGATTTACACACACACACACATGCACAGTTAGACACGATTTAGTGCGTCCAGAACGGAAATGCTTCCTGACAGAAGACGGACAATGCACTTTTCACCGGAATACAGACACATAAATGCACACATACTTGTACAAACGGAAGCACATATCTACACACATAAATATATTTAGTTACACACATACATACATACTCGTACACTGAAATGTAATTATGAGCTGAATTTCAATCAATTTTCTATCCAATTCTAAAATGGCCTTTGGTTGCTCTCAACTTTTTTCTATAATAAATATTTCAATATTTCAATATTTTTGTTGTTGTTTGTAGCTGGTGTCATTGAACTAAAATGCACTTTAGTCTAATCAATGCTGGCTGCTTAAAAAGCTTTTTAGATAAGCTCAACATTTTTCTTTCTTGTGTTCATAATTTGTTTGTGTGTGTTTGCGTGTACGTGTGATGTGTGTTTGTGTCGCTTTTTTTTTGTTTTTCTTTTATAGAAATTTCACAATTTTGTTAGTAGGTTTCGTATAAACTGCCGTTTTCTATAGATAAGCGTCATTTGCTGTGGTATTTGTGTGTGGGTGGCAGCACCAAAAGCGGAAAGAAACAAGAAAGTAAAAAAAAATTAAATAAAAAATAAATGAAAAATATATAAAAAAAATATACATTTACTGCTGCTAAAATAAAACGCAGGAAAGCACTAAAGCAGCAATGTGGGCGTCATTGATGACCACCGCGTAGCATGTTAGATGTTAGTTGCGCGTGTGTGTGTGAGAGAGTTCGCAGCTTAAATGGTCAGCAGTTAAATGTTCAAATCACAGATATGGCTAAATGTCCACGTTATGTGTCAGCGTTTTGAAAAATTGTGCAAGATATGTTACGGGTTTTGTCGTTTACACTTCAGTGCCTAAAATTGTTTTAATTTTGAATTCACTTTTTTTTCGTTATTTTCTGGTTATTAATTTTCCTTCGTAATTTTTTCAAATTTTTCTATATTTTTATATTTTTTTAAATACTTTGTAGATTTTATTACCTGATCCAAAATCAATAACTTATTGAAATTAATTTTTTTTGTTTTTCAGAAACTCCAAAAAATAATTTTTATATTTAAATTTTTTTACATTTTATTACTTAACCCAAAATTAAAAACTTATTGAAATAAATTTGTATTGTTTTAAAGATATTACAAAAAAACAATTTTTATATTTTTTTAATATTTAATATTTTTTTATATTTTATTGCTTGCACCAACTAAACTAAAAAAACTTAAAACTTATTGAAATTAAGTTTTTGTTGTTTTTTTTGTGTCGGTTGTGTCTTTAACACTTTAGTGCCTAAACTTGTTTTAATTTTTAATGGCATGTTTTATTTTAGTTATGTATTTGTCTGTCATTAATTTTACTTTAATAACTTGAAAATTGTATAGACATTTTTATATTTTTCGTATTTTTTTTTGTTATTTTATTGACCCAAAATCATAAACTTAGGTTAGGTTAGATTGAAATTAGTTTTTATTGTTTTTAAGAAATTCCAAAACACCATTTTTATATTTTTTTTAATTTTTTTGACATTTTATTAATTGAACTGAAATCAAAAATTTATTCAAATTAATGTTTATCGTTTTATAGAAATTCCAAAAAATCATTTTTATATTTTAAAAAATTTGTTACATTTTATTACTTGAACCGAATCAAAAACTTATTACATTTAATTTTTATTGTTTTACAGAAATTCGAAATCAAAAATTTTTATATTTGTACAATTTTTTTTATATTTTATTACTTGATGCAAAATCGAAAACGTATTGAAAGTAATCTTTATTGTTTTACAGATATTTCAATTGAATTTCTTGTAATTAATTTTACTTTGTTATATTTTCCAAATTTCCTTGCATTCTAATATTTTGATATATTTTTTTTAGATTTTATTACTTGATCCAAAATCAAAAATTTATTCATTTTTTATTGTTTTATAGATATTACAAAGAAACATTTTGTAATTTTTTTAACATTTTATTAATTGAATCAAGATCAAAAATTTATTAAAATTAATTATTATCGTTTTACAGAAATTTGAAACAAATTAAAAAAATGTAATTTGAAAAAATGTAACTTTATTCAACTATTTCGCATTAGAACTATGAACAACAATGCCGCATTCGGAATAACCCCCAATAATTTCGAGTTAATTAATGCCAAACTACTCGCAGCAGTTATGGAAATAGCCAAGCGGTCAAAAAGCCTCGACGGCATCAACGGTGCCGTAGATTATTGACAGCCAACCCGAATTAAAATCACTTGGAGCGATTTGCATTTTTTGCTGCAGAGCCTACAGCGACCGACCGACAAAAGTGTAAATGTGTTGTTGTTAAACGATTTTTGTGCGACTCTCCAACACGTTACGAGCATCTTCCTGTCTTGCCAAAAAACAACAAATATACGGCGAAGAAAAAAAGCCAAAGACAAGACAGCGAAATGTGCCAATACATTTGGAATTTTTTGTGGACATTAACTTTACATATCGCGCAGAGTTGACGACTTGAAACGTTGAGGACGCGACTTGTGGTGGCTTTCGAGCGGCCGGCGGCTGGTCGCTTCAACTGTAAGCTTTGCATGTTGGATTTGTTCAACTGCTTTTTTGTATTAGTTTTTTGACTGTATTTATTTATTTGAATAGCTGAGGTTTGGCTCAGCTCGGTGCGGTTCGGCGGTCTTTTGAGAAATTTATCAGCATTGACATTTTTGGCAGTTATGCGCGCCGAACGAAAAAGTCGCACACAAGCGTCGCCAGTGACAGTCGGAGCCAATCAGTGTCGATGCGAAAAAAATGTTGTCAAGTTTGGCTTTTTCCTAGTTTGGAAGCGCCGTACAAGCGTTCATTAGGTTTGCATTTCATTTTCTGACTGTTTTCTGTCTCTTCTTTGTTGGGTTGGTTCTTTTTTATTGTATGTTATTTGGTTTTTTTTTTGCTCATCTTTGGCCAAGCTTGCGTACAACATGCAAAGAAGCCAGAGGACAACAGATATTCATATAACAACAACAACAACAATAGTACAATGAAAAAAGCAAACAAAACGCTGACAAAAGACACAACCAAACGACACAACCACACGAAATTTTGTACGTGTGGCAACGCCAAAGCCATCATCGATCAATGACCACGAACCGGCCACTCAGTCACTCAGTTAGATGGCATCGAACGCGTCCTGTGTGCGGCTGCCGTCTGGGCGGCGTTCGCATGCAATTCGCGGAATGTGTAAGAGACAAATTATTTTTGACAGAGTGTCAACAGAAATGATGAATAAGTTATCTGTGCTGCGGGCGCTGTCCAAATTATTTTCAGCGCATTTTGTTGTTGGTGCGTCTCTGTTGCTGGACTGAGCTGAACTAGTTTGGCATTTCGATGCGCAATTTTGATGCAATTTGCCAGAGTTCAATGAAATTTGCAAAGAAAATATTGTAAAAATTGATACCAAAAATTTAAAATATATTGAAATTTCAATTCAACAACGACCATTTTTCATACACTATGCACAACTTGTCAGAAAACAAAACTAGATAATAAAAACGAAATCCGCTCAAATTGTCTGCGGCCATTAATTCAATTCAAATGTTGCGCATACTTAGTTAGTTCACACGACGCCTTCAATTCAATTCAGTTCTACGAAATGAAATTTTTATAATTCTATTTTTGCTTTTTTTTTCAATTTACCGCTGATTAGTATGCGAACAGCGCGCGCACACACGATTTCGGCTGGCGAAATAGTCGAAATTTATTTCAATTGTAGACATTGGAATTTTCTCGGATTTAAAAAGCGTAAAAACGATGGCATTAGTTTAGCATTGAGCGCAAGTAAACAACGCCAACAAAACAGTGGATACGCTGGATAGTGTTGAGCGAGCGCTGGCACGCAGACGCAGACGTAGCTGCGGCGCTTTGAAGCGGCGCATTTGTTGGCGAGAAATGGCAGTTGGAAGTTTGTGCGCCGAAGGCGTTTGTGCGCTTGCAACTATTTGAAGTTGGCATTGAACTAATTTCTCGTTAATTGCATTAATTTTTAATTTGAATTGAAGTTATGCAGAAATAATTTGGATTTAATGTGGCGAGAAAGGGAAACTTTAAATTGTGGGCATCAAATTAATAGATGAAATAATCAAGAAGAGGTTTTGAAATGGATTAATGCGGATCCGAATCTGAGATTGGATTAAATAATTTGAGGTTCAAATGTGTGACAAATTGGTTGAACTAGAAAGACCACGACAGGTTGATTAGGAACTACTAACTGTAGGCACTGTAGACAGTTTCGAGCGGCTCTGAGGAAGCCATCAGATCATCAGTGAAGAGTAAAATAAATCCAGTAGAATCTGTGAACTCAAATTAAGGTTTGAATTAAGTAATTTGAGGGTCAGAGATGTGGTTGACTTTTGGTTGAAACTAGTGGCGGATTCAGGGGGGGGAACAGTTTGGGGGTTGAAACCCCCCGAAATATTAGGAACGACTTTAAAACTACATACTAATTAAAAGGAATTTTTGGCATTTTATGAATATTAAAGAATTACTTTTTGAAACCCCCGCCCCCCCGAAATATTTTTCCGAATCCGCCACTGGTTCAAACCACCACGAAAGTTGGATAGGGACTATCAAGTATCAACCGTAGATAGCTTCAATTACCATCAGACCAGTAGCGGCTTAAGAGGGGGGGCGGAGGGGCGGACCGCCCCGGGCCCCGGGCTGCGGGGGGCCCCCGAGAGAAGCTTGTATCTATATAAAAATTTCAAGTTTTTCAAAACTGAAACTTGTAAAAAACTATTTGCGCCCCACAATGGTTGATGAAAGACTAAGTCGTTTGTCACTTTTATCAATTGAAAGAGACACAGTATCGACAATTGACTTTGAAATGGCAATAACAAATTCAGTTCAATAAAAGCAAGAACAATAACAATTGTTTGCAAATTTTCAAAAAATTTTCCCTCGAAGATTGCAATTTTTAACTTAAAATTTTGTGCAAAATATGCAAATACAAAATTCTAAGTTAAAAATTAAATATCGCAATCTTAGAGTTTGCTTGTAAACTTGTGTGAATTACACAATTACTTAACCTCATTAAATTTTGTAGAAGTCAAACAAATTTACAGTTATTATTATTATAATTATTGGTTGGATAAAAACACATGTCCCGGAAATCCGGTTTTCGAAGGCAATTCTATGCTCCTTGTAAGTAAGCTAAATATGGGCTTCTTACATGCTGTTATGTAGGGGAAATATGTTTTTTCAGGACTTTTTTTATAAAGTCACTGCTACTGGGTTTTATAAAATATTTCTGTACATTTCTGAAGATTTCTACTCGACACGAAAAATATACCTAAAAATAAAAGTGTTTTCTAGGGGGTAACTTTCTTGAGAACTTGAAATAGAATAAAATTTAGATGTATGAATCTACAGACTGAAATCCAAAACATGTATGTTTTCCATACCTGACATATTTTGGTCCTGAAAGTTCAAAATAGAAAATTTAGTTAAATGGAGACAATTTCCCTCTTTCATTTGATACCCATATCTTCATCATTGAACTACCGCATATATTTAATATTGAAATGTGTATCTCCTTAAAATGTTAAAGTCCTTTAAAAAGGACTTTTGGGTCAGAGAATTTAATACTGACTATGCCAGAATACTATAAATTATTATATCAAAATTTGGATGGGTCTCGGCAAAAAAAAATTGTTTCGCACGGTGTAATAAATGTAAAGTTGGTGTTTTCACTCACTGCATCATAACTTTATCATTTTTCTTTCAATTCTATTGATATTAGGCTTAATATTTGCTAAAATAGTATATATTTCATTTTAGATTTTAAAACCAGAGAAGATAATTTATTTTTTCTTTAAAAAAATATTCGAAAATTTATGATTTTTTAAATTGGTCGAAAAATTCACATTGTTACAACTTTCACCGTCAGTAACTTCCCCAAATCTCATCTGATTTGGACAATCTATATATCACTAAAAAGCCACTAAGGTATTATCTTCTGAACGACGGACAGCTCGTGTTAATCGGATAATTGTTTTAGGAGATATGTGCTCATAACTGAAACAACAGGAAAAAAATCGTTTTTCGAAGATTTTTCGAAAACGCTTCTTCAAAAATTTTTTGGTTTTCAGTTTCGTGTTCAGCGGCCAAAGTTAGTCTAGAAAAAACTTTTATTTTTAGGTACACGCGATTGGCCCATTTTTTGTCGGCAATCGAATCCTCCTCCTCGGGTAGCTTAAAAAAATGGCCAGATCGTAGTAACGAAGCAAGATTTTCTGTTTTTTTTCGAGATTTAAGATGGCATTTGGAAATGACGAATTTGCTCCCCCAAAAGTTTTCCTAATTTCACGAAAGTTTTATCCATTTTTCATTTTTTCTCTGGGATTCTATTGCTTTCTATAAAATTTCAAGCACATATACGTTTAAAAATAATTTGTCTCGTCGTTTAAAAATAAAAGTCCGTTTACTGTTCAATGGAATACAAATTTAAAAAAAAAAAGCCAAAAGCATAACCGGAAATTCCCCTTATTAGTTTTGTACGCAAACTTATGCTGCACCGTTTTATGGGGCCCCCTCAGCCGTCGCCGCCCCGGGTCCCCGAGCACCTTAAGCCGCCACTGCATCAGACAGTAAAGCGTTAAGTGAAACAGCATAAAAGGACTTCTGCGAACACAAATCTAGGGTTGGATAAAGGAATTCTAGGTTCGAAGCTACGGTAGACTTTTGGCTAAACTCGAAACAAAACGAAATATGGATAGAATTATCAACTGTAGATAGTTTCAATTGGCTTAAGAACAGCCATCAGTTAGTAAAGAGTAAAGTGAAATACCATAAAAGGACTTCTGTGAACCCGATTCCAAGCCTGAATTAAGCAATTCCAGGTTTGAAGAAAATTGGTAGACAATTGGAATTGAATTGGAACTATTAATTGCAGGCAGTTTCGATTGGCTTTGGAACACCTATCAGGTCACTAGTGAAAAGTAAAACAAACCAGCAGAAACGGATTTTTGTGAACCCAAGTCTAGGATTGGATTAATCGATTCGAAGGTCGAAGCTGTCGCCGAAAATTAGTTAAACTCGAAGTGAAATGTAAGTTGGATAGTAATTATGAACTGTAGACAGTTTCGAATATTTTTAAAGAAAACCTTCAGGCAGTAGAAAGTAAAGTGAACCAGCATAAAAGGACTTCTGTGAACACAAATCTAGCTTTGGATAAAGAAATTTCAAGTTTGAAGATGCGGATTGAACTAGAAACACCATAAAAGTTGGATAGAAACTATAAATTGTAGATAGTTTCGTTGGTGAAGAGTACATTTTCATGAATGAAGAGTAAAAGAAACCAGCAGAAACGGATGACTGTGAACCCAAGTCTAAGATTGGATTAATCGATTCGAAGGTCGAAGTTGCTGTCGACAATTAATTAAACTCGAAGTGAAACGAAAGTTGAATAGTAATCATGAACTGTAGACAGTTTCAAATGGTCTTAAAAAACCCTTCAGGCAGTAAAAAGTAAGGTGAAGCAGCATAAGAGGACTTCTGTGAACCTAAATCTAGGTTCGAATTAATTAGTTCAAGGGTTGCAGTTGTGATTGAAACTTGGATCTTCTGTAAAAACTACGAAAGATGGATAGGTACTGTCAACTATAGATAGCTCCGATTGAGAAAAGTGAGCGTGAGTGAAATGATCCAACAAATATTGATAGTCAATTGGGGTATTGAAAATTGATTTAAAATCTCAGAAGACACCTAGCATCGCTTCAAATTGGTGAGGAAGTAATACAGTCACTTTGCTTGGGGAAAGACGAGAGAGATGCACAGATATTTTGTCAGACTTCGGCGTTGACGAGTGGAAGATTTCACTACGGACTGGGATAGCAATTCGACAACAACAAGCCTCAACAAGCTTACTCAAGACCCATTAGGTGGTATCGATTCCAATTCGATCGCAAATATACTTGGGTTCATCGCTCTTGTTCAAGATTTTCACCCACCAAGATTAATAAATTGAATTTAAAATTTTTCAAAAATATCTGAAAAAATTTAAAAAAATATAAAAATAAAAATTCCTTAATTTGTAAAAGTCATTACCTTCGAACTATGCCAAAGACATATTTGCAAAGTTTTAAAATAACCACAAAAAATACATAAATTGTCCGTATTTCCCGACGTAAAAGTTCGCCCGAAAAATGGGGCCAACAAAAATTCAATAAATCGAAATGTGTGTGTACGTGAGCGGAGAGCAATGTACAAATTCTAGCTAAAACAACCGACAAATTTCGATTTGAGAATTTCAATTTTTGGCCGAAAATGCGAAAATACGTCAACAAAAATCTGTGGTATGTTAATGCATCGTAATTACACACAGAATCGCTTGTGTCCATTTCATTTAATTATTATTATTCTTTTTCCCTTGAATTTGCCCACTTGAAAAATTGTTTGGCATTTTTGTGTTATTTTCGTTTTCATTGGCCGAAAACTCGCCGAAACCGAAATATTAAAATTCATTTTAAAAATAACTAAAATACTTATTTGTTTTGTGTTTGGTTTGGTTTTGTGTTATTTGTATGTATGCTGAAATATTTTACAAAACAAAAAAAAAAACAAAAACAAAGTGAAAACCAAAACAACGTAGAGAAAAATGCGAGAACCTTGCCACATTCCTGCGCCGTGCGGCAAGAAGCACAAAAATGTGCCAAAGCAGCAAACGAAAATCGATAAAATTGTCCACCTGTGATGCTGGCAAACCGGACAGCCACATACGCGGAATGCCGCAGCGCTTCAGCGTTTCGCACAAAAATCACAACAACAACAACAACAGCAAAACAAAAAGTTGGCACACAAAAATAAACACAGCAAAATTTCAACGTGAAATGAAATCAAAACAACGGCCACATAGTGCACGAGGGGCGAGGCGCGGTGCGGTGCGGTGTGAGCTGAAGTGACGCCAACAAAACATTTCAGCGCATTTGAATGCCTCGAAGAGCCGCCACCGCCATTAAGAATCAACGCCACTGCCACTGCCGCCGACTGTTGTTGACGCTGTCCACACGCGTTCGCAACGCGACCCCTATGGACGGAGAGGGGAGCGAAGTGAAGGAGCGCGGTAGCAGACTGGATGAATTGGCAAGCTGCAGAATGTTTATGAGCTTCGCCGTTCTGATATGTGCAGACGCATTCGCTGCTGCTGTCCGTCAGCGAGCCAGCGAGCCAGAAAGCCCGCCAGCCAGCCGGCAGCTGCAGCGGCTGCTACCAGCGCTGCGGCTTCGGCTGCGATTGTCGATACGGCTCACAAACCGTAAAATATTTTCGATAACATGCACAACGAGTGCGCATTTTTTGTGGTCCGTCTGTCCCTGCGCGCTGGACGGAGCACCAGCAGCCCGAATACTTCAGCCAGCAACGCGGACTTTGCTTGTGCCGAACGTCCGCAGCGACTTGCGCGTTTCAAGCAACCAACCAACCAGCTGCGCCGCGCTGTTTGTTCCCAACTGGCCGGCTGTCCGTCCGTATTTCACACTTTAGGGATCTGCACTTTCAGCATCCACTGTGCGCACTGGGCACTGGGGCGTCGGTATGCATCGGCACGACTGCCTCGGCCGGGCGGTGCAAGTGGCCCGCGTTCGCAGCCTCGCTTTACGGCAGCGTTTTTGTTGTCTGTCTGTCGAAGTTGAAATCGACGTTGCCAATCGCACTGTTGTTATTGTGGCCATTGTTGTTGTTGTTGTTATAGTTGTTGCTGTTGTGCTCTGTCATTAACAAAACAACTGTTGCGACCTTCACATACCAGAGCAGACGACTGACTGGGCTCTGTGTGCATGTATGTGTGTGTGTTTGTGCCGCGCTTTGCCGCTTCGTGACGCTGGCAAACACTGTCGTCGCTGCGTCGATTTTATGAGGCAAATAATAACAACAGCACCAACAACAACAACAACAACAACAATAAACACAACAGCGGCAGCAACCATTGTAGTAATAACGCAATAACAACAACAACAACAACAATAATAATAAAAATACATAAAAAACTTGAAGTGCAAAACGACACTGACGACAAACGACAGTAAAAACAACGATTCGACGTCAGCGCTTTGATAGAATGCAGAAATGTTGTATGTACAATTTTTCTTTGCAGTGTTGCTGTTGTTGTTGTTGTTGTTGTCGATTTGCAAAATAAAATCGCACAAAAGATCGGCGTAATTTTGACGTTGGCTACAGCGTCAATAAGCTGCAACGCGGCCACATTGACGCAACGTGCCGCAAGTGCAACAACTGAACAATGCCCGCGGCAGCTGTTGGCTGTTGGCAAATGCCTCGCGTACGCATATCTGCGCCCTTCATATTAACTGCGTTTTTTTGTTTTTGTTTTTTTGTTTTTGTATGGCAACTCGAATGTTGGGGCGCGTTTTGCATTTGCAAATGTCTCGACAGCTAATCGAGTATGGTGCAACGTACTTTAGTGAAAAATAACTGTGATTAGGTGGCACAGTGGGCGACCAGTGGCGAGAGACTTTTTTAATTTAAACATTTCCAATTTAAGTTCGACGAATGAAATTAATTGTTAGTTTTTACTGTTCAATCTTATGGTTTTAATTATATTTTATTAGTATTCTTTAGGGTCGAAAACTGCCACCTTGTTTGAAAGGTAGACATGCCATAACTTGCGTAGCTCATAATCTCAACTTAAGCGCAACTGCTAGGCTTACATGGCTCAGTTAAAAATAGGAAATGTTCATCAAGTATTTTGTGACCTAAAGGCACTGAGATATCCATTCTCACAAGGACTCTCACTGGACAATGGCTAATCGAGTAAATGTACTTTTGTTAGGTCCAGACTGGAATATGCTGCGTTCATCTGGAGACCGTATCATCCGTCGCATACTAATCGTTTAGACGTATCCAAAAAAGATTCCTAAAGTCTGCCCTTCGCTCCATTCGTTTTTCTGAGCCCCAGCCTCCTTACAGGTCTAGATGTCTTCTGCTTGGTTTAAAATCACTTGAAACCAGGAGGGCTGTCATTTTCATGGCTTTCATTTTTGATATACATAGTCAATGGAAATATTGATTGCCCCTCTCTCTTGTCCAAAATAGCTTTCAATGTGCCATCTCGCTCCCTCAGACATGTTCCCCTTTTTCTGTTGAGTTCTCTAGGACGCGTTATGGTAGTAATGCTTCTATTCCTCGAACCTTAACCGAGCTAAACATGCTGTCGACCTCTTCAATGTTTGATCTATCTGTACCTAAACCCTTGTTCCTTTGTTTATTCTCACTTTCCCGTTTAAGTTTAAGTTTAAGCTTAAGCTTAAGTTCCATTTTGTTTTGTCTGTAAGAAGTGTTCAAAGACTACTACTAAATAAATAAATAAATAAATAAATAAAAATGTTAATCTAAGAACTACTGTAGCAGGAAGATAAAGAAAGCGTACAGCATCGGCTCCATCTCTGCCCAGAACTTACTTGGAGTGGGCTACACAAAATGGTACGAAACCTCGCACAGATATCCTATATAAAAGTTTAAGACCTGCTATGAATCATAGCATCGTTCATCGTTCTAAAACTTGATGAAAGCAAGGTTATTGTAATGGATATCTCCAAGGATTTTGAAGGAGTGCGGAACAAAACATTTGTCTAAAAACTGATTGCCTAAGGCGTCGGTAGTGACTTCTCTCTTGGGATTATGAGCTTCTACTCTGATTGCTCTATTCGTGTTGTTATAGAGGCTATAGCCTCGAAAAAGCATTCCCTTAGCGCGAAAGTGTCGCAGAGTTCAGTCCTCTTTCTTTCTCTCCTTAACCCTGTTATCGACAAATAATCCTATCTACTTCGCCCATTTGTCATTCACACTTCATCCCTTCATACTCTCTCAACTCTGTGAAGAATGAGAGGGCACGGCGCATCATGATTGACACACTTAATAACGACCCACAAACAATCTTCAAGTGGGGTCCAGCGAGCAGGGTTGATTTTAATTCTCGCAAGATCCAATGTTGTCTGTCTGTATCCCATAAACGAGTCTCACTACATTCCAATGAAATCCTGGTTATGAGTGAAATTGCGGAATTGGCAGCTGTTGGTGCCCACTAAGAACAATCTTCGATGGAAAGATCATATTTTTTGCATGTCGAAAGAAGCTACAAGTGCCCCAGCTTTCGGAATTTAACTCTCACTTGTTGTTGGAGGCTTCAACATCCTATTTGAACGCATCCAAAACTATGCAAAGCTTATGGGATACAATGTGAGATTCTTGTAATTCTCATCTGCTTCATGGGGATAGCGATAGAAGTAGACGAGTATTGCACCATCCCGAGCTAGGATTCGAACCTAGGGCCACGGTACGAGAAGTCAGCGCACTACCCACTGTACTATCGAGGCTGGCAGATATATTTAAGTGGCCTTATTCTTCAGATACTTGTTTGCAGATACTTGTTTGTTAACTATTCAAAGGAGACGAACATGAGAAAAGCATACAATTTCCGATCATCTGCTGGAAATGCTGATCTAATTTACCCCCTTCGGGGCCAATAAATTGAAAATTTTATAGAAATTTTATCCAAAATCATAAACTTTGTGAAATTAAATTTTATTGTTTTTTAAGAAATTCCAAAACACCATTTTTATATTTTTGTAAATTTTTTTTACATTGTATTAATTGAACGAAAATAAAAAATTTATTGAAATTAATGTTTATTAGTTCACAGAAGTTCCAAATAATTATTTTTATATTCAAAAAAAAATTTGTTACATTTTATTACTTCAACCGAACCAAAAACTTATTGATTTTAATTTTTATTGTTTTACAGAAATTCTAAAACAACAATTTTTATATTTGTAAAATTTTTTGAAAACGTATTAAAGTAATCTTTATTGTTTTACAGAAATTTCAATTGAATTTCTTGTAATTAATGTAATTAATTCCAAAACACCATTTTTATATTTTTGTAAATTTTGTTTACATTTTATTAATTAAACGGATATCAAAAATGTATTGAAATTAATGTTTATTAGTTCACAGTTCCAAAAAATTATTTTTATATAAAAAAAAATTTTTTACATTTTATTACTTGAACCGAACACAAAAATTTATTGATTTTAATTTTTATTGTTTTACAGAAATTCTGAAACAACAATTTTTATATTTGTAAATTTTTTTTTTATATTTTGTTACTTGATGCAAAATCGAAAACGTATTGAAAGTAATCTTTATTGTTTTACAGAAATTTCAATTGAATTTTTTGTAATTAATTTTACTTTGTTATATTTGCCAAATTTCCTAGCATTCTAATATTTTGATATATAAAGTGAACTGAAAGATGAGAACAACTAAAGTTAAAAGTACAAAAATTGTATGCACAAAAATTACAAAATAAAATCGTGTTTTTGAATCTAATCAATCTTCAATCTAATAATAACTTTGAATCTAATTAAAAATGTATTATGCAGTTTAATACATTTTTCGGTGATTTACTTTACCGCTGTTTTTACTAGACAAACCAGAAAACATTTTTTGCTTGCAATTTCTATATAAAATTTTTGTTTTTAATGTCTTTGATTTCGAGTTAGTTTTGTCGCATAAACACAAAGCACAGAAAACAAAATTAATTGCTTGGCACGTGGCGCTTCTATCGATGGCAACAAAAGAAAAATACCGAAATGCAAATTTAAATGCTAAACATTTTTTTTTTACAAAATACAAAAAAACCAACAAAACAAGAAGCTGAAAGCGTTGAGAGAATTTAAAAATTACGCAAAATATGTGAAATGAGGATATTTAGTGAATGCCACAGTTGCAGAAATTACAGTTAAAGCTGCAGCGGCCAGCATGTTGCAGCAACTGAGGTCGGCACAATATCGTTTTTGGTGATTATGTGTGCGCGCGCTAATGTGGTTAAAAATGTTTGTCGATTGCACAAACACACCCACACACACACACACATAGTTATATATATACATATATATGTATAAAAAAAACATATACATAAATATCTATGCACGTAACGCAGCGCTAGAGACAAGAGCGCGCAATTACAAATGAGACGTCAACGCTGTGGCGACGGCGACCGCGACGCCGACAGCGACAGCGACTATGGAATGCGGTTTTGACAAGTTCTTCTAAATTGTACAGGCCAACTTTGACGCTCATGCCCGGCCTGCCTCCATTCGAAGCGATAAAAGATACACAGATACTCGCACACACACACACACACACACACACACTTTTACAGATACTCGAGCGCACGTAGCCAAATGGCTGTTGCTGTTGTTGTTGTTGCTGTTGTAGTAGTGGTGCGCCACATACAAATGCGCAACGCACCTTCCGACGAACACGACCAGCTAAGTCAGCCAGCGAGTCAGCGAGTCAGCCAGCGAGCGAGCAGCTTCAAAGCGCTCTACGCCAAAGAGGTAAACGAATTGAAAATAGGCTGCTGCTGCTCGTCGCGCAGATAGTGTTGGCAACACCAGCAACAACTACAATAATAACAACAACAACACATTAGCAGCAGCAACAGCAAGCACATTCAATAAAAGAGCAAAAATCCAGAAATATTTTTGTGGCATTAACTGCAACGCGCGTGTGTGTGTGTGTATTTTACTACTTCTCTGTGTGTGTGTGTGTGTGTGTGAGCGTTTGAATTCATTATGGCAGCGCATAGTTGCAGTGGAATGCATACAGGGTGCTGCGCATTTATTTATTTTGCTTACATAAAATTCCAACATTTTTTCGTTTCGACTAAACAAAACAACAAAAACAAAATATGCCAAAGAAAAAAAAATCTGAAATGCAAAAGAAACAAACACAGAAGTGTGCATTCCAAAATGGAAACCAGCACCGAGCGCTGTCAACGCCCCCACTGTGAACGGCGCAAGCGGAGAGTGCGCGGTTTGCGCACACAAATATGCAGAGGACAACAACAACAACAACAACAATAGTAACAAAACAAAAAACAACGACAACATTGACGCTGGCAATTGCCACTGCAACTGGGCATACTTTGCATGCATTCTTGCCGCTCATGCCCCTTTCTCTCCCCCCCTGACACTCTCTTCGCCTTTGCTCCCTTGTCGCTGCCAGCGGCCTGTGGCCAGCGCACAATTTTATGCGCTCATTCGATATGGCCTGACAATTTCGCTACTATGTCTTTTGCCTCTGTCGCTGAGCAATGTGTTTTTTCGCTTAACAGCAACAACAACAACAACAACAATAACACACAACTCTATGTAGCCGCAGAGACAACGCGCACCAACGACGAGTGACTGAGGAGCAGCTGTGCCGCACAGTGTGGGGCAGGGGAGAGCACAATCGCTGTGCAATTGCACATTTTTGTATTGTAACTCCATTGTTGTTGTTGTTGCTGTTGTTCTTATTCTTATTTGTTGTCGTTGTTTTTTTTTGCTTTGGCCGTTTTGTTATTTGTGTGTGCGTTGTTCGTTCTTTTGCTGTGCGCATTCTACTCCTATTTTTTTTTATATTTTGTATATGTATAAATTTTTTTCATGTTTTTGTTGCTGTTGTTGTCATAGTTGTTGCTGCCGTTTGCATTTGTTGTAATTTCTATATTTTTTTGTTTTTGTAGACTGACATGAATGTCAGCGTTTGTTGCATTTGAGTGCGGCTCGAGTTGGCTTTGGGCTTTGCTGCTGCAGTTGTTATTCATTGGGTTGTTGTTATTGTTGTTGTTGTAATTGTTTTGTTGCTGGCAACCATAGCCGGTTTCTTGTCACATGCAGAAACTATTTTGTTGGCATTTTATACATAAAGCTGCTTCAAACTGCTTCGGATCGATGTCGATGTTGTTGTTGTGTTACTTGTTGTTGTGGTTGTTGTTAATCTTGCTGCCGTTTCGATATCATCGAATGTTGGCTGTCATTGCAGATTCTAGACTTGTTTTTGTTATTGTTATAATAGTTGTTGTTGTTACTGTCATCGTTGTTGTTATTATTGTTGTTGTTGTTTTGACTGTCATAGTTTTTGTTGTTGTTATTATTGTTACTGTCATACTTGCTATAGTTCTTGTTGTTGTTGCTTTCATTGTTGCCATTATTTTGTTGTTGTTGTTGTTGTATGTTTGTTGCGCTTGAATGCGACTTAATGCCATTTTGATTGGCGAAGGTGTGTACAGCAATAGAGTTCATACAGGGTGTAGTGGAGTTTGAAATTGTAATTTGAAAAATTTTTGATTTTGAAAAAAAAATTATTTTTTAGCTAAAGTTTGCTTCTTTGGTGTAGTTTCCTTTAAAACACTTTATTTAAGAGTTTTTTGTTAAGAATTTATATGAAAAACTCACCTCAACTCAAGTCAACTCAACTCGACTCAACTCAACTCAACTCGACTCGATTTGACTTGACTCGACTCAACTCGACTCGACTCGACTCGTCTCGACTCGACTCAACTCAACTCAACTCAACTCAACTCAACTCAACTCAACTCAACTCAACTCAACTCAACTCAACTCAACTCAACTCAACTCAACTCAACTCAACTCAACTCAACTCAACTCAACTCAAATCAACTCAACTCAACTCAACTCAACTCAACTCAACTCAACTCAACTCAAATCAACTCAACTCAACTCAACTCAACTCAACTCAACTCAACTCAACTCAACTCGACTCGATTTGACTTGACTCGACTCGACTCGACTCGTCTCGACTCGACTCAACTCAACTCAACTCAACTCAACTCAACTCAACTCAACTCAACTCAACTCAACTCAACTCAACTCAACTCAACTCAACTCAACTCAACACAACTCAACTCAATTGAACTGAACTGAACTGAACTGAACTCAACTCAACTCAACTCAACTCAACTCAACTCAACTCAACTCAACTCAACTCAACTCAACTCAACTCAACTCAACTCAACTCAACTCAACTCAACTCAACTCAACTCAACTCAACTCAACTCAACTCAACTCAACTCAACTCAACTCAACTCAACTCAACTCAACTCAACTCAACTCAACTCAACTCAACTCAACTCAACTGATTGATGTCTCTTAGTTATGTATAAACTGCGATTCTAAAATGATTAGGGATTTGCCCAGACAAAAAGTCCTATTACGATTGCTGAAGAAATTGAGCTACTCTCAGTACTCTGAATAGAGCTGCCAGAAGAGTTCTGAAGCTTATATCAGTAGATAACTTCGCTCGTCGTAGTAGTAGTAATAGTAGTAGTAGTAGAAATAGTAGTAGGAGTAATTATAATAGTACTAGTAGTCTAGGAGTCTAGAAACATATCAGAACTCTTCTTCGGGAATATTTATCTGCGGCGTGCCATATAAATCTCCTCAGTTATCTATCCATTTCCATCATCACATCCATTGTGTGGTTTTCAAATAAATATTTTAAATACAGCTGCCAAAGTGGGGCATTAGAAATTAAAAAAAAAAGGTTTGAAGGTTTTTGGACAAAAATTTGTATAGAGTCGCGAATATTAGCTTTAGAACCATTATTTTTATAATGTAAGGATTCAGTGATCTGCTCAAATTACTTGAAATCAGTGACATTCTGTAAACTAAGAAAGAATCAGAGGCATTAATGTGTGGCAAGTCAGCTTGCTTCGGTTCAAGTAACTGCAAGTGGTTTTTAATTACGAACTTACACTTTGGGGAGAAATTAAAGAAAATATTTAAGCTGCTTATTGAATGATGTTCTTAAGCATCTTAGACTGTCATATTTTGGTAATGGCGTACATGACTTGAGTGATGAGTGATGACTTTTTACATTGTTTTGGTTCTGAACTTCCCACTCATC
This sequence comes from Melieria crassipennis, assembly GCA_963668005.1. NCBI lineage: Eukaryota > Metazoa > Arthropoda > Insecta > Diptera > Ulidiidae > Melieria > Melieria crassipennis. Next base: position 146,445,474 of record OY764961.1, on the reverse strand, counting down.
GAACCTAAAGTCAATGGAATGCTAACGATTTCGACCTCAGTGCTGTTCGCAGTTGGGTTCTTAAAATTGAAGTTAACCTTACACACATACATATGTCATTAAATACATGACATATATGTATGTATGAATGTAGTACGTCAACATATGCACACAAAATACTGCAGCCAAACGGACATGACTCGCAGCCTATGACCACCCGAAACTGTCGGTCATTGATCATTTGACACACTCGTCCACACACTAAGTGCCAATAAAATTCAATAAAAACAACAACAACAGCAACAACAAATAAATAAAAAGGGAAAAACGAGAACACGCCGCACAGCAACGCCACTCAAAAGTATTGAGCAAGAATTTCAGGAATGCAGTCGATCGAGTTGGGCTGATGAGAAATTCTTAAAATTGTTTCTTCACGAAATGTGGTTCTTATTGTTATTGTTGTTGTTGTTAATTTAATTTCAGCTCATTTCCTACAAGCAGCAACATTTAACAATACCTTGTGAATCTTATCACTTCATTAGGCCCCGCAACCACATACAAACAAAATATAAAAAAAGAAAAAAAACAACCAAGAAACCGAAGGCAAACAATAAACCATAACATTCGGTTGAGGCAAGAATTCCAAAAGCACAAAAAAGGGCAAAATTCCTCATGAATTTTCGGCTTAAGTGCTTAAGTAGTTCGATTGAGCGAGGAGTTGGCGATGGCCGAAGGCAAAACAGACGTCGACGGAGCGCAAAATGCACCACATGTGGAAATAAAATCGGTAAAAAGTGCATGTTTAACATATCGACAGCAGTTAATCGGCGCAAGCACACACACACACACACACACACATATAGTAAGTGTGTGTGCAGTTGGCTGTGTATTGGGGGGGCAGCTGCATGGTTCGCCCTAAGGGCGAAAAAAATGACGCGAATGCAGTCAGCGCGCCACACAAAGCAAAACACAAAAAAAAATATGATAAAGAAAGAAAAAAATCAAAAATATGAAATTATGGCGGCAGCAGATGCTGCGAGCGCATGCAGACGTAGCTGGAATGCACAAAGGCTGCACGCGCATGCGCGATGTGTGAGTGCGATTGTGAGTGTGGCTCGGCGACTGACTGCGAACCAGTCAAAACCCATGGATCGACGCACGGACGGACGCACGGACAGAGAGGAAGCCACATCGTGAAGAGGGCATTAAATGCTACTGAAAAATAATAATAAACGTTGGCGAGCCAAGAAGATGCGGCAATCATGGCTGGTTGCTGGCTGCCAGGGCAGGGCACCATAAGCTGGAGGAATGCATTTCGAGTTGTTTTATTTTTTTAATTTTTTTTAAATTTTTTTTTGGCGCGCTTGTGGGGCACAATTTCTGAGTATCTGCGTGCGCACATAACCTTTTCTTTTTAGTTTGGTTTGCTGGCACTGCGTTTCGAATGACACTGTCGCTGTGGAATGCACTAAAAATTCATTGTAAAAAAAACGTTTACTACAAAAAAGTGTAAAATAATACGAAAAAAGTTGTATGTGTGATGGCCAGTGTGCAGGGTTCTGTGTTTTACTTGAAACTGTTGTTGTTATTGTTGTTTTCTTGTTATAATTACTCATAATTGACGCATAGAAATGTGACTTTAAATTGCAGTTAAATGCAATTTATACAAAATTTTTCAACTTTTTCCAACTTTTTCTCTCTCGGAATGATTCTGTTGAGATGATTGAAGTGAATTTAACTATTAAGAGATTTTTATATTATAGGTTTCTTCTGCAAAACAATGAACTTTTCTAAACTAACAAAATTTAGAAAAAGCTAAAATGGTTCAAAAAGATTACAGAGATCTTAAGATCTCTTAACCAAAACTATTCTGACAATAAATTCAGGAAGAAATTTTTAAGTATTATTACAAAACCAAGAAGAATATGGCAACAGATTTATGACGATATAACAAATTTAACAAAACAAAAAGGAATATGAAAACCTTGGGCTGATCTAAAGTCATTCGAGTACAGATGCAGCTGAAGATAAGATAATTCAAGTTGAGTTAAGTTTAGCAAGTAAAATTATGTTGAGTTTGCGTAGTAGAGTTCTTTGGTCAGTAAGTAGTGGTTATAGCGACTCTTTAAACAAAGCAGATCTCACATTCTTCTTCTAATTGCACCCAAAAAGTATCAACACTCAACAAACACAAGAATTTCCTTCATGAAATTCTCCAGTGAGATCTGGGAATAACACATTGAAACTTAGGTTTTAAATAAAGAAGATGTATGCGTCTTTACGTTCTCTATGAGTCATTTAGATACTTGAGAGATAACACTACTAATGCACCTTTTCTTTTAAATAAAACAGAAATCTACATTCTTAAAATTGTCTCGATTCCATGCATTTTCACAAAATGAAGATCTATGAAATGCAAAGGCTCTTGCGATTCAAAACTACTCTTTAAACAAGATAAAGAAGATCACCAGATTCTTCTGATTGCAACCCAAAAAGTATCAACACTCAACAAACACAAGAATTTCCTTTATGAAATTATCCAGTGAGATCTGGGGATAACACATTGAAACTTAGGTTTTAAATAAAGAAGATGTATGCGTCTTTACGTTCTCTATGGTTCATTTAGATACTTGATAGATAACACTATGCACCTTTTCTTTTAAATAAAACAGAAATCTACATTCTCAAAATTGTCTCGATTCCATGCATTTTCACAAAACGAGAAAGATCTAGTTATGAAATGCAAAGGCTCTAGCGATTCAAAACTACTCTTTAAACAAGATCAAGAAGATCACCAGATTCTTCTGATTGCAACCCAAAAAGGACCAACACTTAACAAATCCAAGAATTTTCTTTATGAAATTCTCCAGTGAGATCTGGGGATAACACAATGAACCTTAGCTTTTAAATAAGAAGGATGTATGCGTCTTTACGTTCTCTATGAGTCATTTAGATACTTGAGAGATAACACTACTAATGCACCTTTTCTTTTAAATAAAACAGAAATCTACATTCTTAAAATTGTCTCGATTCCATGCATTTTCACAAAACGAGAAAGAACTAGTTATGAAATGCAAAGGCTCTAGCGATTCAAAACTACTCTTTAAACAAGATCAAGAAGATCACCAGATTCTTCTGATTGCAACCCAAAAAGTATCAACACTCAACATTCTCAAACTCAACAAACAAATTTCCTATATGAAATTCTTCAGTGAGATCTGGGGATAACACAATGAACCTTAGCTTTTAAATAAGGAGGATGTATGTGCCTTTACGTTCTCTATGAGTCATTTAGATACTTAAGAAAACAATTTTTATTTTAAATAAAACTGACCTCCATATTCTCAAAATTTTCACGATTCTATGTATCTATTCAAAACGAAGACTATGCCATGAGTCAGGTCGATCTTTATCTGATATGCATCTTTATAAATCTTAGCACTTATACAAAGAGGATCTGCATCATCTTTATTTTCTTTACATGGGTACTTAGTGCTATGAAAGGTTTGTAGCCTTCTTGCTCACCCTTACATCATCATCATCATCAGCATCATCATCATCATCATCATCCATACGTCCGTTGGATCCTCATCTGATCAAGATCACTTTTAATTTTCCACGATCTCTTCTAGTGAGTTACATATATGCTCATAACACTATGTAGCTCATCCTCAATAAAAAGGATCAGCACTTTCACACAAAAAGCAGATCTATGCCACGAGTCAGATAGATCTTCTTTAATACTTTGTTAGTCTTCTAAAACGAATATTCTTGAATATACACTAAAAGAAGATCTTTGCTATAAGTCTGGTAGATTGTAATCTAATGATACTATGAATCTCAGCGCCTGAAGAAAGACGGTTTTCACAACTTCACATTATCTATGCATGGGTGGTCAGTTAGATCTTTAGCTGACGAAGATCACTTCTAAGTTCTACGATCTCTTCTAGTGAGTTATATGCTCATAACACTATGTAGCTCATCCTCAATAAAAAAGATCAGCGCTTTCACAACAAAAGCATATACACAAATAAATTTCCTACGTCCTCATGTTTTCCATGTGTTCTATGTTCACTCTAGAAGACTTGATGACCTAAAAAATCATCTAAAAAGATGGTTCTGCACAATCTCCTTCACCTTCGCCGGTCCACTATGATTTTACGAGCCCATAAGTAAACAAAAATAGACAATCGCATTCTATGCTCGAGTTGGATTTTAATTACTAAACTTTGGACCCAGTGTCTATGTTCTCAGTGGCCATTCTAACCTGACCTTTCTCTACAATACTCCATGCTTGGCAATAAAATCTTTAAGTAATTATCGATTAAATAAATTTATGCTCGGAAAATCTTCGAACGAGTCGTTCAAATACCAGAATTTAATATTAGTGGCACGCAAAGTCGCCACCGCATTCCAATGTGGCCACAAGTATCCACTTAAAAATACCACTGGCTGATGGTTTGTCCGTCTGGCCGACTCTGTGTCTGTCTGTCTACATGGAAAATTGCTATGTGCGCTGCTGTCAGTCGTGGAGAGCACACATTGCTGCCCATAGGCGCATATATCACAAGCAGCCCGCGATCGTCTCGTCCCCAGCACAGTGGACGAAGTGTTCGTATTAAGTCGCCCATAAAGCAGCGCGTAGACAGCTGGATTTTGGGCGCAGAAGGCCGAGTGCCGTGGACGTCGACAGCGACGCGGACAACGCGGACACAGCGCGCCAGTGGTTGTGCATCTGAATGACTCGACTGGCTGTGGTTGATGTGGGCTCATGACGGGTCATCGATGAGCATGTGTGTGTGTGTGTGTGTGTGAAGGTGCTGGAACTTTGCTTAATTTTCTACTCACGTTTGTTTGAAAAAAACCAAAAAGGAAATAAAAACAAAAACATAGAGACAAGAGCAACAAATATGCTAAGGAATGACAGCTGAATTATTATAAATCGATACTTGAGAAGGTTTTTATTTGTTCTTGTTGTTACTGTGGAGTTTATTGTCTTATGCTGCTCCGCTTTGCATGGCAATAAAAATTGTGGCTATTTGATGGGGCGTCATGGAAAAAATTGTAATAAGTAGTTGGAAGTGACAATGAAAAATTGTGCTATAAATTGTTGCTTGCATTGCTTAGATGCGGCGGGCACAAGCGATGAGGTGGACGTGCATACATACACGTGCATACGTACACATACGTATATGTATGTTTGTATGTAAGTATGTGTTGAGGCGTATTCAGCGCAGGGTTGCGGAAGCAACAGGTAACAATTTGAAAGAGAAATTAGTGGGGAACTGATGTAAATAGTTCGTGGGGGAGATTTTCGAGATTTTTGGCATTTGACTTGTGGAATGTGGTCAAAGTTAACACTAAAAATTTAACGACTTGGACATTAAAACCCAATGCAATGATAAGTCAATTCAAAATTTCAAAGTTTTGTCATAATCCATTGACAGGGCAGCAGCCAAGGGGAGCAGGGAGGCGCCAGTTAAATAATTTAAACATTGTTTTGCAACTGAAGTTTTTTAGAGATGTGAAAATTCTTGAAAATTTCATACATTTATTGTTTTGTAACTGAAATTCGATCTACGAAAAACTGCCTTTGGAGATGTGAAAATTTTTACAAATTTCATATATTTATTGTTTTGTAACTGAAATTCGATTTACGAAAAACTGCCTTTGGAAATGTGAAAATTTTTACAAAATTCATATATTTATGTAACTGAAATTCGATCTACGAAAAACTGCCTTAAGAAATGTGAAAATTTCATATATTTATGGTTTTGTAACTGAAGTTCTGTGAAAATTTAAGAAATGTGAAAATTTGTGAAAATTTCCCATATTGATTGCTTTGCAACTGAAGTCAGATCTACGAAAAAACTGTCTTAAAACATGTGAAAATTTCATATATTCATTGTTTTGTAACTGAAATTCGATCTACGAAAAACTGCCTTTGGAGGTGTGAAAGGTTTTTTAAATTTCATATATTCATTGCTTTGTAACTGAAGTCAGATCTACGAAAAAACTGCCTTAAGACATGTGAAAATTTCATATAGTTATGGTTTTGTAACTGAAGTTCTTTGAAAATTTAAGAAATGTGAAAATTTGTGAAAATTTCCCATATTGATTGCTTGGCAACTGAAGTCAGATCTACGAAAAAACTGCCTTAAGACATGTGAAAATGTTGTGAAAATTTGTGAAATTTTCTTATTGAATAGTAGTTTCAGATCAAAGCTGGTAAACTGCACAATTTCTTCATTCACAGACACAGGAAAGGAAATAATTATAGTAGAAAAATTGTAGTCAAAGAAGCGGCAACAGGCAAATACAGGTTTGCGTTGGCCCGCTGCTGCAAATTTACACATGTATGTACATACATATTTATGTGTGTGTGTTTGTGAAACAAGTGCATATGCCCACATCTCTCGGTACATGCTGCACACTTGAACGAGATAAAACATTAAGCAGCAGAAAACTTAGAGCTGCGAAAGATTTTCTCAAGTCTCAATGAGGAAATAAACGCAAACGCACACACACACACACGCATACATACATGAATGCAGCGGCGACACCAACAGCAACAACAACAACATAGGCCGCTGTGGCATGTGTGGTTGTAAGGCAAAAATAAGAAAACAAAAACCGCTCAATTGCAGTGGAAAGCGAATAAAATGCAGCAGCGATATAAAGTTCCCCCCTTGCGTTACCTTGCCCGCTGCACATTTATCGCTCTTTGGCGAATTTTCAGCGAGATCTTCGCACATGCTGCCATACAGGCGAACAGTTCACAGTACACGGCGAAAATTTCATTGAATCTTGGGAAATTTTAATGATTTTTGAGTTTATAAAAAAGAAAAGAAATAAGTTGAATTTAAAAAATTTGTGCAAATTTGAACAATTTTATGCTATAATTTATAAGTTTTGCTATAATTTCGACTACGTTTTTTTCGTAGTGTACGTCAGCTACGAAACTATCGCGCGCCACGGCATGGCAGCAATGTGTACATGCCACGAATACATGAACTCAGAGGCGAGGAAAAAGGAAAATTACTACAAAAAATGAAAATAAAAAAACTACAAAAAAATTGAGATAAAAATGCGCCTGGCAGCAGAAGTGGAAAAAATTGCAAGACGAAGAAATCGTGGCAATAATGCTGCAAATAATTTTTCCGAGCAGTGCGCGCGCAGAATTTTCGCTTTTTTTCAAAGCGCACAGCAGATGCTGTCACACAGACACACACACACACACACTCATGCACCATTCATGCATGTGGCTAGAGCGAAGGCTTAGGCTGCTTTATTGTAAGACCTTAAGCTCGACTTAAGCAGCTAACTACTTACATACTTCTATGCAACGTGGCAAAGCATAAGTCAGACATTGATTTGACGTTTGCGTACTTGATGCGCACTTGGAATTCCGCTTTCGGACTCTATTCGCCGCTGCCATTCCAGCTTGTCGTGCAAACTTGCAACAACAACAACAACAACAAACATACACACTTCCTCCGAGCGAACTTGCGTTACATTGCATGCGGCATCCGTTCGCCGCATAGTCCAATCATGCTTGCGCCACTATAGACGCTGCGATTTTGCTCTTATGATGCTGTCTTATTGTTGTTGCTGTTGTTGTTGTTGCTATAGTGGTTGGCTGCTGGTACTTGTGCATCGAGTGTTGTATGTTGTATGTTGGCTTTTCGTGCACATTTATGCGCGCAATAAAATTTTTATCATGTTGATTGAGTTTCTTGGCGTTGGCGCGCCGAGCTGCGCCGCGCCGCGACTTGACAGCGTTATACAATTTGCGCCATGCGCAGAGTTGCGTACATGTGCCTTAAGCATGTAAGGCAATATGTATCGTATATGCATACATATGTATGTACTTATATATATGTGTGTGTATGTACTGTACAATGTAATGCAGGGCAAGGCATCGTTGGCCAAGTGCTATCGTCAGTTGTGCGAAGTCCATATATACATACATACATATGTCAGTTTGTGAATATTTATGTAAGCAAGCACATATATTGTTGGGTATATAGGGAGAGAGCAAAAAATGTTGCAAGACAATTGAGTTTCAGACAAAATTTGTGACTGAAAAAATTTTCACAACCGTTCAAAACAAATTGTTTCAAAATTTTCTTTATCTATAATGTTTATGGGACATTGTAATAAGGTTTCCTAACCCTCACGGCACTGAAAGATACACTAAAGAATCCAACTTATCAGCCTCTAATTTCACTGTAATAACTTACTTTAACTAAATCACAGTTAACCTAATCAATTCTTACATAGCCTATGAGGCCAAACCTAACATACCTAAACCAAATCTAACCACACTGTAAAATACACCAAAGACCCAATGTATCACTCTTTAATCTATTGTCCTCAGACATCCACTTTGACTAACCTAACCCAACTAAATCAAACCTCAAAACCCCAAAACAAACCAAACTTGACCTCACTGTAAAATGCACCAAAGAACCCAATTTATTATCCTTTAATCTAATCTCACTCACTTCAACCTCACCTAACCCATCTTAACCAAACCTAACCTTACCAAATCAAACCTAACTTCACTGTTAGACACGGCAAAGAACCTTTAAACGTCTAGTCTCACTTTAGAGCTAATTTAACCTAAACCTAACCAAACCGTACCAAAACAAATCAAACCTAATTTCAATGTTAGATAAACTTACATATATATGTATGTCCAACACAATAGTTAAGCGTATGTGTACTGGACTCGTAAGTATGAAGTATAGCAAAGGCTGTATGGGTTCGATACCCACTTAAGGCTTGGGCTTTGTACTTCTCCAATGTTTCCAATTTAATATTACAAAGTTTAGTCCATTACCTTGTAACACATTTCTATGATTCGCACTACAATCAGCTGAGATGAACAGTCCTAGCACAGACTAACGCAGCGTTCATCGAAGACACCAATCCTCTCATATCAACTTCTTCTCTCCATCAGCAACGGATGCGCAAATGGCGATTATATAACTTAGTCAAAAGTCTAGTCTAGTCTAGTCTAGTCTAGTCTAGTCTAGTCTAGTCTAGTCTAGTCTAGTCTAGTCTAGTCTAGTCTAGTCTAGTCTAGTCTAGTCTAGTCTAGTCTAGTCTAGTCTAGTCTAGTCTAGTCTAGTCTAGTCTAGTCTAGTCTAGTCTAGTCTAGTCTAGTCTAGTCTAGTCTAGTCTAGTCTAGTCTAGTCTAGTCTAGTCTAGTCTAGTCTAGTCTAGTCTAGTCTAGTCTAGTCTAGTCTAGTCTAGTCTAGTCTAGTCTAGTCTAGTCTGCTCGAAAGTTAAAGTAAAATTTCTGCTAAAGCTCGCTAAAAGACTCGTCTATTCATTAATCACAACTAACTGTACATCGCGACCCCAAAGCAACACTTTGTCTGGCATCGCTAAGGAATCAACGATATCAATGTATGACCTCTTTGGCCTCACAAATCCCTCTTACTTAACCAAACTGTGTGAGCTGAACGTCAAACGTTTGTCAATAGTTGCAAATAATTAAAAACTATTATTAAACATTATAAAGACTTTTTATTACATAAAAATATCTAAAAATTTGTATAAATCCAACTCATATCGCATGTGCGATTGCTACCAAAGTGCAAACAAAAATTCCAGATCTTCGTATAGCGTTTTTTTCGTTTCGTCGATGTTGATTTTGTTCATCGAATGAAATCGAAAAATACCTTAAATCGGGTACACAACAAACACGCGCACACATTACTCATTGTTACAGATATGAGAAGACATAACTAACCTGAGCCAACGTCAGCGACGGCAGCAAATCGCCGACGTCAACGACGGCACAAAATGTGCTCGACAATTGACGCAGCGACTGTTGAACGTTATCGTTGTAGGGTAAAGCGAATGGCAAATCAAATAAATTCCACCCCATAGCTATGGGTACAACAACAATAATAAAAAACTACAAATCACAACAACAACAACGACAACCAGTAGAAGTAGTTGTTGTCAGTTTTTGCACGCTTTATTAACGAAATGCCACAAAAATTCCAAAGCCATTTTTACCGATGACAGACGGCATTTTTACAAATAGATGAAGGCACACACACAGCCACATAAATATGTACATATTTATACATAACACTGTGCGACAAAAATAAACAAAATTTTTCACACCGGCAAAAGTCCGTATGGGCGTGAAAGTAGAGACCAAATATAGTAATACTGCGTACTCAGTTTTTTATTTCTATAACCTTTGCACTTTTAAAAGGACTTCAAAATTTTGAAGGGGATACAATATATAAAAATTAGAAAAAATACTTAACTTCGTTGGAATATGGCGATATGTATATCAAATGAAAGAGGAAAGGCTCAAGAATTTGAATAAAATTAATATTTTATCTATTTGTAAAAAAGGAAATGAAAAAGGTCCTTTGAAAATTTTAATCCTTTATATCCTCGAAAATTTATATCGAATTTTCTTGAAATGTGAGTATGTTAAAACCGCATATCTCCTTGATCACGTGTCACAATTTCATTATTCTCGCTTCATTGGTTTTGTATCTATTTATTATTTAAAATACTGATACTCAAATAATTTTGAATTTTTCTACTTCATTAGAGTTGCAGCTTCCGCCTTTTTTTTAATAACTTTCGAGCCAATAAAGATAGAGTAATGAAATTTTCACACGTGATCAAGGAGATTTGGGGTTTTAACATACTAACTTCTCAAGAAAATTCTATGTAAATTTTCAAGGAAATTAAGGATTAAAATTTTCAAAGGACCTTTTTCATATCCTTTTCTTACAAATAGATTAAAAATTAATTTTATTTAAATTCTTGAGCCTTTCCTCTTTCATTTGATATACATATCGCCATATTCTAGCGAGCATAAGTATTTTTTATATTATTTTTATTTTGTATCCCCTTTAAAATTTTAAAGTCCTTTTAAAAGGGCAAAGGATGTAGAAATGAAAAACTGAATACGCAGTATTACTATATTTGGTCTCTAGTTTCACGCACATATGGATTTTTTTCGGTGTGAAAAATGCTGTCGCACAGTGTAACATAAGCACACATGGCAGCGTCAACTATAACGTGAGCTGTGTGTTGTGTTGTCATAGCGCCATTCAATATAAGTCGATATACATATATATAAGTATATATATTTATATATGTATATAAAAGTATGTTTGTATATTTGTGCATATGTGCAGCTCTTTTAAATGCTTATCATGGCGTGTTCAATTTCTTTTGTGTTTGTTTTGTGTGATTTCATTGTTTATTTTGCTTATTTTGATTCTTCTATTTTTGTTAGTTTTATTTTGCTTTTTTTCCTCTTTACGGTTTGTCGTTTTCTTCTTCTTTATTTTTATTTTATATGTTATATGTTTCTTATCTTTTTTGCTTTAATATTAATTTCATTTAATTTGAATTTGTTTTGTTGCTTTTCGCATAGTTGACGCTGTTGCATTGATGGCAGCTGTTGGTGTTGTTTTTGTTTTTGTTGATATCGCTGTTTGCTTTTGCTGCATGCGCCGTGTCTATTTTGCATTTATGGCTTTGCCAGTCCCAAAACAGGCTTCAGAGATGCGGTTGGCATTCCATGTCGAACCAAGCGATGCGATGCCATGTGCTGAAATCTTAGCTTTCGCTGACGTCGACAATTTGCAGTGCATTTTAAACAAAATATTGTGACCATTTGGGTGAATGGAAATGTGGCAGGAATCGCTTTGAGATTTTTTCTTATACACAGATATATGATCGCCAAGATCGAATTTGTTATTATTATTATTTTCGGTTATTGGTATGGCAAATGCAAAGTAACGAATGTGTGTGAATGTGTGTTTAAGTGTATCGTTGCCTCTTTCTTTAGTGGCGCACACGGGATTTCATTTTGGACCAACAAGGCAGAAGTCTCTTATGAAGCCTCATCGAAGAGACAACCCAAATATTATTGAGTATAATTTCTGAGATACCATGAATCCGAAGCGATACTCGAGCCTAGGTTTGAGTTCCCATGGTAGCCAACATTGAAATTTAAAAAATTAATAACACTGTGCGTGAAATTTACCCTAAAAAATTGAGACATGGGGGGACCTACTGAGCGACTTTTCTATAGGTATACTGAGTTGAGATCCACCAGCCGTTTGGCTGGATTGGCTCTAGTTTAAGAGAAATCCGTCTTTGAAGTTTGCTCATTTTAGTCGAGTTCGAATTTGTCGACGAACTAAATGTAAGGACCTTAATCAAGAATATTTTTGGATTTTTTTTGTGTTTTTTTTTTTCAATTTTTTTTTATAAATTAATAAACATTCAATTTCAAATAAAAACAAATATATATGTACATAGTTTTAGTCAAATAATAATCAAGCATGAAAACAAACAATTGTTGGCTTATATATGTACATACATGACGACTTCTGGCCAATGGTCGATTTTTCGACTACTGAAAAGTACGCGGTGCTGAGAGGTAAAAATATTTTCATAATCTTATGGATATCAATTGATTGTGGAAATTTGGTCTTTAGGCTTCATAAATAATCAATAATAAATCAATAATTTGAAAAGGTTATATATTTTTCAGAATATTCAAAATATGACTAAAAAAAATGCTTTCTTCGTGCCTTCGCCAACATCTCTAAATTTATCGTTTTTAAAAAAAATTATTATTTCGAGGGGTTACCAAAAGACCAAAGCTATTTTCTGCATCAAAAGTTCAAAGATATAATGTCTAAGTGCAGAGCTACTCTCCTTCAAAGTGGCTGGTCGAAAAATCGACAAGCGGCCGAAAATGGGTTAAAAAACTTCTCGCGGTTAGAATAAAAACCAAAAGTGCATATATATGGTAAAAAATTGTCCATAAAATGTTTACATTTGCTGCAAAACTTTGTTTCTTTGCTTCTTCAAAATAAGCATTTTGACAATCAAGTTAAAAGTATGTCGAGGTGACCATATCCAATGTCCATGGATCACATTCAATCCGATACTTCAGTCCTAACCACACTCTACAACATCACAACTGTGAACCAAGTCTAAGTGTCTTAGAGTCCTGTTGGTAAACAAATCCTTTCTGTAGAACAAGATTTATTCCATGAAGATTGATTGCATAAAAATTTATTCTATAAAGATTGATTCTATATATTATATATATTATATATATTACCGAAAACACGCCACGAGCTAAAATTGAAGCAAAAAAAAATTACATGACTCGATCCAAATGGCATGTGGCGCTAATTTCTTGACGCACACTGTGCCAAATTCCGCGGCACTTTGCTGCTGCTGCTGGCGCCAGCAGTGACTTTCTGACGTTTTGGCGTTTGCTGCTAGTTCGATTACTTTTCAATAAATGCAAAAAATCACACAATTTCACAGTTGTCCGACGCAGACGTGGATCGTTAATAGGCGTGTCCGAAGCAAACGAAACAGTGCCGGCAAATTTCTACGTGCTGCCGCATGACACACAAATTGACATTCCGCAGCCAAAGTGCGGCTTTGTACATTGTATGTGTGTGTGTGTGTGTATTTGTGTCTATTGTTGCAATTTTTGATTTTGCACCAATAATGGTGAAATCGTTTTTATTAATGCCCATATTTTACTTTATTTATTTACTCACACACACACACACACACACACACACATGGATCCATTTTTGATGTTATTATATTTTGACGTGTTTGTGTTTGCCGGCATAAATTAGAAATTCAATAAAAGAATGCAGCAAAAGCAAACCACAGCGCCCAACAAAAGTCCAACAAAACGTACTGAAAAAAGCGCAAAGTACGCAAATGCCACTTTGCGTTCCGTGCAGAGTGCGACGCCGAATTGCTTTGCACTTGCGAAATTTCACATTCGCCAGTGCAAACTTGTGCAAAAGCCATGCCAAGAAAGTCGAAACAGACAACGACGAAAAAAAAAAATTCAAAAACAAAAAATTCGCGAATAGCAGCAAAAAATGCGAGCGACGAATTTTTGTTTGCTTTGCCGCGCCGTGTGGCCGCCTTTGCCGTGGAATGTTAAATACTCGCGCGTTAATAATAAAATTAAATATTTTCGCAGCGCTTTTCACCACACCGACCCACACACACTCACACACGCATACACGCACACACAGCCAACCGATCGACAAACAGACGAAACATCTATGCGGCGCATGCGGCAACAATAATTGCGGCACATGTACAAATGTCAGAGTTCGCTCGTGTGCGAGCGCGTGAAATCGACTATTACTTCGGTATGTTATTTGGTAGGGAAGTCAACAAAATTATGGCATAACAAATGCGTTTACACTGTGTGCCATTGCCAAGTGTTCTGCTTTGTTGCTTGAAATGGTTGACGTAATTTGGAGCGGCGTTACATCAACGAGTTGCAAATGTGGTGAATGAGCTGAACAGAAAAGGACCTGCATTGAGTATTGAATATTTGCAATTGAATTTTTCATTTTCTCCTAATGGCAGACTAAAGGTGGCTTAAACTGTTGGGCTCCCAAAGAATCTCCTGAAACAAAAAGAAGGTAAGAATATAAGAAGGTAAGAATATCACAACCTAACCTAAGGAAGTACGAATACAAGTGATCACAGAACGTTGTCCTATGTATTGGGACACATTCAGCTATATTGCTTACAGCATTCAAAGTTGGCAAAAGCTCCAAAAGGAAATACTAACGAAACACTTACATTTCTTAAATCAATAAGAATAAGAAGTAAAAATTGAAAAAAGCTAAAAAAGTCTTTTTAGTTTAGTTTAGATCCCAGTAATTGAAATAGGTGCTTTTTTAAATCAATAAATAAAAAATATTAAAAATTTTCTTTGGACAAAATTGGCAATTTCGGAAAACAAAACTTTTTCCACAAACAAGTTTGCTTCTTGGACAAAATTGGCAATTTCGGAAAATACAACTTTTCCCACAAAAAAATTTGCTTCTTGGACAAAATTGGCAATTTCGGAAAATAAAACTTTTTCCACAAAAAATGTGCTTCTCCTATGAAACCTCTCTTTAATTTTTAATCAAAACTAATATTTTAAATATATTAAATAACAAAAACATAAGAAAATTCTTAACTCAAACAATTTTTGGTTCGAAAAGTTTCACAAAATACAAAATTTCTTGTAAATCAAATTAAACCATTTTAAAGAAAATAAATGAAAAAAAATTGTTGAGCTTCAAATGTAAAAATACATTTTTGGAATGTTAAAATAAATAAATAAAATAAATAAAATAAGAAAAAAATTAAATAATAAAAATGTAAAACAACATTTTTAAAAACATAAAACTTAGAATTAAAAAATAGAAAATGAAAATTCAGATCAAAAATCCAAAATTAAAATTAAAAAGTTGTATACAAATTAATTAAATTATTTAATTTATCAAAAATTAGAATACCTAGAAGAAAAAAACAAAAAAAGTCAAAAAATTGAAATTTATAAAAACATAAAACTTAGAATCAATAACTAAAAATCAATAACTAAAAAAATTCAAATTAGAAACACAATATTTAAAATTAAAATATATAAGTAGGAATCAGAATTAATTTACTTTTATTAATTTATTACTATTTGACTACGTAATTCAAAATAAGAATAAAAAATTAAAATCTTAAATTTTATAATAAAAATTATTAATATTATTTGACTACGTAATTCAAAATAAGAATAAAAAATTAAAATCTTAAATTTTATAATAAAAATAAAGATTAATAATTAAGAATTAAGATAAAAAATTTAAATTGAAATGTAAACAGCAAAAATAAAAAGTTAATTAGTTAAAAATAAAAAATAAAAATGTTACAAAAAATTAGAAATAAGGAAGTAAATAATAATAACAAAATGATAATAATAAAAAAATAAATAAATATTTAAATAATTTAAATTTAAGACTTAAAAGAATTAGAAGTAAAATTTAATCATTAATGATAAAAAACAAAAATTTAGGAAAATGTAAAAGAATATTAACACTTTCGCGTCCGATCACGTATTTTTACGTTTTTTGCCAAACAATCCTAGGAGCCGTTCACGTATTTTTACGTTTTATGCCGAACAAACGTAGGAGCCATTCACGTATTTTTATGTTATTAAAAATTGTAATTTAACTGTTTCCGGGGCACTACTAAAAAAAAAAAATTAAAAATAGCGGCGCCAACGCAACGGCATACGTAAACAAAGCGGCAATAGGTTTTAGTTTAACTGCACAGAGAGCGGACGCGAAAGTGTTAAAAAGAAATTAAGTAAAATTAATTAAAATTAATTAAAAGATTTAAATAAAAATATAAATAATAAAAATTCAAAATTAGGAATTTAAAGATAAATATAAAAACGAAGCATTAACATTAAAAATTAAGATATATAAATTAAAATTAAAAATCAAGATTACAAATTAATATCGATAGTTGAAAATTTAGGCTAAAAATTAAAATTTAAAAATTCTTAATAAAAATTGAAAATTAGTAGTTAAGAATCGGAAAATTAAAAAAATTATAAAAAATTAAAAAATATAAGTAAGAAATTAAATAAATATAAACTATGAAATTTAAATTTAAGACTTAAAAGAATTAGAAGTAAAATTTAATCATTAATGATAAAAAACAAAAATTTAGGAAATGTAAAAAGAAAATTAAAAAATTAAGTCAAATTAATTAAAATTAATTAAAAGAATTAAATAAAAATAAAAATTTAAAATTTGAAGTTTGTAGTTTAAAATAAAATATTAAAAATGAGAAGTTAGAAGTTAGAAATTCAAAATAAAAAATTAGAAGTTAGAAATTCAAAATAAAAATTTAGAATAAATAACAATTATATGTTAAAAAAAAACAAATCAAAAACAGTTCAAAATCAAGTACTTAAAAAAACGTTTACAAAAATTAAATTTAGATGTTAAAAATACAAAATTGAAATTAGATGTTCAAAATTCAAAATAAAATTAGAAGTAAGAAATAAGAAATTGCAAACTGAAAGTTTAAAATCAAAATACAGTGGTGTCTGGATATAGTGAACTAATTATTGCAAGGCCTGTTCACTATATTGAGGTGGTTCACTATATCAAGGTCAACGTTTTTGTTCAAAAACTCGTTTTATTTGCTTAAAACACAATTTTTTTCCTTGAAAATGTGTTTCTATATTTAGAGGCTCGATGTCATAATTTGGGTGTTCACTATATAGGGGGTTCACTAAAAAAAAAAAATCAAAAACAGTTCAAAATCAAGAACTTAAAAAAACATTAAAAAAAAATTTAAATTTAGATGTTAAAAATAAAAAATAAAAATTAGATTAGAATTAATTAATTAATTAGTCAAAATTTGGGTGTTCACTATATAGGGGCTTCACTATACCCAGACACGACTGTATATGTTAAAAAAAAAAAAAAATCAAAAACAGTTCAAAATCAAGAACTTCAAAAAACATTTAAAAAATTTTAAATGTAGATGTTAAAAATAAAAAATAAAAATTAGATGTTCAAAATTCAAAATAAAATTAGAAGTAAGAAATAATAAAAAAAAGAAGACAACTTTTAAAACAAAGTAATAAATTCAGACATGTTTTTCTTTTTGTATGTAAAGTAATTACTTTGGGTTGACATAACTAAAAAAAATAATAATATTTAATGGAGATAGTTTCAAAATGATTTTAAAATCATTAGTCACAACATTTTTTAAAACTTCACATAAAGAAACTCAATTAAAAATATAACTGAATCATTTTGTTGTCAATTCTTGTTCGATTTTCAAATCATTTTCCCACTTCAAAAGCAATTGATGAGGAATTTTCTTATTGGGCCGAAGCCAAAGAAATATGAGTGCTGGCAGCGTGCGGCATGCAGCCTGAAAACTCCAATTCGAATACTTGTCTCATATGCGATGTGTGCGCGCATTCCATTCTACGAGCATGAGGCCATAGCTGTCACACAGCGCACACGGACAGACGAGCGGATAGACATGCAGGCAAGCAGGCAGTCGGTGCATCGTAGGCTGGCTGGCAGTCAGGCAGCCAGCCAACTAAATGCGCTGGCAAGTTGTGGCGTTGTGCATGGAATGCGCAAACGAACTCGAGCGAACTGAATGCGAACACTCCAACTGTGTGCGTTACAAATTTACAAAAACCAGCACACACAGACGCACACACGAGCACATACATACAAGCGAACATAAACAACGACCAGTGAAAATTTGAAATAAATGAAAACGAAACGAAAAATTAACAAAACATTCCAATGTGATGATTAAGAGCCCAAGTATAGCTGAACTCAACTCAAATGAGACTTGAATAATACACATTTACAACAACACTTACAACAACAACAACAACAACAAAAAACAACAATCGCAACACTAACAACAGCAACTACAGCAGCGGCAACAAAAGGAAATATACAACAGACAGCCACAGCGCGAGTACGACGAGTACACGCGAGAGACGATGAAAAAGAAATAAGTCAAGTAAGGCAGCAAGCAACAACAAGGCGACCAGCAACTGAAATACAGTTTGCGAATGTGCGGTGTGTTTGTGTGTGTGTGTGTGTGTGTTGCAGTATGGACGCTGGTGGGGCGGGCAGTGTACATATATCCGATCGAATTGGATCGTATCGGATCAGTTTTGGAGCCAAGTGTGAGCATGAGGGCACACAAACACACACACACATACACACATAGACACATAGGCGGCGCACTGTGTGGGGCGCGCAGCACACACCGCCGAGAGATAATTATAAGCAATTGCAAATGTTTGTGCTATGTGAAATTTTGTTTGCTGCCTCTAAACCGAATCCGCAAGCAACGAGCCACTCGCCAGCGCCAACGCACTCAAATTGAATTCCGCTGCGTTCGGCATTGCTGGCAACATTTCGCAGCGCAGCAGCAACAATATTTCCATTTCATCTGCAATGCAATTCGTACGCACATATTTCGAAATTGTGTTTATTTTCACAGACATAGCGATTTAAGTTGAAGTTAAACACACAAATCGGCAGTGCCGGTGCCGCACAATTCTTTGCAATGCCACAAAAATGCTGTCAGCGCGTTGGTGCTGGCGGTGTGATGGGCGAAAAATTGCTGTAACCATATTGAATTAGGCTGCGAATTTATGTGCGAAAATAGCGAATGACAATGTGCGACCCAATGCGCAATGCGGTGTGATTTCGGTGGAAAAGTTCGCTTCAAGTTGAAGCTTGAAACACTGGAATGCTTGTTGACTTTAGAGTAAACACGGCGGCCGAATAGATTTTACCAAATCTGTTAGTTAGCAAATTGGGATTTACAAAGAATTTAACAAAAAACTTGTATGTCGTCATGTGGTTAAATAAGAAAGCAAGACGTCAGGACCTACACGGAAGTCAAATATTGAATATTAGTAATCACTGAAATGCATTGAAGTATGGCAAACAGAGAGATTCTACCCACTACTGACAATGATTGAAAGTAAACATGAGTCCATTTATTTAGTGCTGGTAACACTTTAACAAGAAATAAATGTTGTCATGTTTTTAAATAAGAAAACAAGAACTTGAGACTTCTACAGAAGTCTATTATTGATCTTTGGAGATTACCACGAGCTGAAATTGTACAGATTTCTAGGAAGTATAAAAAAGTTCACTTGCTCATTGCTGATCACAGAGTTTGTATGCTCTTCATTCAGCAATTTAAGAACATTGACAAATTTTTAGTACCTGGACCTATTTATCCCATTCGATGTCAATCAATGTTCATTGGGAAATATGGGTATTGCAAGCAGAGATTATGGCAGCCGCCGTGGCTCAGTTGGTTAGTGCGTTGGACCGCGAGTCGCAGGCAGCAACCCCAGGTTCAAATACTGCCTGTAATAACACCTAAAAAAAATAACGGGAAAACTCGTTTTCTCTTTCGGTGGCTGTCCTCTCAGCTGGAAATGGCAAACCTCTGAGAGTAAAAATTGCTTATGAAAAAGCTCCCAACCTGCCGTTCGGAACCGGCATAAAACTGTAGGTCCCTTCAACCCGCGTACAAATTCACACGCACAACACGGGTAGTTGCGGGAAGCTAGGCCTTAGTCTCGCGTAAGCGGGCTGTCGTGCCAGTCAATTATTATTATTAAGCAGAGATTATACCAACTTTCAACAGCAATGAAAATCATAAAAAAGTTCACTAGTTCAGAGTTCCATCAGCAATTGAAATGTATCAATAAATGTTTAGTATTTTGACCTGTTTGGATCATTACATGACAGTTGGTGGTCATTGGGAATTATTGGTGTCACAAGCTAAGATTATAACGACTTCTAACAGCAATAAAAATTATAACAAAGTCCATTTGGCCACTTTTGGAATGGAACTTTTAATATCCAGCAATACAAGTGCATCAATAAATCTTTGGTATTAAGACCCATTTGGCCCTCAAGGCACTCAGTGTTCGCTCGAAAATATTAAAACCGCAAGCTGAGATTGAACCGACTTCTGAAAGAGTTTTTACACCATTCTAACAGCAATTCGAGTACGACAAGCCCAGGTATTTGGACCTATTAGGCCCACTAGATGAAAGTTGGATTACTGAAACTAGAGATTGTCTCTTCTGATTAAAAATATACTTGACTACGTCTACTGGCCATAACTTGGGTAAGATCTATTACACTGCTCGATAATACCAGGGAATCTGCTTACAAGTTACAATCATTTATTAGTTAATAAGTCATAAGAATCTTGCAAAAACCTTCAAGTACTAAATACAAAATTGGTGGCCCTTTGACCAGCGGTTAATGAACATTTCGAATCTATTGCTGGAGTCCAGATCTGCTGGACAATTTTAGACTAATAAGAAGTGTCGTTATCATGAAGATTGGATCCTCTTCTACACAGAGGAACTTTCAACAATAAGTTTTGTTACAGTAAAAAAAATAGAAAAGTGTTGTAAAAGAGGAAATCTTAGCATTTTCTACTAATAGGATCTTTCAACACGAAATGTTTTAATCGAAAAAAGTTCAAAGCTTGGTAATAGATGATATTGTACCCTCTTCTATACAGAAACACTTTCAAACAGGAAGTGGAATTTCAAAACTTGGTAATAGCTGACATTGTATCCTCTTCTACACAGAAAGACCAGAAAGACTTTCAAATAGGAATTGGATGTTCAGATTAATAAAAATATAAAACTTTCTGGTTAAAAGTGAAGTGAAGAAATTGTAAGTAATTCAAAGTACAAACTCTAAGGTCAGTAATGGAGCACAACATCTATCAAATGTTCCATACAAAAGTTAATCTTGTTTGCATATCCAAACAAATAAAATATGACATATCGTAATCGTGGTTTTCAAATCATTTTAGCAAGGATTTGATTATTAATTTTAATCGTTTATGAATCCATATATGAAAATATTCTAGTTTCAAATTGTTTCGATCCATATCTGATGCATCCATTGTGTATGGACCCATATATGAAAATGTTCAAGTTTCCACGTTTTTGGATCCATATCTGATTCATTCATTGTTTATGAATCCATATATGAAAATATTCAGGTTTCAAATTGTTTGGATTCATATCTGATTCATTCATTGTTTATGGATCCAATTGTTTGAACCCATATCTGATTGATTCATTGTTTATAAATCCATTTATGAAAATGCTCTAGTTTCTATATACTTGTTTATGGATCCAATTGTTTGAATCCATATCTGATCCATCCATTGTTTATGAATCCATATATAAAAATACTCTATTTTCTATATACTTGTTTGGATCCATATCTGATCTATCAATTGTTTATAGATCCATGTCTGAAAATATTCTAGTTTCAAATTGTTTCGATCCATATCTGATGCATCCATTGTGTATGGATCCATACATGAAAATGTTTAAGTTTCCACGTTTTTGGATCCATATCTGATTCATTCATTGTTTATGAATCCATTTATGAAAATATTCAGGTTTCGAATTGTTTGGATCCATATCTGATCCAATTGTTTGAATCAATATCTGATCCATCTATTGTTTATGAATCCATATATAAAAATACTGTAGTTTCTATGTACTTGTTTGGATCTATATCTGATCTCTCCATTGTTTATAGATCCATGTCTGAATATGTTCTAATTTCAACTTATTTGGATCCATATCTGATCCAGTGTTTATGAATCCATATTTGAAAAATTCCTATTTTTTTTATTTGTCAAATATCATTGCAATGACAGTTGCGTGATGATAGTCTACAATAACTTTTCATGTTACAAGACCGCATATAACGTCAACAAATTTTACACCCCTCCCCAAAGCTATGTCACAACCACGTTCCAAGTCTCTCACATGAAAAATGAAACAAATGCGTAACACATAACTTCAGATGTTCATTGAACCAAATGTTAGTTTTGATGTTTGTAAACAGTTAAAATATATTTACAAAAAACAAAAATAATGACGTTTGTACATACCGATCTCTGGGATCCAGCCAGGTTGTCTTTTTCGTATTGTGATCGATGTAGTAGATTTTCCCATCGAAATCTTTCGCAATATCCCAACCTTCGGGCAGTGGAAATTCACCATGATGTGTGTGCTGCTGCTGTTGATGTTGTTGGTGTTGTTGTTGTATTTTTGGCATAATTTCAAATTGAAATTCCTGCACGTTGTCGACGAATGAAATTTTATTACCAACAAAAGTAGCACCAGCGGCTGAGGCTACAACAGCTACAACGCTTGCGACGATGAGAAATGCGAACACGCCAAAAATCATAAACGGCAACGTTTGCTGGTCGCAGATGTTCGTTTGACTTGTTGCTGTTAGTTGTTGTTGTTGTTGCTTTTGTTGGCAACGTAAACGTTCAAATGGCGCGCACTAGGCTGCTGCTGCTGCTGCTGCTGGCCGATGACGACGATATGCTGGCCGCTGATGCTGTCGATAGCAGCGCCGGCAGAAACGTGTGTGAGATTGTCAAGCGAAAACGTTGCTGAGCAACAACACTTTGTATGCATTGGCCATAAGAGTTTGGCAAATCAAATCACACGGACCGCATCGAACCGAACCGGAGCGCACGGAACACGCGAGCTGGCCAGGCGTGGGGCTTCAATGGAGCCGGTGAAAAGTGCCGCTGCAGCGTTGATAACGTTTGCTTTCGTTTTTGGCTGCGCGCTGACAATACGCACAGACCGACGGACTGTTGGCTGCTTTGGCGCGCGTTTATCGCCAAACTTCGAAACGTATTCACTTTTTGGTTTGGGTCGGTTTGGACGCGCACAGTTTTCGTTGCAGCGCCAATTACAGTTTTCTAGCGCTCGGGCCGCTTCAACTTTGCTCGCGGCAATACGCGCTGCACCGTTCGCCACTCACCACTCAACACTCACAACTCAGCGATTCAGCCAAAAGTCGATTGGCCGTTTCGTCATCGTCGCACAACGATCGCAGCGATCGCGTTTATGCGCCTCTTCCGCTAACGTTTGCTTGTTGCTGTTTTGCTTGCGCTTCGCTCGCTCTCGCCCTCCCCAAGTTATCAGTTAAATTTTATTCGAAATAAATTGCTAAATAAAATCACGCTTGCATTCATTTAACAAATGAAAGAATTCACTTCACTTTGCGCTTTGCGCTTGACGCCACTACACCAACACCGCACTGTATCCACTCGCTGTCGCGCTTGCTGCCGCAGTCGCAGTCGAAGTCGGAATTGGAGTCGGGAGTCGGGCAGACCGATATGTAAAAGCGAGCAAATCAACTCCTTCAGCGATCGCTGCCAAGCGCTGTGGCTGTGGCTGTCGTCGGGGCGGCGTTGTTGAGGCGGGCGTTGCGGGGGCCGCGCGACCTCTCGACGTCTTGCGCGACTTCGTCGCTTCGATACTCGGCTCGTGCGGGCGTCCCGTTCGCACTCACGCGCAGCAGCGACAGCGGTTCGCTATCTCTTTTGCTGCATTCCATTCCACAAAAAAAATTAATTATTTATTTTTTCATTTTTTCATTTTCACGCTGTTTGAGGGCAAATTCCTGTTGTTCTGGTATTTCACTTTGACTGATGTTCGCTTGGTGGCGTTGCTCAAATTTGTATCTGTCTGGACTTGCAACGGGCTAAATTTAGTGTTAACGACAATTTTTCACCCTCAACTGATCTGTAACGCGTTATACCGAAATTATATATTAAACTGAATCACTTGGTTTTCGTTTGGTGTCGCGTCTCTCTCTCTTGGAGTCCACTTTGCGCAGAGTCTAGCTTTCTTTTCTTATTTCTTTTGGCTTTTATTGTAATTTATCTGCTGGCTGACGGACGTGAAGACGTTTACGGTCTGAGATACGGGCACGGTATGATCGTGGGGATCGTGGCCGTGGCTGTGGCTGGCGCTGGGCACACATTTCGTGAGCGTTCGGCGCATGTGTTGGTGCGAGTTGGCAGCGCGCTCCGAAGAGAGCAAAACTGATATATTGACGTTAGGGCATTGCCAGTTAAAAGTGGCTTGCAATGCTTCAAACTAACTTGGGTGCATAGAGTTTTGTAGTCAGATGTGGTAAGGAAAGGATTGAGCGCTTAGAAGTCGACTAGGGAAGGAGTTTAGCTATTGAGTTGAATTTTACTGTGTTTTTGTTTTAGAAGAAATGTTCAGCAATCGGAAAACTTCATACGTATGTTCCAGCTGAGCGTAAGGAACCTGAAAATCTCAAAAAATTAGAGTTAAGTCAAACTAATGCGTCAGTTAGTCAAGACACAGAACATAAACTTTCCGGTAACTGTGACATAAACTCGAAATTTCGAGTCTTGCCTCGAGTCTGTCTCGTTATTTAGACAAAACTAAGAAATTGAACCGTATTCCCCAACTTAACCCTGAACAGCCAAACATATTTAATATACATTAAAACCAATGTTCCTCGATTCGCCTAACATAGTTTTAATATTTAATATTTTAAGAAGCCGTTGAAGAAGCATAAAGAAACATATTTCTAATTAAAATTCAGATCAGAAAATTTTTATGTGTGGTGTATATTGTTCTGCTAAATAATGACTAACTCCTTATTTCATGAGATCGAGCTCTATCACAACAGTGGTAGTCGAAACAACAAACATTGGCCAGGTTAGGTTAGGTTATGGTGACTGCCTCTGTAAGAGACACACTCGGAGGCCGGAAAGCCCCGTTGTGATACCACATATTCCACCACTCTGAAATGTGTATTCAACACTATTTTTTCCAACATGTGTTACAACACACTGTTTCAAGCGGATAGTGGAAACGGTGCTGGAGGAACCTACAGTTTAAAGCCGAATCCGAAGTTCGGATTCCGAACGGCGGTTGACAGTTTCTCTTTCACACTTGGAGGTGCGCACTTGTGCGATTCTTTTAATTCGCATCTGCTTCATATGGGTAGCAATAGAAGTAGACGATAGTTTCATCAGCCCGAGCTGGGACTCGAACCTAGGGCCTCGGTATGAGAAGCCAGCGCGCCACCCACTGAACTATCGGCACTGGCCAAGCAATGTTAAATATCTCACATAAGGTTCGGTGTCCCGTTTCTTTCCCTATCTGTTGAATTCGCTTTAGATCCAGACGGGCTCTTTTGGGAACCATTTGGTCTTGGCGGGAAAGTTATGTAGATCAGTAATCTGTGCATCAGCTATTTCCACAAGTCCATCAAAGAACCTAGCTTCAAGAGTATGGAGCCGTTGTTCTTGTAGTGATGACCGTGGCAAAGCAGGCGTTCAAAATCAAGTCTAGTCTGGATCTATTAGTTTCGTTAGGAAATGTCAGATTTTGCCAAATCTATCTAATGAAACCCTCTTTGGCGCTTTCACTGATTGATTGAAGCGCCTCCAGAGTTGCACTGAAAAAGCACTTTTTGACACCAGTTCCAGTTCCAAAAAGACACAATTGAGAAAGATGCTTGCAGAAAAGAGGAAAGCACTTTAGTCCTTAGCTTATCTTTGAAACTGTTACTGAGCTTCTTCTCTGCCAACCTGCAGCGATGTCTAAATTGTTGTGAAGCTTCGTATCGGTTTGGTCGAAAGGAGTTCCCAAAACATGAGTTCTTGCTGAAGTTTGCTAAAAAATATTTACTTCTTCACTGATATCCTCTATCCTACCAACTCTTAATGCAACTCCAGCTGGACTCGCTTTCTTTCTCTCTTAGCATTATCCCAAGTCTTGTAAGCGAATGCATTTTTCGAGTATCTATTACAAAGTCAAGATTTCTCACATAAGACCCTGGAGAGTATAACCTAACATCTTTATTGCCTTTTGAGGAAGAGTAAAACATAAAATTCATTTGAAAGCCAACTTTGGAGAGCAGAACTTAACCATATTTGAAATCCAACTTTGCTATTGAGCGCCTTTTTTTGAAACTAAACTCCTTCATAGGACCCTAAGGTACCCAGGGGAAAGCGAGTTATAATATCCTCAGGGCCTTACTTTACCTGGAAGAGAATGACTCTCTCATGGGACTCCTTCATGGGCATGTTACGAGTGCATAGCACGTTGTACTCATCTGGGGTTAAAGTCAATTTAGATATTAGAGCACATTTCCCGCTAAAATCCCGTACAATAAGTTGGAAATGCTAAGAGGAAGAGTAAAATACAATATCTCGCTAGTTTCAACTTTAGATTGCGTATCTGATTGAGCTCCATAATGGGACTTTGAGGTGTGTTAAAAGGTAGAGAATGAACTCTTCGAGAAAACTCCGACTTTAAAGTGGCTATGGTACTATACTCCTTTATAGGATCCCTGGCGTGTTCAGAGTGCTTCTGAAAATAAAACTTACAGGTCCCTTTGAGGAAGCTCATAACTACTTACATATGAAAGTCACGTAAAACTCAAGTCCAGCTTTCAAGTGCCTGTCGTGGCGAACTTCCTCATAGGACTCTGGAGTAATTAGAGGGGAGCCTAACACTTATAACCACAGTACAGTGGAAGCATTTCCGAAAGCCCAAACTCAACTTTCGGGCGCTTATCTCACTACTCTAAACCTGAAGTCCGATTAATGAGATAAGTGCTTGACGGACGCCACGACGTTTAGGGGCCTGTTGTCCCAACAAGTGCTCAGATCTTGACACTATCTTCTCTTAGATCATTGATTTATGTGTTTTTTTTTGTACATTTAACTTTTCAAACTTCCTTCTGGCAATATTGCGCTTTGTGTGCTCTCTGTCTCACCAAACACACCAACACGACCGTCGAACGAGCGAACGGTTAACTCGCTCATTGCAAACACACACCGAAAGCGTAGCCAACCGTAGTCGCGTTGACTTGACTGCAAATCGATTCGGTTGCGGCCATATTCCGCAAATTAATTTTCCAATTTGCAATGTCAATTAACCCGAGCAATGCCAATGCGAATGCAAAATCCAGCACAGTGCGCGGGCAGGTGTGCGAGCGCAGCTGCGAAAGTGTTTTATCATCGGGCAATATTTGCTCACTGCGGCATTCCGATGGAGCTGCGCGTGGCGGCCGCATGGTGGCGCTGGCGAGCGGCATAAATACAGATACGTTTCACTAACTGCGAGAGAGTTGTGTGATTTTGGGAGAACGGCGCCCAGCAGACAGACAGACAGACACCGATACACACACACGCACGTATCTTTTGGGAAAATATCGCGTGAGCGCATTTGTGTGAGCGCACAACGCAGCCGCAAGTGCGATTCGGCTTGGCGGCTCGATTCGGATCGACTGTGGCGCATTCCTTTCGCCAACAACAAAATGCACGCGCGCCGCTTAGTAACATTAGAAAATATACACGACTCACTCGGTGACTGCGACTCTGACTCCGACTCGGAGTGCGTGTGTGTGTGTGTGTGTGCGCTTGTATCTGTATGTGTTTTTGTGTGTCTATTTATTTAATTCGAGTCGTGTGTTTGTTGCTGCCGTTCGTTCGGTCGACTTAATCGGGCACTCTTATTTCTTACTGCACGTACGTTTTCCAGCGTTTCGGCGGCAGCGGCGCTGTTTGTCTGAATCGGTGTGTGTGTGTGTGTGTCTATAGCGCTGTCGGCAGTAAACAGAAGCGTAAAGTATCTTTGTAAACAAAACAATCAACATTTTATCTGACATTTATGTGGCCCCGCATTCCTTAGCTGTTTTTCGTTTTTGTTTTTGTTGCTGTCTCTTATTGATTTGGAATTCATACGTAATGCATGCTATACGAGTATGTCAGTATGTATGGGCGTGTGTGCTGTCGCTATGCGTTTGCAACGCAATGTATATATATGTGTGTGAGTGCGAGAGTGTGTGCGTATGCAATTCTACGAAGTTACTTGCAATTAGAGTTACCAATTAGTGTACCCGTTCGGGGTCCGCACACGCCGCTGGCGCTGCGCTGGTGTGGCGGCTCAGCGACAAAAATTCGCCGGAAGAAGTCAGCGGCAATTAATTGGAGTTCACAAGAAGACAAACCCAAAGGCTAACAACCCCGCAATGGCTGGCCAGTCGCAGCTGGAATGGGAGTTGGACGCCCTTGCCGGCAGATATCAAAATCGAGCGCACTAAGTAAGTGCTTGAAATGTATTCACAAAGCGCTGAGCATTCGAGCATTGAAGTTCTGACACAACGTTGGAGTTTTGTTACGCTCTCCCGCTATGCGAGTTAATGCTCATTGCACAAAGGATATCTAAATACGAGTATGTTGTTGAATGAGTACAGTTCGAGTCAGGTTAGGTTAGTGTAGGTTATGTTGGGTTAGGTAAGGGTGTCCGCTTACGAGGCTCACATAGGCCAGTAGTGGTCAGTTGTTTTACCACAAGAAGGCCAACGACCCCTAAGCTACACAATGCGAGTTTGTCTAAAATTCACTTGGAGCAATGACACTCAAGAGCGATCGCTGACAATATGAAATAATCAAACTGTTAGTTGGACATCATCGATTTACGTGCAGCAATAATCAGCTCTATCGGTATTAGCATAAGACCCCAACCGGACGGGACTGTGGGGAATTGTCTCACTGCCTTCAATTCCAAAGTGTTCAGATGCCCGTAAAACCGTTTATGTGCCTAAAATCGGAGACATGTTGGGACTTATAGTAGAAGTTAAGTCTAAACAAAATGTGGTAGCATAAACTAGAACACCTCCTGGAAACGAGCTTAACCCACCCAGCTGGGTACATACGTGGGCAGTCCGATAAGTACTTAGCCCCACCGCCCGATGGTGCCACTATCGTAAGAGAAATTTACTATCGTGTAGTACATCCTCGTAGACGGCTACTGTCAAAATTTCAGCCATATTGGATTTGTAGTTTTGTTTTGACCGCGTGTGGAAACGAACGTGTCCGCGGATTTTAGAAAAATGGAAAAAGAGCAATATCGGTCGGTGATTCGCCAAATTGGTCGCATTAGGCTACGAACAGCTGCCCCATCCACCGTATTCTCCAGATTTGGCCCCATGTGACTTCTTTTTGTTTCCAAACTTGAAAAAGTCACTCGCCGGGCAGAAATTTGAGTCTAATGAGGAGGTTATCACCGCCACGGAGGCCTCCAGAAAACGTATTTTTCAGACGGGTTAAAGAAGTTGGAGCATCGCTGGATCAAGGGTATCGAGTTGAAGGGAGACTACGTTGAGAAATAAATCGCCACTTTTCCAAAATTTTCGTTTTTCTTTTGTAGGCTAACTACTTATCGGACCACCCACGTATATTCGCATATAGAACCTTCGACATATCTGGCTTAGGTGGGCTCTGCTTTGGGGCAGCCACTCCTACCTAACCAACGAATTCTTTCACTATCTATTCCCTCATAACTTTAGCATAATATCTAATAAAGGAATCCTTCCGAGGTGATCGTGCATTATGGCTTTAATCGTTTTGACGAAAACTCCAGCACCCAACAATTAATCTCTCTTGGAATTTTTTATTGGAAAAATACAAATGGAGTTTGATCTGAGAGTTGGCCCGCTATGATGTCAGAACAAAGGTTTACCGTGGAACGTTTACGGCTTCTTGTGAATTCAATTAATCAATTTTGATTCGTTGATTCATCGATCAATCTTACTGATGTTGGGGAGCATTTTTGTGTTTTGACAAGGACAAGGAAAGAAGCAGAGCTTGACAAGGAATGGAGCCCCAAGGAAATGTAACCTTGTAGTCACATAGTAAGGTAAGACGTCACTCACAAGCAGCGCTTGAAACAGTCGTGGAAAGGGAGATCATTTGGTAGTTTGGTGGTCAGTCGTTGAAAGAGAGGGCAGATTTTTTTACAGTTCAGTTGTCTGGGTGGATCTCTTTATAGTTCAGTCGTCAGACCCTCAAAGGGAGGCTAAGCATCTGGCTAGATCTTTTTACAGTTCGGTCGTCTGCGTGGATCCCTTTACAATCGTCAGACCTTGAAAGAGGGGTTAAGCTTCTAGGTAGATCTTTCAACAGTTCAGTTTTCTGGGTGATTCTTTTTATAGTTCAGTCTTCAGACCCTGAAAGGGAGGTTAAGCATCTGGGTAGATCTTTTTACAGTTCAGTTTTCTGGGTGGATCTTTTTATAGTTCAGCCGTCTGCGTGGATCTCTTTACAGTCGTCAGACCATGAAAGAGGGGTTAAGCATCTAGGTAGATCTTTTTAAAGTTCAGTCGTCTGCATGGACCCCTTTACAGTCGTCAGACCCTGAAAGAGGGGTTAAGCATCTAGGTAGATCTTTATACAGTTCAGTTTTCTGGGTGGATCTTTTTATAGGTCAGTCGTCAGACCCTGACAGAGAGGTTAAGCATCTGCGTAGATCTTTTTATAGTTCAGTCGTCTGCGTGGATCCCTTTACAGTCGTCAGACCATGGAAGAGGGGTTAAGCATCTAGGTAGATCTTTTTAAAGTTCAGTTTTCTGGGTGGATCTTTTAATAGTTCAGCCGTCTGCGTGGATATCTTTACAGTCGTCAGACCCTGCAAGGGAGGTTAAGTATCTGGATAGATCTTTTTACAGTTCAGTTTTCTGGGTGGATCTTTTTATAATTCAGCCGTCAGACCCTGAATGGGAAGGTAAACATCTGGGTGGATGTTTTTATAGTTCAGTCGTCTACGTGGATCTCTTTACAGTCGTCAGACCCTGAAAGGGAGGTTAAGCATCTGGGTAGATATTTTTATAGTTCAGTTGTCTGGGTGGATCTTTTTATAGTTCAGTCGTCTGCGTGGATCTCTTAACAGTCGTCAGACCCTGCAAAGGAGGTTAAGTATCTGGGTAGATTTTTTTACAGTTCAGTTTTCTGGGTGGATCTTTTTATAGTTCATCCGTCAGACCCTGAATGGGAGGTTAAACATCTGGGTGGATGTTTTTATAGTTCAGTCGTCTACGTGGATCTCTTTACAGTCGTCAGACCCTGAAAAGGAGGTTAAGCATCTGGGTAGATCTTTTTATAGTTCAGTTGTCTGGGTGGATATTTTTATAGTTCCGTCGTCTGCGTAGATCTCTTTACAGTCGTCAGACCCTGCAAGGGAGGTTAAGTATCTGGGTAGATCTTTTTACAGTTCAGTTTTCTGGGTGGGTCTTTTTATAATTCAGCCGTCAGACCCTGAATGGGAAGTTCAACATATGGGTGTATGTTTTTATAGTTCAATCGTCACACCCTGAAAAGCAAGTTAAGTATCTGGGTAGATCTTTTTGTAGTTCAGTCGTCAGACCCTAAACGGGAAGTTAAGTATATGGTTCGATCTTTTTATAGTTCAGTTTTCTGGGTGGATCTTTTTATAGTTCAGTCATCAGACCCTGAAAGGGAGGTTAAGCATCTCGGTAGATATTTTTATAGTTCAGTTGTCTGTCGTTCAAAGGCAGATAAATCTTCTAGACACAAATTTTTCTAGATCGATATATTTTAAAATCGAGATTTTTAGTAGCTTAGACTTGTGAGCAGATCTTTTAATGGTATAATCGTCTGTTAAAGTCTAGATTGATGTAGCATGGAGGTCATGGTTTGTGAAAATCTCTCAGAATTGTCTGTTCTGTTGCAAAGTAGCGAAGAACTATTTCTGTGAAGCTGGGTGGTGCAGAGAAGGCCGAGAGACTAATCTCTGTAAGATATTTAGTTCCTCAAGTACTCAGGCTTAGAAAGAATTTGTACATATAGTACTTAAGACAATTGAAGCACATCTCCTCCTTCTCCTTAGTGGAATTTAGTGGACGTATGCTTGATGGTTTAGAAAGAAAGCCAAGAAACTAACTACTTCCCAAGCACTCAGACTTGGAACCAAATTGTATTTATGATACTGGCGATACAGAAATACACTCTTCTGCTTCTCCTTCTCTTTACTAGGCGAATTCCTTGGACGTATGCTTGATGGTTTATTGGGTTAATCAGCACTAATGTTTGGTTCAAGGCACAACTGGGACACCAACTGTTTCAAATATTTTAAATATGTAATTTGCTACTCCTGATTGGTTGTAAGAAGCACACAATTTGTTTAATCACTTTTTCCACTCTTTGGATATTTTAGTTTTTAGTTTCATGCCAAAGCGCTCACGTTCCTGAACTATTTGCCATTGAAAAGTGTTCATATTTTCATCAAGATTCAAGAGTTTTTATAACTATTTTGCAAAATCTCCTTCTTCTTGTTTCAGTCCCTTGAGTACAACTTTTCACTTAAAAATTTTGTACTTGTGTACTTGTCAATTAATAAAATATTGTAATATATATTTTTTGGTTTAACTTGACCTCATTTCATAAACAACACTAAAGTGGTACCAAATCATTTTCAACATTCGAACAGTTCAGTTTAGTAGTAGTTTAGCTTTGAATATTTTATTTATTTATTTTTGTTTAATTTATTTGTTTGTATTTTTCATGATTTTTTGCTATCCACTTCCGAACACACATCTTGGCCAACTGTTCTTTTGACTGCCGGCAAACAAACTGCAGCCGTAAATTCCAATTGCGTACAAAATGGGTCACAGTGTGCAAAATTGTGCAACACTGCGCTCAATGTCGCAGTTGTATTGTGCACTACAACTTGCAACATGTTGCAAAACATACTTTGGATGGGTATTGTGCGTTACATTAGTTATGAGTTTGGTATTTGCATATACAGGTTTGGGTTTAGTGGAATAATTGTTCGATTTTGAGCTCAATGTGTTTTTAAGATTTTTTATTGGATTTGTAAAATGGTATCTCAAACTTCACGAAAGATTTAAGTTAAAATTTAAGTTTTTAAGTAATCTTTTTGCAATAAGTTTTTACATTGAAGATATAGGATTCGATTTTAGGAATAATTAGATTTCAAGAATGAAGGCTAAGAATCAACTGTGGTGTTTTTAATCGAAGAAAATTCTCTGCGCACTTTTAGTCAGTATTGTCAGTATTTGAGTGACTGAGAGGTTCGATTATGACTGTTTTTCACTTTTGATTTTAATATGTAA
Organism: Melieria crassipennis; assembly: GCA_963668005.1. Taxonomy (NCBI): domain Eukaryota; kingdom Metazoa; phylum Arthropoda; class Insecta; order Diptera; family Ulidiidae; genus Melieria; species Melieria crassipennis. The sequence goes on along the minus strand of OY764961.1, from coordinate 146,412,298 downwards.
ATATTTGATTGATTTGAAAAAATTTTATAATATTAAATTCTTTACAATTCTAAATCATCATCAAGACACTGAACCGACAAACTTGATAGATACTACTTCAGTACTCAGAAATGAACCACTGAAGTAATTTTATATGGTGGTAAATGGTCGGTCATTGCCTAGTTGCAAAATTGTTTAATAGGTGTTGCCGACTTCGAAGGAATAACCAGAATTGTTCACCTTCTTTGGCTCACAACGCTGAAAAGACGCATTTTTCGAAGGTCTTACGGGGCACTTTACCAGTGATAATCCCACCAAAAAAATTTATTGGTAATGGAAATAATCTTTTAAGATTGGGTCATGGTAGCTTGTGTGTCGAAACTCGGGATATATTCCACATTTTCAGGCATCCCAATGAGCTCATCAAGCTTATCGAGCTCATTAAGCTGGCATATGCTTGAAAATTAGATTCAAATTTGATCAAAATACTGTTGAATTCACCGTGAAGCTGTGCATCTTTTAAGATTAGACTTCATAACTGAACTAAGTATAGTAGTAGTAGAAATTAGTAGTAGTAGTAGTAGTAGAAATTGTTATTTAAATTTTGTTACTTTAGGCAAATCAAACATCTGCAATGGGAACATAAAAACGCAATTATGGCTGGAGGACTGTAGATAAATTATTCATAATTGCTTCTCGATGAATTTAAATTAATTTCTTAATTTTCTACAAGGACTTTTTTATAAAGCTTTTTTGTATTTATTTTTGAAAATCTTCCATTTCATTGTATGTACTTTTAATACCCACTTAGAAGCACATAACGTTTAATTGAAAATGGTTTATGTCTTAGGAGTTAAGCTAAGTTTTCTAGCAGTGTGGTTTGTGTCACTGCTACCATACAAATAAACGCGCTTCATTCACAGAAGTGTTGCAGACAATTGTAACTGAAACATTTCAGTATTGTAGCGAAGACACAATGCCATCTGCTATGCAACATGTTGCTAAACATTTGTGCTAGAAATGTTGTGTAAAGTGCAACAATTCAATTAGCGAAACATGCATTAAAGCACAGTTTGTTGCAGCGGGACTTTAAAAATGTGGATAGAAAAATTTCAGAAAAATTGAAAATTAACTAACATTGAATTCTTGTTTAGTGGACTGACTTGTGAGTGCTAAACAATGCCTGCGCCGTTGCTGTCCATAGATATCCGTAGCCAATAACTGAAAGTTTTAATGTGCATTGAGCGTGCAGCGATCGAATGCGCCGACACGAGCAACGCAAACAGAATTCGTAATTCAAATCATACGCACCGGAAGACGCGGCCTGCATGCACCTGACGCGAATTTGTGATGGGTGCCATGTTGCAGAAGGGAAGAAGCGGAGCTGGTTGGCTGTTGACGCTTTCAATTACCCGTATTTGTGCCGCACTCACTCACACACACACACACACACACACACACACACACACAAAGTGCTCTTGTGCGCCTTGCAGTGGAGTCGCTGTCACGCTGACGCTGCGTTTTAAAGTTTGCGGTAGTCGTAAGTTGAAAACAAAGCAAAGTTTTTTTATGCGTTGCAAGTTTTGATGTGTTGCACGCATCAAAGGCACAAGTGGTGCCAACACGCGGCGCTGTTTTTAAGCGTCCACCGAAGTGAGATCGAAGCTCGGGCGCGGCGTCGAGTACTTTGAGAGTGGTTAAGTTTTAAATAGTTGCAGCTGGTTTTCATAATTGCAACGTATTACGACGCGTTTTCATAGTCTATGAGAGGTGCTGAAGGCAACAACAAAAACATGTTGCGGTTTGGTTAACATTGACGAGTAAGGGAGAGAAAAATGTAGCACAGCGTGGAGGAAGAGTTACTCAAAGCGATGGATGAGGGTTAAGATTGCTTATTGAAGGATATCTACAAACGAGGTGACTAGAAAAAAAAGCGAATGAATGAGAAACAAGGCGATGATCGAAGGATACAAATTTTGTGTAAAATATATAACGAAAATGTTTATGTTTATCCTTAAAAACTCATTTCAAATGTAATCTAATATTAATTTTATGTAGTGTCCGACCGAAACCACTTTTTTGGGCCGAAACCAAAACCGAATATTCGGTTTTTTTTTAATATTCGGCCGAAACCGAAACCGAAACTTTCTAGTTGAAATAAAAATCACCATATCAAGCACTTTTTTCAACAAACGAATTTTACATTAAGTAAATAAAGAACAAACAAACAAACATAGCATAAATAAATAAATACTTATTAATAAAAACAATTTATTCATTTTTTAAAAACGTAAACAAGAAAAAATCACCCTTTCGTACCTTACTCGATAATATTCAAAATTAAATAATTTAATATTATATGCTAAAAAAAGAAGTTTATTTACATTGCTGGCATCTAAATTACTCCTCCTTTTACTATATATCTGCTACACAATAAAATGTAAAAAATATTCTAGAAAGTTTCGGTTTCGGCTATTCGGCCATTTTTTGGCCGAAACTGAAACCGAAACCGAAACCACTTATTTGGGCCGAAACCGAAACCGAATATTCGGTCGGACACTAATTTTATGTATTATTGTATAAATGTAATATTGTAGTTGCAAGGATAATAACTGTATCAATTTAACCCTCTAACTGAAAAATAGGTAAATTAAAACCACATAATCTTTTTTTAAGATAATTGTTAGTTTTTAAATCTTTGCTTAAACTGTTTCTGTAGTAAGAACTGCAACTAAAAATATTGTTAAAAACTGAAAAAATATATAATATTAAATTTTAAAAAGTGCCCAGTGCCACTTTGACCGATTAGATAGGAAAAAGAAAACAAATTCATAACGATTTTAATAATTTATGCCAAAGTTTGCATTGATTTTAAGCGATATTTTTAGTCTTTTATTTTTTTTTTGCTTTGTACAAAATTAACTATGTAATCAGTCTAATAGAGTTGCTCGACAGACATGGTAAATAAATAAATTTAAAAAAATATTCATTCATTAATTTTTTCAAAACTGTGGTGTTGTAGTTCTAATGATTTCGTTACGAGGCTCGTGGTACCAGTTGAAAAATGCTTTTTACTTAATGAAAACGAACAGAACGATTTTAAAATTTATCAATTATCTTTCAGGCGCTGCTTTCACCAACCAATGCAGTTTTTGTATTTTCATTATTAGAGCACAAATCAAGCATTAAACGGCTGCAATTGGGACATGAGCGATGATAGGTTAGGTTAGGTTAGCGGGTAGCTTGCCGTTCACAGGCAAGTTCACTCGGTGGCCTTCGTGGCCCATTGCGATACCCAGTGTTTGGAAAGCCCCCTTGTCATGTTCCCTCCAGGGCTGGTTTGAACCAGCCCGTGCTTCTGATGAATGCCGCCAGCCCACCTAGTGGCACGTTAGCCACAGGGCCCAGATCTTCAAACGTTCTGTCACCCAGAAAACGGTGACGTCTGCTTTGAAGTGCAGGGCACTCGCATAGGAGGTGCTGGACCGATTCTATTTCCTCCTCGTCCTGACAGCTTCTGCAGTAATCCTGGTAGGGCAGACCTAGCCTGTTGGCAAAGGCGCCGATGGCACAGTGCCCCGTTAGAACTCCTATCAGACTGCGGACTGTTCTCTTGTCGAACTGCAGAAGTTCTGTCGTTTTTCCTTTGTCCACTGATGGACACAGCAGTTTTGAGACTCGGCAACCAGGTGTCTCCGACCACCTACGGTTTGTTAGGTTCAACGCCGCTTTCTCTAATTTAGAATAGAATTCCTGTAGGGGGGGGAATATCCCTCCTATCATTTCCTCCGCAGGCATCTCCGATCCTCTTCGGGCTAGTTCATCCGCTTTTTCGTTGCCCTCAATGCCATAGTGGCCCGGCACCCAGTAAAGACGGATGTTGTGCTGACGAATGCGGTGTAGAGAGTCCATACATCTTTTGACACATTTCGATTTTACGCAATGGGATCTTAGCGCTTTAATTGCTGCCTGACTGTCCACACATATGATCAGGTTCGAGGGAGCTAGGCTCCTCGTTTCAATCATACGCGCGGCTTGTTCGATGGCAAAAATCTCAGCCTGAAAAACGCTGGCCTGGTTAGGTAGCTTGAATGACCCGTTCAGTGCCAGCGTTTCCGAGTAGACCCCAGAGCCAGTTCCAATGTCCATTTTCGAACCATCGGTAAAAATGGTCACATCATTTTTACCGATGACAGCCTCCGCTACCCATTCTTCCCTTGTGGGAGTGTGAGTTTTGTATGTGTGTCCAAAAACTATCTCTGGTACCAAATAGTCGCATCTAAAACCTGAGTGATTTGGTTCTGCTTCAGAAAGTATTGAAGCGTGCCCTACCGTGCATGGCTTAAAGACGTCTGAGAACTTAAGTCTTAGAGCAGTTTTTGCAGCCAAGTTTGGTAGGAAGACGTCTAATGGTTGTAGAGATAGGACGACTTCGAGGCCAGCTCGCGGCGTGGACCTCAGAGCACCCGTGATGCCCAAGCATGCCAGCCTTTGTACCTTGTTCAGAATGGAGAGATAGCTCTTCTTGCGAGTTGCTTCCCACCACACTAATGCCCCATGGGAAAGTACAGGGCGCACAACCGCGGTATACATCCAGTGGATGATACGAGGCTGCAGACCCCATTTATTTCCCAGCATCCTTTTGCAGATGTACAGGGCGTTCATCGCTTTCTTCGTTCTTTCCTCCACGTTCCTTTTCCAGGTTAGTTTGGAGTCCAGTATAGTTCCTAAGTATTTTGTTTCCTTTGAAAGCCTTAGAGCCGCTCCATTCATTTTTGGAATGTTGAAGCTCGGGACTTTATATCTTCGAGTGAACAAGACAAGTTCTGTTTTGCTTGGATTCACACCCAAGCCGTTCTTCTCTGCCCACCTATGCACTACCGCTAGTGCTGTCTCCATGAGGTCACTAATCGTTGGAAGATGCTTTCCTGTAGTTAGTATCACCACATCGTCGGCATATGCTATCATCTTGAAGCCCCTGGCCTTCGCTTCCATCAGGATTTGATTAATAACTAGGTTCCAAAGCAGTGGCGAGATAACTCCACCTTGCGGTGTGCCCCTAGTTACCCGTTTCCTGACAGATGATGAGCCCAAAGAGGATTGAATGTTTCTGGATGATAGCATATTCTTTACCCACTTGTTAATTGTGTCGCTCGAGCCAATGTTCACCAGACCAGTGTGTATTGCCTCTGTATTCACATTGTTGAAAGCCCCCTCTATATCCATAAAGGAGGCTAACACGTACTCCTTGAAGCCCAGAGCTTTCTCTATAGTGCCAACTACCTCATGTAATGCTGTGTCTACCGATCTACCCTTACGGTAGGCGTGCTGTGCATCACTGAAGTTGTTGACACTGAGTTTGCTCCTAACATATAGATCAATAAGCTTCTCCAGGGTTTTCAACAGAAACGAGGAGAGACTTATCGGTCTATAGTCCTTGGGTGTTGTGTGGCTAGATTTCCCTGCTTTGGGAATGAAAACCACTCGTACCTCCTTCCATTCCTCGGGTATGTAACTTAAAAGTAGGCAACCCTTAAAAATCCATTCAATGCGAGAGATGATACTATCGCCTGCTCTTTGTAACATAATTGGGTAAATGCCGTCCGTTCCCGGCGATTTGTAGGGCTTGAACGACCTAATTGCCCATGTTACTTTCTCCTTTGTTACTATGTCGTCCACGAGACCTTCTTCTGTGCCGTAAGAGTGGTTTGCCTCCAAAACTTGTTGTATGGTGCTTTCCACATCTGTACAACCTGGGAAGTGTGTGCTCATTAATAACTCCAGCGATCCTTGGCTGTTTTCTGTGTGGTCACCATTTGGCCCAATCAATAGGCCTGGGACCTCCGGATTCTTAGCCAGTACTTTTCGAAGCCTTGCGGCTTCGTTTGTACCTGCAATATCCTCACAGAATTTAGCCCAAGAGTCTCTTTTTGCCCTTAAAATTTGTTTCTTGTAGGAGTTGAAACTTAGCTTATATATGGCCCAGTCCGCGTCCTCCCTAGTCTTTTTTGCCCTGTTGAATAGTCTTCTCGTTTCTTTCCGTAGCTGCATTAACTCCGACGACCACCACGGGGCTGCGTGTACTCGTCGGGGCCGACTAACTGGGCAAGATTTGAGAAAGGCTCTTCTGAGACTCCCTGAAAGGTGCTGGACAGATTTTTCAATGTGTGCGACCTCAACCGGTTCTTCTGCAGCGAAGGGTGGCAGCTGGTCAATCAACATTTCAAATCTGTCCCAATCAGCTTTTCTGGGATTCCTATAAGGCAATGGTTTCGGTCTAGAGAAATCAATACTGAAGAGTATTCGATGGTGATCCGAGAAGGAACACTTTGTGGATACCCGCCAGTTTGTTACCCTAACTAAATCCGCGTCCGACACTAATGTCAGATCTATTACCTCTTCCCTGTTCTTATTAAAGAATGTGGGCTGACTGCCCCTATTGCATATAATAAGTTTAGAGCTAAGTATGTATTCAAAAAGTGACTCACCTCTGCTGTTGATGTCCTTGCTTCCCCATATGGTGTGGTGGGCATTGGCATCACAGCCTATCAGGACCCCCTGCCCGTTCACGTGTGCCTTGTGTACAAGATGTTTGAAGGCAGGGGGAGGCGGCTCCAATTCCTCGTATGGCAGATATGCGGATGCAATCAGAAAGCTAGTGCCTCCTGCGCGTTCACATACTGCCACCGTAAGATCGGGATCGCAAGCCTGTGGTAAGAGAAGAACGTCAATACTCTTATTTGCAAGTATGCAGGTTCTCAACTTACCTTCAGTCGGTGGGACAAGGAGTGTATAGAAGGTTGAGCCCAATCCACTAGCACTGCCTCTTACGAGCCAGGGCTCTTGGATTAGGGCCACATCTACGTTCTCCTTGGCCATGAACAGCAGCAGATCTTCGCTGGCAGCCTTAGAGTGGTGAAGATTAATCTGCACCACCTTCAGCCGTTGCGGTTTCACTGCTGTTGTCCGTCGGTAGGATCAGTCTCAACTGTCCTACCCCGTATCGAATTTTGCCGTCCAAGCGACGCAGAAGCTGCAAGGATTCCGGACCAATTTTGATCCAGAGATCCTTCCCAGCATCCTTGTCCCTTGCACGGCCCCGGACAATTGTCCAGTCGTCCGTCTTCAGATCCCTGTTCTGTAGTTTGATCAGAGAGAGTGTGGCTTCATCCTCCAGCATTGGAGGGGGAACCCACACCCTGACGATCGTTCTGACAGGGGCGTCCTTCAGTGGCACCACGTCGAGTTGAGCACCCGGCCACAACTCGCCTTGGTTGCGGACGCAGTTTGTGAGAAACTCAAGAGCTTCCCTGTTACTGCATCCTACCACCTTTAAACCTTTCTGCCACTTGGCGCCATCAAACTGGCCGATTGCAGGATTGCAGTTGGCCTGCTTCATGGCGTCAAGTAGTGCCCGCATGATCCTTTCCTCCAAGATAAGCCAGTTATTGTTTGTCAGCTTCCCTTCAGGATGCTGACGATCAATAATGGCCACGAGGAGGTCGGGCGATGAGTTTAAGCTTGCCGAAGGCTTCGGCCGCTTGTTCTTCATCGCCGGTATCGAATCATCCGACCTCTGTCGTTTTGCAGTTTTGGACGATGCGCTTTTCGACGTCGAAGGTTTTGAATCTGCAGCAAAAGTTTTGGAACCACCGTCCTTCGAGGTCGCAACCGTAGCCTTTAGGGCTGATGGTTGGTTCCCCTTGGGATTGGCGGCCTTCGACGCTGCTGCAGACGCTGCAGCCTTCGACGTAGAGGGCTCATCATCCAGCCGTCCCGTCTTGTCCACGGCAGAAGTAGTAGCCTGCTCGTCTGAGGTAGCGAGTTTGCCATCAGCCACGACAGCGTTCTCATACCTCCTTACGAGATAGGCATGCTTCTTCTGCAGCTTCTTTTCTTTGGGCGTAAGCGAGTTTGGGTCACGTTCGCCGAGTTTCTTAAGAAACCGAAGCGAATTTTTGTAACCCGATCTGCGCTTGCGCTCAAGGTTATTTTGGGGCTCCGAAGACTTAGCAGGGCCATCCCCACAGGCCCGTTCCGCCGGAACACTGTCGCCAACTGGCAGGGATGGTTCCCTATTGTCCTGGGAGAGAAGTTGTATGTCCTCCTCATCAGTCGAATAAAGAGCCATTCCTGCCAGCTTGGACGCAGGGTCCGACAGTTCAGAGTCCGCGGAGATTGCTCTGCTCTGCCTTCGGAGCACCCCCTCAGTAGCTCGCCGACTATCCAAACCTGAGGTTGACATTTGGGTAGTCGAGGTCCCAGTAGCAAGGCAGACACCCAAGCCTGTGGCCTCCACCTGGGTGTTCGGGTCTCCGGGGATTTTAGCACCCTCTTTTGCCGGATACTGAGGGCCTTTACGGGGGGATGACATTACAGAAAGGGGAAATTGCATTTTATAACCTACTGCCAGGTTTCAAAAACTGCCGCCCCACTGGGATCCGACGCAGACCAGGGAGCCGCCCAATGTGGGACAGACGCTTCTGGATTTAAGGAGCTAAGGAGGGTAAAGGGAGGTGGGTAAGCTAGAGATAGGAAGGGGAAGGGGGGAGGGGGGGGGGAGTTGCATCCAGTTTTGTCTGGTGCCTCCAAGAGAGCCTGTTCAGCATGGGTGACCCTGCCGGAGACAAGCTCCGCTGACATAGCCCCTCCCTTCATTGGCACACACAAGCTCAGCCACCACGACAAGGTAAGGATGCGAGGCAGAGTGAGCGATGATAAATGAAAATAAAAATAAAAAATAAAAAATAGATTTACAAAAAAATCCTGCAATGGGCGACAAAGTGTTGCTCTCACCTCAACTGCAGCCATAAAAGGCGCCACGGCGCAGGCTTTTAGCATTTTGTGATTAATGTTAATGTGTGCGTGCGTGTGTGTGTGTGTGTGTGTGTGTGGCAACTACAAATATCCGTAATGCGTTTTTAATTAAAATGCATGTTGGGAATTGTGCGCTGCCGTTTCATGTGTGTGTGTGTGTGTGTGTGTTAATATTGCACACTTTTGCAACACGTTCGCTCATTTGCACCGCACAACCGCCACCTCGTCGCCGTCTTTGACCTTGTTTGCTGCTTTAGAGTATTCAACATTTATTTACAATTCATTAGTTTCATGTTTGCTGTTTTGCATTTTGTTATTTTTCGGTCTGACAGCAGCATTTTCGTTCTCCTAACCACTGACAACTTTTTGTTACATTTCTTGCCGATTTGTGTGCATTGCAGTGGCTTGTGTCAGCATTTTTTTCTCTTTGTTAAGAAGAAAAGTGTGGCAAAAGTTTGCAAAAGTTTCACTCTTTACGCTGCTGTCGTGTGTCCTTTAGTCCTTTGATGCTGCTCTGTAACGTCTGTCTGTGCTGTTTGGGTTGCTTTCGCAGCAAAATATTGGTTTATGGTCATTTGAATGTTTGTGACTTCTGGTAAACAATCTCTCATTCCGCTCTGGTCTTCCTTCTCGCTTTGCGCTGCAATGCTTGAAACTTTCTTACAATGTAGCAAAGATGAATACGAGCGAGAAATTGAAAATTTTGATTATTGTTCAAAGTGGAATGTAACGCGTTAAGCAGCAACAAAAAAAAAAGCAAAAGTTGTGCATTGTTACAGCGAAAAGTTTTAATAGTTTGTAGAATTGAATTAAATTTTCGCATATGCGCCAAATTACAACCAACGTGAAACCATTGAAGTGCGTATTGTTTGAGCTGTAGAAACTGTCAAGTGTGGAGATAAAAGTGAGAAATTACAACTAAACTTGCAAGATACATTTTTGATGGTTAGGTCCACTGGGAAGCGGGAAAGATAATCTTTGCATAGAGCATTTTTAATGTGACCCAAAGTAGGATTTAAGTGTCGATTAGAGACTCCGAAAAGATCAGTTTTTGGTATCAGTTGGCATAATGCGTATGGGATGCTACTCCTATTTGTTAGGGATCGAGATTCAACTGAGTCATTGGCTATGAGTTCAGTTCGTATCAGAACTAACCCAACTAAAGTCCTTCAAAGTGTTCTAGTCTGTATGTGGAGTTCTTAAGGTAGCCAATTTGATGCGATTTCACAGCTGAATTGTATTAATTGATAATTAAATTGAAACATATGACGGGCTCTGACCTCAAGTATACAGCAAATTGTCTTCAAACTATCAAAGCTTTTCGAACGCTAATCGATCTACTTTAGTATCCTTCAAGCATTCTTAAAGCATTCCACATTCAATACAGAAATGATGTGCGCATATTTGTAAGTAAATATTTCACTTAACTGCATTTACTCGGCCAAACCCATTCAATTATTTTGTCGATTCTCTTTCAGACGTTTTCATGCCGTTCGACCAGCAGCGTTGCTAAGCAAAAAAACGCCGACGCTCAATCTTCGCTGCACTAAATCACTTTCGTCAATATCGCCAAATGGCATTAGTTATTAATTTTCCGGCATTAGTGCCCGAACACGGCGACAATCCATCAATGGTCCGCGTGAGCGTCGCTGCTGCTGTCACTTCAGCCGAATGGCCCTCAAAAACGTCTGAAAATCTTTCGCATTTACTTTGCCCACCAGCCGGTCCGTCGCTCGACATTGTTGCAATTATGAAATGCATTAGAACGGGTGGACCATAAGTCCAAGACGCGCCATGCAGCCGTGCAGCGGCCACTCGAGCATCGCTCGCTGCATTTAAAGTTCCATTACGGCTAATGCTGCGCACAGCAGCGACAGCGACAACGACAGCGGCAGCTGCTGTTTTCACTTTGCTGGCTATTTTATGGAGCGACAGTGACGATGGATTTGGCTGCAGTTCTCTGTGTCTGTGTGCCTGTGTGTGTGTTTGTTCGGTGTGGTGTGCCGACGTGGACGTGGATGTCAGTGTGGTTGTACGACAACAAAGTTCAGAATTCATTAAAGTCTTCTACAAGGCATTTGAGCTCTAACTGCTGGGCCAGTGAAGTGCAACAAATTTTCTTCTTGCCTTCTGGTTTTTTGTTTTGTTGTTGTTTTTGCAAATTTTTTTATTACACAGCACAGTGCATGCGGTGCATTTAAATGCTGTGCAAAAGTTTTGTGGTGAGGAGCGGAGACTTTGGTGACTAAAAGATGTATAAACTTTAACATGCAAAAATATGGTTTAAGTGGAAAAATTGGTATTTAAATAAAGAATTAAGTGTTGTAAAAATTTGCATTTTGTATTAAAAAGACGAAAATACAATTTGATTGATTTGAGTAGATTTGATCAGAGTTGATTTGTTTTTTTATTTGATTTAATTTGATTTGATTTGATTTGAATTGATTTCAATTTGAATTTAATTGATTTGATTTGATTTGATTTGATTTGATTTAAGTGATTTGATGTGATTTGTTTTGATGTGAGTTCATTTGAATTTAATTGATTTGAACTAAATAGATTTGAATTGATTTGAATTGACTTGAGTTGAATTGACTTGAATTAAATTGAATTAATTTGAATTGATTTGAATTGAATTGATTGGAATTGATCTGAATAAATTTAATTTAATTTGAATTGAATTGAATTAAATTTATTTGATTTGAATAAACTTTTTTTGAATGGAATTGAATTTATTTGAATTGAATTGAATATAATTGAATAGATTGGATGTGAACAGATTTTAATGGGTTTGAATTGATTATAATAAACCTCAAATCATTTGATTTGAATTTATGTTAAGGGGTTATATACCTTTTTCTGTAAGGAAATACAGGGTTTAAATTTTTTTTTTTAAGCATGTTACCATAGTTTTATTCAAATGGAATACAAAGTTTATAAAAGTACAAAGTTTATAAAATTTCAAGCGAAAATTCGAAAAATTGGGGAATTTACAGTCCTTGCCGCAGAACTCCTTTTTTTTTAGCAGTGCTTGACGGTGAGCATGAATTCGAGGTAACGGCTCAGCTGAAAAAAAAAAAAAACTACGTTAGTACATAGTGTTACCTAGTTCGTGAACGAAGGATTTTACAAAAAAAAATTTTTTACAGTTACAGTGCTATTTTTTCCAAAAATGTCGATTTTTAAGGTCGAAAAATTGAGTTTTTTGCCAAAAAAAAATAGAAGAATTTGTCGAAAAAAAAATCCTTCGTTCACGAACTAGCTATTGTATGTACAAACAACCCCTCAAAAGAAGAATTTGTCGAAAAAAAAAATCCTTCGTTCACGAACTAGCTATTGTATGTACAAACAACCCCTCAAAATTTCAAATTGATCGATGTAGTGGTTAGCGGGATATCGTGCTCACCGCAATTTCATTTTTTCAAAAATACGATTCCGAGATAATCAAAAAAAAGAAAAAAAAAAACAAAAAAATACTTGAGTTCCGGAAACTGCGCGCTATCAACGGCCGTATCTTAGGTTCTAGTGCCCCGATCTCGATGAAATTTTGCAGAATAATTGTTAAAAGTATGTACTTCAAAAATAAGTCATAAACATTTTTTTAGATTTTTTAGCCACAAAAAGGTATATAACCCCTTAATGGAATATTCCATACGCAGTAAAATAGTAGTAGAGACGACTAAATTGAATTGATTTCATTTGAAATGAATTGAATTAGTTTACTTGATTTAAATTGATCTGAGCAGATATGAAATAATTTCATCTCAAAAGATTTGAATTGGTATGAATTGATATGAATTGAATTGAATTTATTTCATTGATTTGAATTGATTTGAATTGAATTGAATTAATTTGAATTAAATAAAATATAACTGATTTGTTTTGAATTAAATTGATTTGTTTTGAATTAAATTGATTTGATTTGAATGCAATTGATTTGGTTTGATCTGAATAGATTTGAATTGGTTGGAATTGATTAGATTTGATTGATTGATAGATTTGAATTGGTGTGAATTGATATGAATTGAATTGAATTTATTTAATTGATTTGAATTGGTTTGAAATGATTTGAAATGATTTGAATTGAATTGAAATTGCATTTATTTGATTTGAATAAATTTTATTTGAATGGAATTTAATTTATTTCAATTGAATTGGATAGAATTTAATAGATTTGATATGAACAGATTTTAATGGGTTTAAATTGATTTTAATAAACCTCAAATCTTTTGATTTGAATTATTTTGGCTTAATATGAACTGATTTAAATTAATTTGAAATGATCTGAGTTGATTTAAATTAATTTAAATTGATTTGATTTGAAGTTATGTTAATGGAATATTCCACATGCAGTAAAATAGTAGTAGAGACGACTGAATTGAATTGATTTGTTTTGAAATGGATTGAATTAGTTTACTTGATTTACACCGATCTAAGCAGATGTGACGATTTGAGCTCAAAAGATTTGAATTGGTGTGAATTGATATGAATTGAATTGAATTTCATTTAATTGATTTAAATTGATGTGATTTGATTTGAATTGAATTTATTTGGATTCAGTTAAATTAGTTTGATTTGAACTGATTTGTTTTGAATTGAAAAATTAAATTTAAATTAAATTTAAATTGATTTGAATATAATTGAATTTATTTGAATTGAATTGGTTAGGTTTTAATTGATTTCATTTGATTTAATTTTATTTGATTCGATTTGAATTGAATTGATTTGAATAGAAATTAATTTCTTTGAATTGAATTGATTTGATTTGATTTGGTTGGTTTTTAATTGATTTCATTTGATTTAAATGTATTTGAATTTAATTTATTTAAATTGAATTGATTTGAATAGAATTAAAGTGAATTAATTTTTTAAATAATTAATTAATTTTATTATAAAGATTTGAACTGATTTAAATTGATTTGGACAGATTAATTAATTTCAATTGAATTGATTTCATTTGATGATTTGATTTGGATTGTGGCTTGTTTTGAGGATAAGAGATTTTGGTCGAATGAAGAAGTCACCATCAACATCAAAGCCTGACTTTTCATACTGCCCTCGCACAATCGAATTATAAACATTTTTAATATTTAAATATATTTTTTTTTAATACTTTAGGTATATATTTTTTATTTGGTTAATATTATTTTAATTTTGACTCATTTTACTTAAGAAAAACAAATTTTAATAATAAGAACAGATTTGACTTAAAATTAACCCCAAATTTCTTCTCAATTTTCCACTGCAAATAATTCCGAAAATATGGCAAGACTAAAATGTTGCGGACGAAAACCGTTTAAAATGATTTTCTCACAACACAAAGTTGTATCGGGTTTTAATACCACGCACTCACTTTCCGTCACACTGTCGCTGCAATCTCACGCTGGTTTGTTTGCCTCGAAGCAGCTTCACGGACAAAACTTGCCGTCTGTAGCCAGCTCGGCGCTTCAACTTTCTAGTACGTAAAATATGCATTAAGTTTGCCGAGTTGTTGTTCTTGTTGTTGTTGTAACTGATGATGTTGTTTTTGTTTTTTGTGCTCTATTCGTATGTGCGCATGGCAACTATTATCCAATGTGCGTTTGGCAGTTGGGTGTTTGGACAGTTCGGCGTTGGTGAGATTCGTATGGCTTTAAAACGGTTTGGAAAACTATCATAAATTAAAGTTGAATGGTGCTCGGCAAAGTTTGAGCGCCGATAAGCAGCGCCGCAGCGCTGAAGCGACAGCGGCGAGTGGCTTAATTTATCAAGTGGCAGCGTGGTGCTACGCTCGAGGCTCGCTTGTGCGGCCCAGACACGGGCAGCTGTCTGCAAGCGGATGCTTTTTTAGTCGAATTAAAATCGGTTGGCTGCAACACTTGGAATTTCCTCATTAATTCGGCAGTAGTTGGTAGCCGAGACTCGACTTTGCGGGTTGAAAGTTGCTTCAAGCTGCCAACTTTGGGCATAGCGACCGACTGGCGAATCGATCGATGGTGAGTTTGGTGCATTAAAGGATTTGCTGCAATTCGGATGTGTGCGGTATGGATTTTGGTTTGGTGTGCCACTTTTCGATTTAAATGTACTGCATGAGGTGCAAATTAACTGAATTTGGTTGGACGCAAGTATCAAACAATGTGCGGTTGCTATCTTGTAATATTCGATTTCACGCTGAACAAAAATTTTCTTCTTTTAATTTGAATTGTAATGCACTGATCAACATAAACAAAGAAATGTTGCAGATATGATATCTTGGCAACAATGTTTCCGCAACATTTTAGTACTTGTAACCGATGACCAGTCAGGATAGGCAACCGTTTAAAACGACTGACGAACTCAGCGACCGTCGTAGGCTGACGAGCAAAAGGTCAGCCAGAAAGTCACGATCGAATGATCTGGCTTTTTCTATCATCCGACTCGGTCTTGAGCAGACCTCAGCTGTGCAGTGTGAAAGTTCAAATTCAAAGTAGTGAAGTGCAAGTTGAAATTTTAAGTAGTGCAATAGTGTGTGATAGCCGCAAAGCCGGCAGTGGGATAAAGTCTCAGGGAAAAATTGTAGCAGCAACTTTTTGCGATAAGCCAGGAAAGCTGAAGAAAATTGGCATAGTTATACGCGACCACGGATCAAATAATCACCCTCGGCTGCATATATATCTAGCAGCGAACCGAGGCCGCAGAGATTTTTGTATTCTTGCGAGAAAACCGCTGAGATTTTTATATTTTTGCCCGAGGCCGCAGACAATTTTGTATTTGCACGAAAAACCGCGGAGATTTCATCATTGTCCACGAGAACCAGCAGCAACTCAAGGCCCAGAAAGATCACCACTCCAAAAGATCACCACTCCAAAAGATCAGCACCCACCAGAAATCACGCACCACTGAAAGAAAGAAGCACGGACACAGAAAGAGCGGACCGACGAATTGCAAAACCAGCAGCCAGAAACCATCACCTGGAAGGAAGAAAAAAAATCATGACCAGCAGCTAAAAATTTGAAAGTCGAACAGATACTTACCTGAAATTATACTTACCTCAAAATTTTACCTACCAGCAACATTTGTGTACTTACCCGCAACATTTTCCCAAATTTATTTGTTAAATTTTAATTGAATTCTAATTATAATTAATTACGTTAGGTTTATTAGAAATAATATTGTTGTTAATCATGTAAATAGGGAAAAGCAAATTCAAGTTTCGTAGTATAAGTGAAAAGAAAAAAAAAAAAACAACTATTAATGTAGAGTTTAGAAATGACCTTCAGGAGCGTTTATGCGAACGCCAAAAAAGCAGCAAACTAACAACAACCATTTCACAGTCCAGCAGCAACGAACGAGAAAAGTGAGCATGAACCACGATTAAGGGCCCTTCTTCGCGACGAGATGCATGTGAGTAAAAACTTAAACATTTTACACTAACAACTTATAAGTGCCGCGAGAGAGTGAGGTGGAACTCTTATACGCGTGCACACTGCATAATCGGTCAGCAGATCATTTTTGCAGTGGGCAATGCGTATTCGCATTTCTACCTCCAATCGTTTCGCTTCGCAGCTTCACTGCGCTGCATTAATTCTATTGTTGTTGTTGCAATTTGCAGCAAACGGGTTTGCATTGCGCTGTTGTTGTAGCACAGCCAATGTCATTTGGAACTTTTTGTTTTTTTCTTTTTGTGAATGCGAAATTTGCTTT
>OY764961.1:146278340-146390840 GCA_963668005.1 Melieria crassipennis | reverse complement strand
CAGCAGGTCGTAACACAGCAACGGGTTAAAAAAGTAATCTCTGAGCTAATATTTGTAATCCCCTAAGCCATGCAGTTAGAATCTCTTCTTTACAATCTGCATTATTGATAGTTTTAGAATACATACGAGTACATTATTAATTTTTGTTAAATTCATTTAACTTGTAATATTTTCTTATTCTTTGATAGTATGAACACCCAAAATCTTCTCCTACGGCGTGACTGTACCGCAACAATGTAGAAGCAAAATTTGAACAGCACTTTGTTGTTCAGTTACAGTAACAGTTGCCACGCTTTACTGCAGCACCGTTTGGCTAATAGCTGCCACTGCAGCCGAGTGAAGGCAAGTTGTCTTAAGTTGTCTTGAATATTAAATATTTCCTTTTTCATTGCAGCCTTAAACTGAAGTTTAAGTTTTCGCTCGAACGATGCTTGGGCGATTTTAAAATTAAAATAAATTGTTATAGCTGCTGGCATAATGCGGCCGTTTGGGCATTTCAATTGCGGCCGCTTTGCTGGCGAATAGTGCGCGCAGAAAGCGCACAAAGCGCATAATGCAGTGGCGCAGCGCAAATTGCTCGGCGTCAGTCTATAAAAGACGCCGACTTGTGCAGCCTTTGTCGCAGCAAGTGCAGCCGCCATTATGTGTTCGGCTGGCATCCGTCGCGCCGCTAACCGCTTCCGTTGGCAGCGGCACTAAGTGCCGCTATCGCAGTTGCAGTCGCCGTCACCGTTGGCGACGCATTTGCATCGCCTTGGCCGCACCGCACAGCGTCGTAATTCGCCTTAAATCGCACACAGCTGCTCGACGGCAGCGGCAACATTTCTCATCTCTCCGGCTTTATTTTCGTTTTCATTTTATTTGGCCAACTGCAGGCAGCAACAAGCGCGCTCGACGACGATTTGGTGCGCTTTTGTGCGACACTCGACGTCGTCGTTGTCGTCGTCGGTTGCGTGAAATGACTCTTGCGGGATTTCTGCGGAGCACCGCAACAGGATTATCAACGCTTTTAAAGTGCACATTTGAAAATTTCCTCGCTTGAATTTATCGCCTGCGCATCCTTTCGGCTGTCTGCCTGCTTATTTATTACGCACACACAGCGAGATGCGCACATATTTAATCATTTGTTTGCTCATTTCCCTGCACACATTTCCCCATTGTAGACAGTTTTGTTGTAACTGGTTGCAACATCCTTCCGCATTGCGACGCCACGCCGCGCCAGCATTTCTTGTATGATGTACGAAGCAATTAACTGGGCGGAGTCGCTCGTGCTGCTCCAGCAAATTGTGCTATCAGCGTTAAATTGTTAACTTAAAAAGCCGCGGGCGCAAAGCAGCATAGAGTCTGCCCCCCATGCGGTCCTGTTGAACGCGAAAGGATTCTATGGCGTGGTTTTTAAAAATGAATTGTACACGAATTTAATTGCCATTATGCAGATTGAGTCAAGTGCTGAAGCCACGAAGACTTCATGCAACATTATGCTGCACTTTGAAGTTGCGGTTGGGCCACTGAATAGAGATATTTTTTAGTTTTTCCTTGTTCACTCCTCTCTGGAGCATATAGCCTCCACAGGACTATTTCTTTGTGTTGGTTACGTTAATTGGTTGTGTTGTTCTGCCAGGGTAGGTGTTTGGTCTGCCGCAGCAGAATATAAATATAGACATGGGAAAATTCAATTTTTAGGCAATTCACTGGTAAAGTGCGGTTAGTCTTTGGAAGGATCTGAAGGTTGTTAAAGTTGTGCGAAATCATTTTAATTATATTTATTTGGTTACATTGTTTATGGGCCTAAATATGCCCCAAGACGTTATGTTTGACTCTTTGTATTAATTTTTGGAAGATAAAAGATACTAAGAGTAGATTTTGAGCAGTGAATTTTTAGAGTTATTCACATTCTGTGGAAGGGACATCAGTGAAAAGAAATTGGTTGTGTCGAGTTTCGAAGCAAAGTTTCTCTGACTTTTGGCTTAGCTACAGCGTATGTTAATGTTCGCAAAAAGAAGCAACAACAGTTTAAGAATTCCATGTATCAAAGGTAGAGGGAAGTTCATGTAGTATTTGCAGTGGTTTATTAGTTTCTTTCAGATTTTTTGACCATAACAAGCCCTTACTGGGTTACAAAAGTTCTCTACAGGCAGACACGTCTTCCTCTTTGTTGTCAACCTACAACTCAGTGTTGCCAGATACCTGAAATGAGTTTCTCATAAATCTTAAACCTGAAAAAACCTGAAATTTTCTCCCAAATATTTCAAAAATCTCCTAAATTTTGTTTAATATTTTTTCTCATTGTAAACATAAAATTAAAATTAAATAATATATTAATTTTCTTTAACTCTAACTTTATTAGTTCGAAAGTTATTAAAATAAAAGGTGGAAGCTGCAATTCTAATGAAGTACAAAAATTCGAATTTATTTGAGTATCAGTATTTGAAATAATAAAAAGATACAAAATCAATGAAGCGAGAATAATGAAATTTCGGCACGTGATCAAGGAGATTTGGGGTTAAACATACTTATTTTTCAAGAAAATTCGATGTAAATTTTCAAGGATATAAAGGATTAAAATTTTCAATAGACCTTTTTCATATCCTTTTCTTACAAATAGATACAAAATAAATTTTATTTAAATTCTTGAGCCTTTCCTCTTTCATTTGATATACATATCGCCATATTCTAACGAGGGTAAGTATTTTTTATATTTTTGTAATTTTTTATCCCTTTCAAAATTTTGAAGTCCTTTTAAAAGGACAAACGATGTAGAAATAAAAAAACTGAGTACGCAGTATTACAATGTTTGGTCTCTAGTTTCACGCTCGTATGGATTTTTCCCGGCGTGAACATTTTTTTTAAGTAAGGCATCAGTGCCACAAATGATGTGAGCTTTCTCCTAAACAATTCTTTCTACTAAAAATTCTCCTAAAAGGTAGTATCTCCTAAGTCTAAGAGTAAGTCTCCTGATCTGGCAACACTGCTACAAATGAGCATCGAACATCTTTTCCACCGCAATTTCATCGCTCGTACGGGAGACATGGTTTAGTCAGCCTAGCTTTGTTTTATGGAGAGGAGTAGTTTTTAATCTTAAACTAATAGAGTTAAAAGAACGAAATTCCAGAATGTGGTAGTATACACATTAGCCCTAAAGACATATTAAAAAAAAAAACGATTGAAAACGATTTCAAGGATATTTGAGCATAAACTTTTTAAAGGACTTTTTCAATACCTATTCGTCCTTGCGAACCCAAACAGTTTTGCTTTAACTTTACGGAAATTGTTTATATTTGATACCCATAATGATATTAACATTGCGCTTAGTTACAATTTTTTTTTTTAATATTAGTATCCTTAAAATTTATTTATTTATTTTTTTATTTATTTATTTAAATTAATCCAGAAATTTAACACAATTCTTACAGATTACAACGAAATGTAAATAAAATATACATAACATACTAACTAATTAGGTAATTCATTCAATAACAATTTAAAATGGTTTTTGCAATTTTCAAGTCCTTAAAAAAAAATCTGAATTAAGGGTGAAAAACTAAAAACGCAGTTTTACTATATTTGTTTGTATGTTGCACAGTGTAATTTGCAATCACTTTTTAAACTGTTTGTGCCTCTGGAAGTAATGTGGTGCTTAAAAATGAGGCCGAAAGAGGACTTACGTGGACCTTAGCCAAAAATTGTAGTGAACAATGCAACGGTGGAAGAACTCGATGGACTTCACCAACCCCAGCACAGGTGGAATGAACACACTAATTGAAGTCAATTCAGGGCAACTTTAGCGTTGGTTACCTTACCTTACCTTGGTTAGCCTTAAATGACTGTAAACTGATGTTTAACCCTTTACTAAACATATATTTTTTTATACATGTTTAGATCAGTGATGACCCGCGAGTAGCAGCCATGATGGCCTACACTCGTTTATGTTCGTCGATGCTGCTACTCGCGAGTACCAGAATGGCCATCACTGGTTTAGAAAGTAATTGTGCAATGCAGAAGCACTTTTGCTGGAGAATAGAAATCTTCAAGCCAATAAGAATCGTGTTAGGGCGTATCAAAGTTGAGCTTGTAGGTCTCTTTGAATTGAAGGAAATAAATATAATAATTTTTGTTTTTTGTAAAATATTATTAATTTCATTCAAAGCTCACATAAGGTGCAATTTACTATATTATTTATCTAATTGACAAAGTCCAAGTCGAGCGCCAACTAGTCATCGCTCTAATTTGCTGCGTAAATGAAATAGAAACTGCGCTGACCTTTAATTAGATTTTGGTCCAACAAAAGACAACAACAGCGCCAACGGCAGCAACAATCACAACAAGCAGCAACAGCAACACGTAGTCGCTGCTGCAACATTGCACACAAAGGCAGATTAAATTCCGATTCAGTGCGTCAGTGTCGGTGCGCAACAATTGCAATAATTAAAGGCAATTAATGCAAATTATCGCAAGCGGACACCATGGAAATCGCTCTCACTGGTTTTCATATTAATTACACAAATGCCGTTTGTCGTCCGGCGCAGAGTGCGCTGAAGCGAAAGAAATGGCGACAAGTGCGGACAAGGACGCGCAAGGACAACGCACACTGGGCCCAAGTGTCGGCTGAGCGTTGAATAATTAGACACATTTAATATCATAGAGTCTACAAATTTCGATAAATGTAGGCACTGATGAGCGGCGTAATGCGTTGCAAATGGGTTGTGATGAGAAAGAGGGTGAGAGGAGAAGGGTTGGTTGAGGTTGCGTTGGCATTGTTAGTCAAATCGAAGAAGCTCGTCATTGTGAAATCAAAGCACAAAGGACATAAGTCACTCATACGCACACATCTACAAACCTCTAAACATAAACAACCAAAACCTGAGCCCTTGCTGTGAACATCCCTTTGCTGTACGTGTGTGT
This sequence comes from Melieria crassipennis, assembly GCA_963668005.1. Taxonomy (NCBI): domain Eukaryota; kingdom Metazoa; phylum Arthropoda; class Insecta; order Diptera; family Ulidiidae; genus Melieria; species Melieria crassipennis. Next base: position 146,385,938 of record OY764961.1, on the reverse strand, counting down.
GTGTGTTGGTCTTAAACATTTGATTGCTTGCCGTCTTAAAAGTTAGTTAAGTTAGCCCAGCTTAAGCAAATCTGCGACCCAGCATTGCTCACACATATTGTATTTAGTTAATTTTAGAAAGTTATTTAGTTTTCAGGCCGTCAATTAACTTTGCATCTTGCCGCCTAATTGCTGTCCGGACTAGTAGAGATGGCAACAGTTAGCGTCGACCCACAGTTGAGGTTAGGTTCAAGCATTAAATGGCGCACAGCATGAGTCGACCCAAAATTATTGTAATGAAAATGCTGTTAAATTTAACACCAAATATTTCATAACACAGATTTGTGCCAAGGACATGTCCGTATTGCGGAGAGAAAAAGAAAGAATGAGGGAGAGAGAGAGATGTGGTGGCAGCACAGTTCGCCGGCTGCAGTGCCTAATCGGAAATGCCCTACAAATCCCTGCGATTAAGTCGACACTCACACACACACAAACACACACACTTGCACTTGCACGCACAATTTTCAGTACTTCCTGCCCTTTTGGCCATCATAACGCGTAACGGCTGAGCCTTTCAACAAATCGACGTAATGAATACAAAAAAACGAATGCAGTAAACACCTTTTATATTGTAAAAATTTAATTTACAAAACGCGTTTCCCTTGAAGGAAGTCGTAGAAATTCCCGACACGTAGTGTGTAAATTGCCAGCTGCATCAGTGCCAGCAACGGCAGTGGCAGCAATTGTACACATTGTACATAAATGGACGGACGGCTTTGCTTTAGGTAACATACATACATACAATCTTCATGCAGTTCGACTTTCATTGATAACTTTGGTGGCTGTGACGGCTGGCGAGGTGAATGGCAGAAACCTATGAAAACTCACTCAAAGCTTGTGGAAAATTGCAAGAAAAGCTGAGAATATGCATGCAGCAAGTATGCGGAAAATACATATTAAATGATGCATGAATAACCGTTGTGATGTTCTGAATTTTCCATAAATAACTTCAAGTTTTCTGTAAGAAATTTTGACTCGTTTGGTGTTTGAAACAGCTTCGATGTGGTAATGAAATCATTGAAACGATGAGCTGTTTGAGTTCTTCAGCGACATGGAGATGGGGTGAAGTGATTCATCAACAATTTAATGGATCTTCCAAATACTGAACTCGGTACAAAAACTCTTCTCCTTCTTCCATGCAAAAATTGGGCTTAGTGCTTACATAACTTTTCATATGTGGGAAATTGCAAGAAAAGCTGCGAATATGCATGTAGCAAGTAAGTGGAAAATACATATTAAATGATGGATGAATAACCATTGTGATGTTCTGAATTTTCCATAAAAAACTTAAAGTTTTCTGAAAGAAATTTTGACTCATTTTGACTCGCAAACGATGAGCTGTTTGAGTTCTTCAGCGACATGGAGATGGGGTGAAGTGATTCATCAACAATTTAATGGATCTTCCAAATACTGAACTCGGTACAATACAAAAACTCTTCTTCTTCTTCAATGCAAAAATTTGGCATAGTGCTTACATAACTTTTCATATTCGAATTATTGACAACAACCACATTTCTGCCGCTTTGGGCACATTCCAAAGTATCAATGCACAAAAGTTTAGAGTGTTGTACTATTTTCCGACTGCAAAGACCTAAAAATATCAAAACTTGCAGTATGTAGTTATTCTTCTTCTTCTTCTTCTTTTATTTGTGGCCTCAATTGCCAAGTGAAACGCTTAAACAGCGCAACTACTTGGATTGTTTGATGGCAGCGGTGACTGTTGCTGCTGCCTGAGTTGCCAGATCAGGAGATTTCCTACTAGATTTAGGAGATTCTTGGCCTTTTAAGATAATTTTTAGGAAGAATAATTGTTTAGGAGAAAGTTTAGGAGATTTATATTTTATGTTAAGGGATTTTTCGAATCTTTAGTGGATCTTTCGGAGGTTTTTGGGTACCCGGGTACCTTCATACAATTTGTATGGGAAAAGTGAAAATATATATTCTCCACGGCCTCTGAATTTTTTGTGGTATCTAATTTATTTTTGTCGCTGTAAAAACGACTTTAGGGGTCGAGTATTAATTTTTAACACCAAAGTGGAATTTTTTGCGAAAAGGTAGTCCGCCAGCGCCTCAGAAGTAAAAAGTATACCCGCTGCAGCATTGCGGACGTAAGGTTTAAAGCTTTGATTAAATATTTGTAATATTTTTGCGCCTATTTGGGTCTTACACAGAATTGCCGAATTTTGGTGTTTTCGGACCAAAATTGGTCAGATTTTTATACTTTGGTCCGCTGGTCCGCTTAAACAAATTTCGGTCCGTTTTGTGATGTGAATATCTTTTTATTAGTACACAAAATTTACATAAAAAAATAAAATTGTAATTTGAGAAATAATTTAAAGATATCTCAAATTTTTAATTTGGTCGGGTGGGGTCAGTTTTCGTCGGAAGTTTGGTCGGAAAAAAATTTTTCAAGTGGCAACACTTGTCTTACATAGGTTGGCAATTGCCTACTTAGTTTTTCAGAGGGTAAAGCATCTTGGAGTAACACGCATGTGAAGTCGATGACTTCGATCGGATGTCCTGAATTTAACTTATCTTTGAATACAACTTTGATTTCAAATTTAAAATTTGGCCCACTAATATGAACGAGTAATTTCACGTTGAAACTGTATTGTTTAACTGTATTTTGTATGAAGGTACCCGGGTACCTTCGTATAGAACAAAGGGATAGTGTTCAAAAATCGGTTCTAAAAGTTTTCTAGAAAAAGATTTATTCCTACATATATAAGATAGATAGTAAATTGATTTTTAGGAAGATACTAAAAATATTAGCATGGCGTTCCTTGGCCGAAAGTAAGATATTTTTACACCAAATATGCAATATGCAATACTGAGGTATCCGGGTACCTTCGTATTGACAGAAGGGTTAATAGTCAAAGCACCCTGTTAAAAAATTTGTAAGCTTACAAAATGTAAGCTCGTTTTATCTCTTTCTCACTTATTGCTGTTACAATGAAATCCCGCCAAAAATTACACTTTTTGTTTAATTCATTTGTTATATGTTTTGTTTTTGTTAAGTTTTTGTTGTTAAGCTGAAGATGAATAAAAAAAGGCTGCATTAAAAAAAAAATTTTATGTAGGTATAGTTATATTTTTATTTTTTTTATGAGAAGTTTTATTCCTTTAAAATGACGCAAATTATAAAAAAATTATAGGAGATTTTTTTGTTAACTTTTGGTAGGAAATTTCAGTATTTTTTTAAGATTTAGGAAAAAGGTAATTTCAGGTATTTGGCAACACTGCCTGCTGCTACGACGCGCACCTGCCGTGAAAATAGTTACGAAAGTTTGTCTCCAAGTCGCAAGCAGCGACACTTTGTGTTCGTTCCATCTGGGCATTTTAAACTTTCAACGTCATTAAAGTCGGGAAAAAGCATCGCGGACGTGGCCTGCTCGACCCTCGACAGGGTTCGCGGAGCACAACTTTATGCATTACAATACAGCTGGGAGCGATGCGCTGCTGAATACTTCCGCTTAATGAAACAAGCAAAGTTGTAGTAGCGTTGTTGTTGGTGGCTTTATAGGAGACGGCAGCGATACCGCACATGAAAGCGCCAACGCAATGTTGATGCTTAACAACACCTAAGCTTTTGCATTACAGTTGGGGTGTTTGTTGTCTTAATTGTTGTTGTTGTTGTTGTAGATGTGTGCGGGCTCTGTGCTTCAGCTGAAAGCCGAAAGTGCATTTTTGGCGCTATTTTTGTTGTAATTTTGTTTGCTGCTGACATCTACAACGTAAAGGAGTCGTCCTCTACTGCCAGCTTAGATATCCGCTCACACACAGACACCCACACACACACACACACACATACATATATATATCTACAGGTAGATATGAATGTTTGGTAACGAGCATTTTTGGTACGCTGCGTGCTGGTAGCATGAAAATATTTTCGGTCAGATTAATGGCTTTGCGGAAGTGCTCTGAAGCTGCACCGGCTCCTGCGGCGCTCCAGTTGTGCTGTGCGCTATTACGTAGCAGCTGAGTGCGGCGGTTTTAGTGTTAGAGAGAGCCATGACATTGAAATTGAGATAAAACTGAAAAGTTCCGTTGCTGGCATTTCATATCTGAGGATATTTTGCTCGCATTTGCTGTAACGACCAGCCAAGGCACTCGCCGATCCACACGTTGGACTCTATTTGTGTGTGTGTGAGTGTGTGTGTGTGTGTGCTCATCTGGCAGCGACCAAACAGTGTTGCATGCTTTTAATATGCAATTATACATGAATTTTTGAAGCCATGCCCCGAGAGCAGAGTGGGGCGAATGCATTCGAAAATGATTTAAATTCATCCTTGGAAAAATGGTTTGGCCAAATTGCGGTGAGTTGTTGTGCTTGCAATGAAATATGGTCCAGTGTAACAGCTGAAAGAAACTGTTGCATTCTCCTAACCTGCAACGAGAGAAGGGGTGTTTAGACCGAATTTTAGATGGAAAAAAGTGCGATTAGCTGGTTGAAAAGTGAAATTTGAAATGAAAGTACCAACAGAAGGCTGCAGATGCATTGAAATAGCAACATAATTTACTACTAGAATTTATAGTTGATGTACAGTTTTTAATGGATGCGATGCGTAATCGATTTATAAAGCGCTGAATAAGCAACGCTGAAAGTATATTGCCACTCAAACTGAGTAACCCATTGTATTTAAAGTTTTAAAAATTTGAAAGATAAGAATGGAGAAAAGCTTGGAAGAAAAACGAGCTAAATTAGGTTAGATTGAAGTGGCTTTTTCGGACAAAGTATCTTGCCACAAAACAATCTTAGGCCACAAATTGGGCCCACTGTGATAATGTAAAAGATAGACTGATGTGCGGGCATGACAACACTGAATGGGCATTTGTCAGCAACAGCAGCAGCATTGCATACTTTCAGGGGGCGATGATGGAATGTTCGAGAATGAGTTGCGCTCCGGGCAAACAAGATTAAACTGCAGCCGGGTGTAGAGCAGTGAGTCATTCAGTGAGTCATTCAATCAGGGATGAGAAAATTGAAGAGAAATAAGTGAGAAGCGAAAAATTGTAACTAAAGTGTCTATGATGAATGAATTTTAAAGTGACTTTATTTTGACACAATCCAGTGATACGAACTATGCCTATGTTGGCGAGCAGAACTAAATGACGTAACAATACTATAACACCGTGCGACAGAATTTTTCACACCGGAAAAAATCCATATGGGTGTGAAACTAGAGACCAAACATAGTAATACTGCGTACTCAGTTTTTCATTTCTACATCCTTCGTCTTTTTAAAAGGACTTCCAAATTTTGAAGGGTATAAAAAATAAAAAAATTTAAAAAATACTTAACCTAAATGAAAGAGGAAAGGCTCAAGAATTTAAATAAAATTGATTTTTTATCTATTAAATTTTTTTTATCTATTTCTCATATCTGTAAAAAAAGGATATGAAAAAGGTCCTTTGAAAATTTGAATCCTTTATATCCTTAAAAACTAAAAAAAGTTTCCTTGAAAAGTAAGTATGTTAAGACCCCAAATCTCCCTGATCACGTGTCAAAATTTCATTACTCTAACTTTATTAGTTCGAAAGTTATTAAAAAAAGGCGGAAGCTGCAATTCTAATGAAGTACAAAATTCTAATTTATTTGAGTATCAGTATTTTAAATAATAAAAAGATACAATGATCAATGAAGGTCGAGTTTATTTGCAGGAGTGAAAAAAATTTACAGTCAAATTTGAACAAATAAATTTAATTTCTAAGGACAACAAAACAAATATGCACAGTAGAGTGGTTTTAGTGTTGTATGGAGATTCTTAATAATGGGTTCTCGATGCTCCGCAACCTCTCATTTTATGCGGTTTGGTAAAAAAGTGCATTAACCAAAAAATTTTGGGCTCATGCACTTTAGATTAGATTAGATTTTTGTGAGAAAATATGAATTTTTTATTCAGGTATAGGTACTCCTTGCGTAAGCAGCTTGGAGCAAAACTTGTTTTCTATGTCACAAGGCGTCATTATAGTCTCACAATATATTTTTGCATCCTGGCAACTTAATTATGCAACTTTTTTACTTCTGTGTCAAAATCTCCACTCAATACCCGACTAGGTAAGACTTGGAAGAGAGTCTGACATAAAAAATTAACATTTTCACACAAAAATCAAACAATTCCTTCTTAACACTCAATTACGATTGCAATTATATTCGAGGGAGGGGAGGTTAATGGGGTTTCGACAATACATTTTGATTTTTGCTTTGTAGAAACCCTAAAGTTAACAATCTCACAACTCCGATCGTATGGGAGACGCCCTCTGGTGGTGAACTTTTGAACTTTAATTTATTTTGTATTTTTTGCACTCAAGAATTTTGTAGATCGCTAAATAAATCATTCAAATCGGTTCTGTAGTTTCCGAGATACGATGTTTTCTCGCTTACTTAACTACTACATTTAGAAGTGGGGAGCCAATGGCATAGAAAATGGCCAATTTTGTATGGCATCCCCCTTAAGACTTGAAGATAGCGGGTAGATATGTTTGGAAGAAACATTCGGAAGGGAAAATAAATGGATGTCGGTCATACATTTGATACATCTGGGAGCAACCTGGGAGCAGTGAGAGCCTATTTTATAGAAATGACCATTTTGTATGGGAGCCCCATTAAGGGTTGGAGATAGGGGGTGAGTATGTTTGAAAGAAATGTTCAGTAAGGAAAACTAGGGGGGGGGGGGCGGTCATAGATTTTAACCCTCTCAGAGCAACTTATGACCAGCTGTGGAGCAATTTGCCGAATTTCCCATATTTTTTGTGAACTTTGACCTCGATGAGACGCCATTTAGCCCCACTCTAGCCCCAACATTTTTTGGCTCATGCACTTTTTTACCAAACCGCATAAAATGAGAGGTTGCGGAGCATCGAAATCGAAAAATCGTGCACTAAAACTGGTCTAATGCACAGTGAGAAATTTCACAGTACTTTTGTAATTTTTTTTTGTCAACTCAACATTACCTTTGAAATAACCCAATATGCAAACAAAATTGTTTAGAAAAGACTAAAATTTTTTCAGCTAAAAGTTGTCATACAAAGTTACATCAAATATTTTGCTCGAAATTGCTTCATATTTAGTAGAAATCTTTGCTCATTCCAAATGTTCATATTCCCCGAGCGAAATTAACCCATTCAATTGAATTGGAATTGAAGAGAAGAATCCTAACAACAAGACGTATATTGAAGAAGCTCCCGCGAAATCGTGTTTAACATCGAACAATTTGATTCCCGCGACGTCCTGCAGGTGGTGGGTGTCAGCGAGGATTCTGCCCCATCGTTTTGCATCGTTGTGCGCCGGATGCAGTGCCGTGTAGCGCAGTTTAATTAAAATATATAAAATTATTAAAATTGTTAAGCGCCGGTTGGAGCACCAAAAACAAAAATAATACTTGGAAACCACTCAAACTAATAACTGTTTGCTGACAAAGACAGCCGTAATCACCACATGTGCTAACAAACTGTGTTTACTAAGTTTACTCCAGCTGACCCGCTCTGTCAAACTCGGCCAGCTGTTTGAAGTATTACCATATGTTGAAGACATTCTCCACTGCATTATCGACCAAAAGGAACGATTAATAGCCAGTAGGAATTTTGAGCACCATGCCGCCGTCAGAGTGCAAAGAGTGCACAGTGAAACTTATACAAATTGATGACACCGTGTCATGTTCTGGTGGATGTGGTTCAAATTTTTGCATCAAATGCAGCAATATTAAAAGACATGAAATTAAAATGTTAAGCGAAAATTTGAACATAAAATGGTTCTGTAATCAATGCACCTTATCAGATACTAACACTAAATTTGTAGAAATCAAACATTTAATTCAAAAGTGTGATCAATCAAAAGTTGGAAAGAATGAAATAAAAAACGTCTTAGAGGAAGTGTTATATAATAAACTTAACCATGTGAAAAATAGTATCGTTACTGACTTTAACGCGCTCATGGAGCACAATATAGAAATCAAACTTAATATAATGAAGAAAGAGATAATAACCGAAATGTCGAAAGAACTTAAACAGTGTTATGAGAAACTAAATGAAACCTGTAAGGAAAATTCAACTAAAAATGACTGTAATAAATTATCATATGCGGAAATTGCCAGAAATAACGAGAACAAAATTGTTATTAAACCTAAAGATAAAGGAAAGCGCAACAAGGAGGCGAAGAATGCGTTAAAAACAGCTATAGAACCAACTGAAGGCCTAGTGAGCTCTGTGCGAGAGCTAAATAGTGGTGGACTAATCGTGCAATGTAAGAGCAAGGAGGCTTGCGAGCAAGTGCAACAGCAAATCACTGAACGAATTGGAAAAGATTATGAGCTGGAGAAATCGAAGGAACGAAGCATGATTAAGAGGCTGTTCAAAGTTACTGGTATATCGGAGAGACTCGCTAATGAGCGTATCGTAGAATGTTTAAGTGCACAAAATGATGCTTGTTTTGGCAAAGAATTTAAAATAATAAAAGTTTATGCAAATGTTAATAGAAGGGAAGAATGCTACAATGCAATAATTGAAACCGATGCTGTCACTTATGATAGCATCTTAGCACAAAAAAGGGTTAATATAGAATGGGATTCTTGTCTTGTATTTGAACATGTGAATATATTGAGATGCTTTAAGTGTTTTGGCTATAACCATAAAGCTAGTGAATGCATAAACAAAAAGGCATGTAGTAAATGTGCGGGAAACCATGATGTAAAAGACTGTAAGTCTGATTGTGTTAAGTGTGTTAATTGTCATGAACTGGTACAGAAAAGATTATTAGATGTCAATGTAGATCATTCGGTATTCAGCAGAGATTGCCCAGCATTCAAAAGATGCATTCAAAACAAAAATATAAATAAGGTTAAGAAATAGCAATCATCAAACTTAGACCTAACTCGTATATATTTAAATATTAATAGTATACTAGCGAACAAAAATGAGATTGAGAGATTAGTAGAAATCAAGAAACCGACAATGATGTTATGCGCAGAAACATGTACAACAAAAGACATTACAGATCAAGAACTTGAGATAATATCGTACAATTTAATACGATGTGATTCACACAGTAGACACACTGGTGGTGTTATGATGTACCTACAAAGTTCTATAAATTATGTTGTAAAGTACAACAAATCGATAGATAAGAATATTTGGTGCATAGTTATTCAAATAAAGCAAATAAGTCCAAAATGGCATATAGGCATTATTTATCATTCACCTAATTCCAGTGATGCAAATTTTATTAACTACTTAAGTGATGTTCTAGGTGGTACATGTGAATTGTCCAATAACTGCATCATTGTAGGTGATTTCAACATAAATTTAAATAAACAATCGACTTACAGTAATAAACTAATAGAACTTTTTAAATCATACTCGATGTACCAAAAAGTAGATTTCGATACTCGCATAACAGAAACATCTACAACAAAAATTGACTTACTGTTTACAAACTCTAACAGTGTACAATGTGAAAGGCTGAATGAGTGTCGGATTTCAGATCATGAAACAATAAAATTTAATCTCGAAAGAAATGCTAACTTTCAAATGAGAAGTAGTGCAAAAATAGTCTCATGGGAGTTATATAATAACGAGATTCTTATGGAGTTCCTACGAAAACAAAACCTTAGTTCGTTTGATCAGTTTGACCTGGAAAACAAGGTGTTGTTCCTCAATAATACTATTAAGGACGTTATGCTAAAGCTAACTTATGAAAAATCAATAAAAATTAAAATAATGAACAAGTGGTATGATAAGGAATTAGCCGTTCTAAATAAAAACAAGCTGAAATTATACAAAATAGCGCGAACAACGGGGATATGGGATGAATATAAACGTATCAAGACATTATATAAGAAATTAATAAGAAAAAAGAAGACCGAGTTTTTAGAGTATAAAATAACCAAAAATAGACATGATAGCAAATTGATGTGGAAATATTTGAAACAAACCATTTGCAGAACGGTTGATAAACCACGCATAACGAAAATAATAATTAAAGGCCAACTGTACGAAAAAGAAACGGAATTAGCAAATAACTTAAACAAATATTTTTTGGAGAGCGTAGAAGAAATAGTTGACAACATTCCATCTAGTGCCATAAATTTGTTTAGTAAACCAATAAACACTGAACTCAAATTCATGCAAGTCTCTGTACAGGATATTGAAGGTATAGTTCATAAATTCAAAAACAAAAAGGGAGGTAAGAAATTATTATCGGAAGGCGTCCTTAAGGACTCTATGCCATACATCGGCCACTTCTATACGACAATAGTAAATGACAGTCTTAAAGAAGGAATCGTACCGGATGTATGGAAGATCTCAGTAGTTGTTCCAATAGAAAAGGTCAAAGGGACTCTAAAAGCAGAGGAATTGCGACCGATTAATACTTTACCTTGTGATGAAAAGATCTTGGAAACTGTTGTAAAAAACCAATTAGTCGAATATTTGGAATTTAATAAAATAATTATTTCACAACAGTCGGGATTCAGACAAAAGCACTCGTGTGAAACAGCGTTAAACCTGGTATTAGCGGGGTGGAATGAAGATATGAACGACAATAAATCTATTTTGGCTGTGTTTGTTGATCTCAAAAGAGCTTTTGAGACTATAGATCAGGACATTTTGTTGCGCAAGTTGTCTTTAATAGGTATAAGGAATGTTGAATTGAAATGGTTTAGAAGTTTTTTGAAAAACCGGAAGCAGAAAACAGTTATAGGTTCCTCTGTATCTGACAATATGAAAGTTAAAATCGGCCTGCCGAAAGGTTCTGTTTTGGCTCCAATTTTATTCAACATTTACATAAACGATATTGTTTCATCACTTCAATTCAGTAGTATAAAGCTTTTTGCGGATGATGCGTTGATCATGATAAGTGGCAAGGACATAGATCAAATGAACGAAAAGCTGCAATCAGACTTAGACAGTTTTTATAGTTGGCTCTGTGCAAACAAAGTCAAGCTTAATATTGATAAAACGAAATTTATGTTTATCACAAGAAACAACAAGATACACGTGAATGGACTGAAATTCAACGGAGTAGAGATTGGAAAAGTAAATAAAATCAAATATTTAGGTGTTGTAATTGATGAGAAACTGACATTCAAAGATCACATTAATTACACAATTAGTAAAATTGCCAATCAAATCTTCTTTATGAAAAGAACTTGCAAACATTTACAAAAATCATATAAAATCATGGTTTATAAGTCCATTATCGAACCGCACTTTATTTATTGCCCAACAATATTTTTTATAATGAAAGATAATCAAATTAAAAAGCTGCAAAAAATGCAAAACAAAGCAATGCGATTTATGTTGAAATCACGATATGATGCACATATAGGAGATATGCTGTGTAATCTTAACTGGCTTAGTGTAAAACAGCAAATATTTTACTACACAATGAAGTTTATCCATAACATTCTAAATGGTAACTTACCTAATTACTTATACACTCACTTAAAATTCATAAACGAAACGCATAGCATTAATACAAGACAGAAAAATAATTTCAAACTTCCTAAAGTTGGAAGAGAAATGGAAAAAAATTGTTTGTTTTATAAAGGTCTGAAATCCTACAATGAGTTGCCAGAGGATTTAAAACATTGTAAAAAAATCTTATTCAAAACGAAGCTGTACAATTATTGTAAGACCTTAGCAATAAGATAATTTTATATTTATATTTATATTATATATTTTATGTTTATATTATATATTTATAACAAAAATGAAATATGAATTAGGCCTAAAAAGCCGTAAGAAATAAAATAAATAAATAAATAAATAAATAAATAAATTCACTTAGACCAACTATTCCCATGAACGCAGCCAATTAACAATAAACTCGCATAACTTTAAATCTATACTTAAGTGACAACAGGCAGTCAACCAGCGTCGAACAAGAAAAAGCAGAACAAGAAGAAGAGAACCGCAGCGCACATGAAACAATAACTTCGCCATTAAAGTGTCCAGTTTGCAACGCATAAACTGCATTAAAATTTCATGCACAATAATGACGCGTCCGGACTGGAGTCGTAATGCGTTCTACTAATTTTGCCCCTTTGCGTGCGACGCGCCTTGCCGCCATATTAGCCGGCGCCGCTTCCTGTCGGCACTTGTTAATGTTTACGGTCAATAAAACAATGATTTCGGCCATTTTGCGCCAGCGAGCGCACAGCGCATATTTTAGACGAAACGACCAGCCGGCTGCCACTCAAAGTGCGGTAATAGTTGCATGCAATATTAGCAGCGCGAACAATGGCCGCCGGGCAGCGGGGCGCCGTAAACGCGCGGCCAGAACAGCGAAATGGCATTATGCTTTACGAGCGAACCTTCTCGCCGGGCATTTTTACGAGTGCACAGCGGCCAGCAGTCACTCGTCATTAAGCGCGCCGTCAGGTGGCCACCCGCTGCTGGTCGGCATTTATGGAAATAATTTGCTGCCCGCGTTGCGCTCGCTTCGCCTTCGCCTTTGCCGGCAATATTCATTAACGCGTAATTATGAATGCGTATAAAAGGTGAAAAACGACCAAGGACAGCCGCCAACAATGCGCTCGTCCTGCTAGCGGCCATTCATGCGAGTGTGTGTGTGTGTGTATTTCATATATTTATTGCAAAAACAAATCACGCTAGCGCAGCGTTCAACGTCCAAATACGTTTGAAGGCTCAATTTTTGGGTCTCGTCCGCCCTGTTAATTAAAACGTGAGTACGTTATGAATGTTGGTGTGTATGTGTGCACGTGTAAGTCTGCTCTCCGGCTGGCCGGCTTGTGTCCGGTTGCTGTCCGCTATGTGCTTCTACGAAATTCAATTAATATTTTAATAAACCTGCGCTGCGCTGCGTTTCGGCCACTGAGACGATTGCGTTTCCATTTGGGGTGCGGATATTCATTGCTTCGTTAACGTTCGTGCAAAATGTGCGCGTACACTCATGGAATTTTAACGCACACTTGCAACCGCACATATCGCATACAGGGTGTGAGAGAGCCATAATGATTCGAAATGAATGGGGGGAAAAATAAAAATAAAAATTGGCGTAATGTGCTTTCGGCTAAGGTTGGCATGACTCTAAGACTGTGTCGTGGACGTGAGTGATCCTGCTTTCCATTGCCAACAGTCCCATTTGGAGAGATGGAACAACCACTTTTCGGTTGACCTTTCTGAGTGCACACATAAGTCCTATTAAGGGGGTCACTACGGTATCAAACGGTATCTATATTTTTGGAATCGCGCATACGCCGGAAAAAATTAATGCAATGTACAATTTTTTTTTTCATTCTTTTATTAAAAGGTAGCAGTGCAAGAAAACAATTTTTTTTTTGGCGTGCTCAAAATGGCGACGGTGGTGGGGGTCCAACGTTGGGCCCAAATTCTAGTAGAAGTTGTGCCGGCGCCCCAAAAATCATCTGAAAAAATATTGCTATTAGTTATTATGAGATAATATATCGCTCCTTCGCTGCAAGAACGTCATAACTCAAAACTACATCATTCCGAGAAAATTCAATTTTAAAGTTTAACATTACAGGGAGTTCAAGGTAGAAAAAAATGTTTCATGTCATCTTGTGAGCAAAGTATTGAATATTTTACAAAGTGGTTTTGGCAGATAAAAGATCATATGCAGATACACACAGGGTTGCCATAAACTGAAATTTTTTTTTTGAGTTATGACGTTCTTGCAGCGAAGGAGCGATATGTACCTTCTAAAGTAACTAACAAAAAAATATTATCTCGAAAATACAAAAATACGCTCTAACCGAAAAAAATTACCTTTTTTCTTGATTTCCTGAAAATGGCGGCGCGGATTTCGCCAAAAACAATGAAATTTTTAGTTACTTTAAAAGTTCTATGTTTCAAAAAGTTGCTGCCCAAATTTTAGATCAGTGGGACTAAAACTTGCCGAGATATTCTACTTCCATAATCAAAAACCAGTGTTTCGAAATAATTCGGTTTAACCTTTGCGTTACCGATATCATGCGGAACGAATTGACCATCAATAAAGCATCAGAATTAAAAACCACTGGAGGGGGATATTCTTAAGACCCCCTGGAGTCTATTTCACACAAAAAAAAAATTTTGAAACTTTTGTAAATTTACACGTGTTGACCCCCTTAACTGTTTAAAACTATATTTAATTATTTGATTAGTAAAAACATATTTAAGTTACACTGATATTAAGGTATTTGAGACAGCAATGAATCTTTTAAGAAAATGCGATTCACTTTGGGGGAAAAAATAAAACTAAGAGAAATAAAAAGCAATAAATACAGCAATGAATAAGAAATGTAAAATTACAAGAAAAATGGAAAATTATTATTAAATGTAATTACAAAAATGTAATCTTGTTGAATATTCTTACGAAAATTAGTTCACCTGCCTAAGGCAGGCGTAATTCGTTTCGCTGGATTGTGCTCAAACATAATAATAAATAAGACTACGCGAGACTAAGGCCTAGCATCCCGCAACCACCCGTGTTGTGCGTGTGAATTTGTACGCGGGTGGAAGGGACCTACAGTTTTATGCCGGTTCCGAACGGCAGGTTGGGAGCTCTTTCATAAGCAATTTTTACTCTCAGAGGTTTGCCATTTCCAGCTGAGAGGACAGCCACCGAAAGAGAAAACGAGTTTTCCCGTTATTTTTTGTAGGTGTTATTACAGGCAGTATTTGAACCTGGGTCGCTGCCTTCGACTCAGTCCAACGCACTAACCAACTGAGCCACGGCGGCTGCTCAAACATAAAACACACTAAAATCCTTTCATCAATCCTTGCAATTCACCATTAGTAGTCAGATTGTTTTAAATTTTACGCTCTACACTTGATAATCAGTGCATTATTTGTGCACTCCATGTTGCATCGCTGCTTCCCAAAACAAAACCCTTTTATAATTATTTTCTTGCATCGCCTCGAGTTGTTCTCGAACATCCCAGTATCACTGCGGGTCGTCTCTGTGATTGTTCCATCGAAATTATCAAACTCCCTAAAAGTATGCTCGGAGCGCAACTCGTTCTCAAATATCCCAGCAATTCCCTCGCAATTGCATAATGACGGCGAGTATTATCGTCGCAATATAAATCAAAAGTTTTGTATTTAAAGCCGTTTCTGCATATTCTTTCCAAAACAACAATACTAAAGGTTTTCGAATATTTGGTTTTTATTATATTTAAAGTATCTGGCAACATTCGAAAGCTATTGACACACGGATGAACAGATCGAAGGACAATCAGAAAATCTGATGGGTAAATATATAAATTGGCCGACGACAAAATGCATAATGAACCAGGTGGAGTTGTACAGTCGGATAGACGAATAATAAGATTGAGTTACGAATGGACTCAGAAAGAGAGAGAGAGAGACAAAAAGACATACTGAGCATCGAATGAACGCAAAGTCGAGTAGGCGAATGTATCGTAAAAACAAAAAGAAAGAAAGAGAAGTGAATTGATGGATAATTGGATTAACGTAGAATCGGATGGACTGGCAGTTAGCGGACGAATAGTCGGACCAGCGGACAGGCAGGCGACCAGTCGAGTACAGACTGAGACAGTCAATAAGATGAATGGGCAATCGAATGGAAGAATGAAGACAAGCGAATACGGAAGTGTGAATTGAGGATCAAATGGGTGAAAAATTGAATGGACGGGCAAAAATATGGAGTTCAGGTAGTAAGTAGATAGACTGTTGGAGAGATGCGCATTCAAATGGACGGATAGTCGAATGGTTGACAGAGGAGAATAAAGAAGACGCGTGTGAATTGATGATCAAATGGACGAACAATCGAATGAACGGGAAAAGAGATGGAGATCAGCCAGTAGGAAGACAATTGGACCGGTGGACAGATTTTCATTCAAATGGACGAACAGTTGGATGAACAAACAGTCGAATGGTTGAATGGATGGACGTAGAAATTAAAAAAAGTTAAGAATGGTCGGAAAATTGAAAGTACGCACAGTTAGATTGACGAATACGATGGATTGACAGTCGGATGGATAGGCTGTCTAATGGTTTAACCCTTTCCGACATGAAAATAAACCCGTTCTGTATGAATTGTATGGGCTGTAGTCCAATATATTGGACATTGTGACTGAAAGGGTTAATGGATAAATGCAGAGATGTTCGGAGATTTGAATAGATGCATAGTTGGATTGAATTGATTGAATGGAGAGACACGCATACAGAAATATGGATTGAGAATTAAATGGGCAAACAATCGAATATACGGAAAAATACGAAATTCAGTCAGTAGATGCACTGTTAAACAGGCTGACAGATTCGCATTTAAATGGACGAACAGTTGGATGAACAAACAGTCGAGTGGTTGAATGGATGAACGCAGAGATGAAAATTGTTGCAGAAGATGGTCGGGGAATTGAGAGTATGCATAGTCGGATTGACGAATGCGCGGACGGATGGACAATTGGATGGATGGACAGTCAAATAGTTTATTGGATACACGAAAAGATGATTGGAGATTTAAATAGATGCACAGTTGGGTTGACGATTAGTCGGACCGAGGACAGACGGATAGATGGATAGTGGGATTGATGCATTGTTAGTGTCAGATGGATGACTGGGTAGCTGGACAAGTGAACGAATGGACAGTGGTATGTATAGATAGACAGAAAGATGGACATGGCTTCTCAAATAGTCGAATGAAAAAATAACCCAAGAAACAACTAATTTATGATGGAAGGAAATAAAAAGACGGATATGTGTTTAGTCAGTTGAATGGTTAAAATTGATTTTTCTGGTGATTCTGATCACAACTATGGACATATACTTTTTAGAATTGGTATTTCAGGAGCATTACAAACTCCTTAGCAAAATGAACTCCAGCACCGCAGGGTACAGAATATTCAAATGAAATCGACTTCTTCAAAGAATGTTGCCCTTTGTTTTACTTCTTATACCTGAAAGGTTTATTTTACTATCGATGGCTGTATATAGCTTTTAGTTCATTTTTCTAAAGGCTATAGATATAGGTAGTAAGCACCCGGTATATAGTTGCATGCATACATACACATAAATACATACATACATATGTATTTGTATACATGTGCAGGATTCGTTGAAGGCTGTCTGGCATGCCTCAGTATGACGTCCGCTGCCTGCACGTTCAACAACACTCATTTACTCACACACACACACACACATTCACACACATAGTGCTGCCATATTTGTTTAATAAGTTATGAGCACATAAATTGCCCACAACGCCACGGGCGAGCTGACGCCAGGGCTGCTGTAGCTGTAGCTGTTGCTGTTGTTGCTGTGAGTGGGCAGCGCTCAAAGAGCAGGCAGCACCTGATCCTTTCACGACCACCAAAACTGCTCCTGTAACGATTATGTGCGCCACACTGTGAGAACTGCTCGTTGCCGGCACATTCAACCTGTTTCCCTCTCCCGCAACTACACATCTACTCATATCCTACACACACACACACACAAACAAACACGTGTATGCTTATTATAGCAACAACACTGGCATGCGAACTTGCTGCGCATTTCAACAACGACCGACCGAGCGCAGCCCGGAAACGGAAGCACATTCATGCATATTAGCGGACGGCATTATGAGCGGCCAGCTGTGCGTTCAATAACTCGTCGCACTGCTGTGCACAGCACATGGCTTTTGCTGATATTTTTTTGTTGTTGTTGTTGTTGTTGCTGCTGCTTTGCGCCGTCCAGCCACATGTTGCGCTCCTTGCTTCCGGGCACTCAATCTGGCCTTTTTTCACTTACCGAAAACACAAAACCGCAAAACATTTATCGACGCGGCTGCGGCTACGGCAGTGAATGCACAAATGCGTTTCGTATTGTATATTTTTTCGCAATTTTCGCCTGCAAAGTGGCAAGAACCATTGCCGAGTGCATTGCATGGTCGAGCGCGCGCACAATTTCCACAAGTGGCCAAGTGGTGGCGTGGCCGCGTTGACAGCCGCTGAACGCATGGTTTACCGCGCGCATTATTGAATTCATCGCTGGCACACAACGGTCAGCGCTGATAGCGTTGCGCACTTAAGTGAAGCGCCGAAATGTGCCAGCAGCGGCCGAATTAACACTTCATTAGCGCGCAACTTTCAGCATTCAGAGCGGATTTTCATCAACGCCAGCAACAAATTGCATCGAATTTTCCTTTTGAAATTTTGGCATAATTTGAAAATTCTGTTAATATGTAATCAGATGTGAGATGTAGGTATGTCGTTAAGTAGGTGGGACTTTCATACACCTTAAAATGTTAAATTTTATAAAAGAAAATTGTTTAACATTAAGAAAGACGAAAGCTTAGTTTTAGCTGAGATAATGCGGCCGTTTATATGCAGTAAAAAACTGGCAGTATTAATCACTTACAAAAGTTAGTTATATTGTCACCAGTGGCGCACACAGGAATTTATTTTGGGGAACTTTTGAGCCGAATATCACTCGAAACCATATTTTGTACAAGTAATTTTTGTGTTTGGGTGGGTTTGAACCCCCAAAACCTATCCCCGTGTGCGCCACTGACTGTCACTTACGACTTATTGCTACTATTGATATGTTTACTCAGGTCCTTGAAGAATGGCTCTCAATGTGTTCGCAGCAAAGGATCCGAGAGATTGTTTTCTTCTCGATAAAGTCGCAACAGCTTCAATGGGATTCGTTATAAGAAAAGTCATACCAGAGGTGGAATAAAAGTTGAAGAGGATCTCCAGTTCATCAGTGATATCTGCGTGAGCGAAACAAGTAATAAGTTAGGTAGGTAGGAAGGAGTGGTAGCCTCAAGGTGGAGCCCACTTACGCAGTTTGAGTTTTTCACAAAGTTATGCAGACAGTAAATGGTGAAATATCGACTAGATCTCTTAGACTATCGAAGAAAAAGTTGCCCAGGCAGTTCATTCTCTCTCTGAGGAACTCAGGCCAGTGCAAAGAACGTGTAGAGAGTAAGTAAAAAAGAGAATTGGAATTTAAAACCTTTTAAATAGTCAACTACTATTCAATTACCTTTATTGAAGTGAAAAATTGTATACAAAAATTCAATTCAATTATCTTTATTGAAGTGAAAAATTTTATACAAAAAGACGACTCCTTTCAATCTATTTTGTCAGGCAAATAACAACACTCCCTGTGTAAGTATTCAACCTTTAATAATGATGGCTTCGTACTGTGAGTTGAGGTAAAGGCTTATTAGACCTGACTCTGTGTTGTATGGGAATTCTTAATAGTGGGTTTCCGATACTTCAAAACTACTCATTAGGTTCCGAACAAATGCATGAGCCAAAAAAAAAAT
This sequence comes from Melieria crassipennis, assembly GCA_963668005.1. NCBI lineage: Eukaryota > Metazoa > Arthropoda > Insecta > Diptera > Ulidiidae > Melieria > Melieria crassipennis. The sequence continues at coordinate 146,366,656 of OY764961.1, read as the reverse complement.
TGACACCTAGGCTGGGTGTAAATGTTAGCAAAGTTCACAAAAGTGCCAGGAAATTCTACAAAATAGCCTCACAACTGCTCAAAAGTTGTCTTACAGGCTTAAAATCTATGACTGGCCCCCACTAAATTTCTCTTTTGAATATTCCTTTCGAAAATGAGTGAAATCATTCACTAAATCACGTTAGATGTGGCAACAACTTCATTAACCCTTTCGCTATTCTGTTGCCATATGGCAACATGCTACTTTGTGGACGTCTGCATCCATGGTTGTAAGAATACATTTTTTTGTTGGTCTTTAGAATAGTTTGAAGTTTTAGGAAAAATACGAAATGAATAAACTGAATATGCAAGTTTAAAGAAGAGAAGTAAACACGTTTTTGTAATGGTATATCTTGACATAGTAAAGGAAGAAGAAGCAGGAAAAATTAGAAAACTTTTTAATTTGACGTTTTCTTTCAATTTAGAAATTTTTTTTAATTTTGGCTGAAGTAAATGAAGCAATATTCAAATTTTCGTTCTGCGTAAAAAGTTTAATGTTTAAGTAATTAAAGTAATTATTACAGCCACAACGATGTGGTTGCTCTCATAGAAAAACACTCTAAAATACAGGGTCCGAGTATAAAAAATTAAAAAATTTCTTATGGAATGTTGCTAATATAACCAGAAGGCAATCCCCTAGGATGAAAAGAGCCAAAATAACCACCATACCACAACCCTGCTAAACTTAAATTTACATACAAACTCTAATCAGATGAAGCCAAAGTCAAGAAAATAAAGCTGGCCAATCCCAAAGCCTTCATTGAGAGTTTTAAACCAAATTTAACCATGAATTAATTTAAACTATGAAGCCAAAACAACCCTCAATGTCGAATTTTGCTCTTAACACATTTTAAGCGGGTAGTCTAGTATATGAAACTATGCTGCGTAGCGGGCATTACTTGCAAAAATAATTATATGAAATAATACTTTCAGTTTTATATGAAAACCAATCTGGTAAAAATACCGTCTCCCGCTTTTAAAGTGCCTACATTCAAAAGGTAAAAATACCCGCCCCGCTTATAAGCAGCAGTTTTCACAACGGGTAATTTTACCCGGCCCGCTTTTAATGTGTTAAGTCCGTCTTTTTGTCTTTCGCTCAGTTTCGCAACCTATTATAACCAAACATAACCTAAAATGAGATAAATTTTCTATAAGATTTGGCCAACACCGGGAAGTACAGATTCCAGATCCACTCAAATTCATACAAAATCGAGGAAATTAAACTGCACCGAAGTGATCCTTCATGACTCATGACAGGGGCGTAGCCAGAACTTTGCCATGGGGGGGGTTTTAAAAAAAATTGATGACCAATTTAGTATTACATGCTTTTTAAAGTAAACTGAACTTTTCAAAGAGGGCATTTTGTGGTGGTGCCACCCAGTGCATTGGAAATTTCATGAAATTTGGTTCACTGTGAGCGAAGTTATTGCGTCCGAAGTAAAAGTATGTTCTTGTCAGTGGTACAAAAATTTGATACTAATTTGCAAAGAGCAAATATTAAGTTTTGCTTTAAAGTTGGTAAGACTTTAGCCGAAAAATTTAAATTGATGAACTAAGTTTATGGTGATTATCGTTTATGCCGTGGCAGACTTTATGAGTGGTACACGCGATTTAAAAACGATTGTCAGGACATAAATGATGACCAACGTCTTAGCCAACTGAAATCGGCGACCACCGTAGATTCCATAAAAAATCAGCCAAAATCTACTTGAAATTGGATTCAACCTTCGCTTTCCTTATACCCACCCGAGTGATATTTTTAATATTCATGTCTAACATCTGCCAGCTGTATTTATCCAATGTAAATAGTTATGATTTCGACTTACTGAATAAATTCGAAAGTCGTTTTCAATAACATAAACAAATATTTTTTTGAAAATATTACTCATGTTTTGTTTTTATTTTTGTTATTTTGTATACCGAATACCCACACAGGTGATCCCAGGTGCTTCCGCCACCATTTTGAATAAAACTCACAATTAAATAAAAAATTAAAAAAAAAATAAAAAAAAATTGTTCAATAAACCCTCTGGAAAGAATACTTTTAATATTTTCCTTAGTCGCAAAATGAATCGTTAAATTTAGGCATTTTTTCGAAAAACGGACTATCACCCGAGGACGATACTAAATACTGAGGTATGGAAAACAATTATTTATTATTTACTTATTCATTGCGAGTGAGTGAGTTTATGGGTATTGGTAAACGACGCATACAAAAGTCTTTGGTAAGGCGAAGGTTACGCATTTCAATAACATAAAAGTATCACATTTTAACTGAATATTTAGCTATCGAGAGACGGCATCCCAACGATAGACACTTGTGACTTATTTTTTGTCTAAAAGACGAATTTAACCATCACCCACTCCTCGTTTTAACCTGATGCGGCATCTTGCGACTTTCACCTTAGAAAAGAAATGCATTTACCGATTAAACAAACGCGTTTTGATGACGTAGAAGCCATTCAAAAGGCTTGTACTGACATCCTGTAGGATATTCCAGCCGATCTAAAACACTCATTAGACATGCTTTTAGATCATGCAAATAGCTGTACTGAGCCTGAAGGGGACTATTTAAAAAACCATATCGGTGTTACAAAAAATTGTTGATTATTCTTTTAAATGTTTAAAGGTAAAAAGACTTGTTTACTAATGTGGGAACGTATATACCATGCATAGTGATTGCAAATTTTAAATAATTATAGGCCATGGGGGGGGTTCTGACACCCAAAATCCCTCCCTTGGCTACGCCCCTGACTCATGATGATAGTAAAAAGTCACCGACTTTAAGCCCTCTTCCAATTTCAGAACTAAGCCAGGTTAATTATCTCGTATTCATCATCATTGTTGTTGTTGTTGTAGTTCGTGACTTTCACAGATATTGGTTAGATTTTTGAAAAAAGATGCCCACTGTAACTCAGTATTGATGATAATTTCGTTACTTAGTTATTAGCGATTTTCGTTGGATATCTCGAATCGTTTAAAAACACTTCGTAAGTCTTACCAAAAACTTTCAACGAGTTCTAAGCATGATTTCCTAACAAACTACTTTCTTCTCCTTATTCCATTTTCTACCTTTCCCCCAGAATATGTGAAATATTCTCAACCATATCTAACTTCTGATTTAATGTTCATACACATTTATAAAAATTGCCTCACACAGCGATGTGCGATGTTCTTTCGCCATTCATCTTTTCCCTACTCAGAAATTCCAATAATGTAATTGCAATCCTGCCGCTCATTCGCAGTTCGTAGTGCTTTGAAGTTATAAAATTTATTCGATTGAGTTGAGAGAATTTCCTGTGCTCCTTAACGAATTCCAGCGAGTTGCTTTGAGGGCTGACGTGTCCGGGCTTAGCGAAAGTTGGCTCCTTTGCTTCACGTTTGCAACCGAATTGCTGGCCAAATTGAAATAATTTATTGCCGCGTACTCAATGACGCGCGCATAAATAGGCCTCAAACGGATGAGGCTATTAACCTTCAACTTGTAAATGCACGTTACGACACTATTCCAGCGGCACACACACACACACACACAGAATAACAGACTCACACATGCACAAGTGCGGCTACAAATTGGTGCGGCAGCAGTGTTGGCATTATTTATCCGCACACAGTGTGGCCATAAATTATCGCAACGCGCTCCCCCCCCCCCCCCCCCCCAACCCCTCTCTCCGGTAGTCACGCTCACCTCGTTGTCAGCGTGGCAATATTTCCGTCTGTCTTCTATGCTGGCGCTCGGTTGTTATTGTTTTTATTGCTAGTGTGCCACTCTGCTTTCTGTTGTTGTTTGATGGTGTTATTGTTGTTGTTGTCGCTTCAACTTTAGCAACATAAATATTGCATAATATCCACTTTGAAATTCAAATCGGCAGCCATTAGCTACCGAACGCAGCGCAACGTAAACAAAGTTGTGGCAGTGGCGCACAAACAACAACAACAACTCAACTGCCATCGTCCGCACAGTAAATAGTTAGTTGGAACAGTGCACGCATCGCGCACACATTGAGCGTGGATTTGAGTTTTAAAAATGCCAGCAGGCAGCAGCCAGCAGCTGCCTGCGGCAGGACGACGCTGTGTCGGCGTCTTGGCCGCTGCCGTCGTCGTCGTCGTTGTCGGCGTCGTTAGCGCCATCTTGGCTGGTAGGCGCTGCGCTAATGGCACAATTTTTCACTGGAAATCCATACGATCGGTGCTGGTCGGTGTGCCGTTCGTAAATACTGATTTACTGCGGCGGCCGCGGCGTGGACGAAATGAAATATGCGTGACGCTGCGAAACGCTGCTGGGCCGCCCACGCACTGAGCACTCGGCACGCGACTCGCCTGAAATTGAACCGTGTATGGCAATGACGCAATAAAACAGCAACAGCAACAACAAGAACAAGAGCCACGAGCATAAAATACAAATCAAGCACTGCTGGCGGCTTGATGTGGACTATTAATGCTTAATGCGCCTTTTCGGGCGCATTAATCATTTTCCGTTGCACTGGCCGAACCCCGAATGCCGACAGAAGACGAAGAAAAATGCGCAAAACGAAAACACCATCGGCGTATAACTTCATCACGCGACCGCTGCAAAAAACGACGCCGCAAGACAAGCGCCCGCACCGGCCCTCTGAAAAAAATTACCAGCTGCCAATTTCTTAATGTGGGCTGCTTGAAGCAATTTGGTGCTTTGTGTTTCCCTTCTCAACTTTTTTATTGTTATTGTGCTTTTTGTTGTTGCTTATCTCTGGCGTATTCTTTGGAAAACTTGCGTACAAAAACTATTAGCGTGTGCCATGTGCACGAATTCATTCAAAATATATCTATGCGCCTTTTGTACTATGTGTGTGTGTGCCATTCTTGTTGGCCCCGCCCCCTCACAAAAAAAAAACAACGCGTATTAATCACTTCCCGTTGTGCGCGCAGCACGAAACCCGCTTCGATGCTGCTTGGCTGCTTCAATTGTTGTCGCTTGCACATTGAACACTCTGCGCTTGCCACTCACTTCCTTGCCACATCCTGCGCAGCTTTCATTTCTTTCATTTCCATCAGCCGAAATTCTGTTTGCTCCCGCACTCGACTGCCTTCAATGCGTCGCTTCATCAAAAGTCCATTAGGTCCGTCAGCGTCAACGCTGCCGCACACTTAAGCCGGCCCGCTTAAGGTTCGCTCGAGCGCAGTCAATTTCGGCGCTCGTCACTTGCCGGCGTTCCGTTCAATTGGCACTCTTAACGACCTTGACAATGACTGCCCAAAGAAGGGCTGCACCATTGTTTCATTCGATTTGCTTGCGAATTTGGTGAAGAGCCTCGGCCTGTTTTTGCTATTTTCACGCGGCGCTCATTGCAAGTCTTTGGTAATTAAAGATTACTAGCGAGCAGCCAATTTCCAGGTGACTGACGCATGATTCCGCTTTCGAACAATTGAGCCATTTGCCAAATTTCCGTCAATCTTATCCGATTAAATTGCTCCACTCGGCGCATGGCAAAACCGTTTTATTGATTTTTCGATAATTGACTCTTCTCTATGCGAGGCGCAAAGTACAACTACAACTTGCTTAATGTTACTGCAAATGAGGCAAAATTACGCTGAATTGGCTTTGAAGAAAAATATGTTGAAAGCTGGTTTCCTGAATTTTAGATGAATTTAATCAGTATTAATTTTAATCGCATTTTGTTATAAATTAAATTTGTTTTGCTTTATTTTCTCCATTTACAATTACATTGAAATGACAGTTGGCAGACTTGGGGAATTTATTTTTAATTTCCGATAAGATTTCTAGTGCAGCTTTAACTGGAGTTGACTGATAGTGAGGCAGTAGAGCAGTTTGTATATTTACTTATGTACATTTTTCAAAGACAAACTTGAGAACAACTTTCTCAATCCTTTTAGCAACTCAACTCCAACGCCGTTTTCAATTTCTTTCTCGCACTCTTTTGCTCATTTACACTTTAAGAAGTTTGCTTTGTATTGAAGCGATTTGTGTTTAACAATTTTTCAACATTGGATTTCGTTCTTTGCTTCAATTCTGTTTAAGCCGGGTTAAGTCAAAATGTTCATTCATTTTCGTTTCACTAATGTAGGAAGCAATACGGACGGACGGGTCACTCAGGCTAAACGAAATGCTATGCAAATGCAAACCTGCGGCGGACACGGACTGGACGACACGCGTAGTTGGGATAACGGGACTGTGAAAAGAGAAACGTACAACTGACTCGGCACGACGCACAGTGATTCGATCCATACAACCGCGGAACAAAATTAGAAGGAGTGGTCCGTTCTTCAAAAAATTAGGTTTACTAGTTAATCATGGTCTGCTGAATTCAAATCTCCATTTTGTTTTTCTTAAAATTTTGTAGTTTGGCAATGCCCCAGACTTAAATTTGTGCTTTTCGTCATTTTTGGAAAGCTTTAGCAACAATTCTATTGGCTAGATTTTTCAGATTTTACATTTAATCGGTAACGTCAATATTAATAATTGCGAAGAGTAACAGAAAGTGTCTTAGGACGCCTCAGTTTTGCAATAAAAACGATAACAATAGACGTATGTTTTGCTTTTTGCAGTTTTCTCAATTTTTCATGCTGATTGCATACTTTTAGGGATGAAACAATTAAATTTTGTCGAACAATTTTTCAAATTGAATTATTTTCTGAGATCGGAAGATATCGGAGGATGTGTTTATATTATTCGACAAAGAAAGAATGCTTCTTAAAATAAAAAAAATCCAGGAACATACTTTCACATACTTTTTCGATATTTTCCTCTAAGTTTTGCCAATTTTCAGATTTTTAATTAATAAAAATATTTTTGATTAAAAGTGAAGTAAAAGCCTCAACTTTGCAAATTTTGAGCAAATATTAAAAGTGAAAATGGCCACATCATTTCTTAATCTGTATTGAAAGTTTTAGCAACTTCTTGGTAACCATGTATTTTTACAATTTTTTTTACTCAATAGACTAAAAAACAAAAAATATGTGTTTACATTTTTTTGTGAAAAAAGTTTCAGTTTTGAGCCGCTTTTGCACACACACTAATTCATTTTTTGTGCAAATTTTTTGGGGTTTGCTTAGTTGGAGTTTTACCTTTCAAATGACAACAAATCATGAAATTCTGAGACTATAAATTTTTTGAATTTTGTCTATGGAACGAATCACTGTGCGACGGACTGACTTCGGAAGACAGACACGGCACAGCGCAGACCTCAAAAGAAAATTGTTATAAACTGTAATAAATAAAACTAAAGAAACTGAAGCGGTAATCAAACAATTTAATAAATAAAAAATACACTAATTCCATGAAAGGAAGCAATGCGAAATTGTGTTTCATTTGTGATGCTCGAAGCTGGGGAACGGTTCAAAACATTTTAAAATATTGAGAATACAAATTAGTTCGGTAGGTTTTTTTGTGGCCGAAAATGCGTTTATTTCAAAACAAAAGGAATAGAAAGAAATAGCAAAATGTTGTCCATTGCTGTTTACGACTTTTTCCCATTTCTCAAGCAATGTCTTTTGAGACAATCCAAGTTAGAAGCCAATTTTCGATTTCTACAAAATGAATCCCTCGAAACAATCAGTAATCTGGAGTATCAATGTCCGGAGTATACGATAGGTGCGATAAAATATTCCACCTGAGCGTTTCCAAATATTTTTTTTACGACTTTTGCAACGTAAGGTCGAGCATTGTTGAGTAAAAAGAATACATTTTTCATTTCTTTGCTCGTATTTCCATCGTTTTGTTTTCGTAAAGCACGGCTTAAACGAATCAATTGTAACCTCCTCAGTAATGGAATCGCCAGTTGGTAGAAGCTCATAGTATACAAATCCCTTTTGGTCCCATCCGATATGACCATAGAACCATAAATATTCGGCTTTGGCGTTGATGTTGAAGTTGATGGCAACAACTGACGCGGTATAGCGCAGCATTTTTTCTTTTAGCTGTTGTTGTAGAATACTAATTTTTCATCCCAAGTTACAATCTGATGTAAAAAACCTTTTCATTTTTGCCTTTGAATCAGATGCTCGCAAGTGAAAATCACCTTTAAACGCCTCCCGCAAATGCTGCTTACTTAACACAAAGCTGGCCATTTTCAATGCAGTTAAGAAGGAAATGAATATTTTTGACAGATGTCTAACCTCTGTCACTGTGAACCATTCACCATTATTTTGAAAACAGATTCCAAATAATATTTTACTTTTACTTTAGTAGTAGACTAATACTACTACGACCACTGCTACTACTACTATTACAATACTAACCACCAAGCCACCTCCACCTTTGGTTGTCTACCTACGAGGGTGCTCCGAAAAGTTGTCGACCTTACAAAAAAAATACCTTAGTTTTTCTTCAAATTGATTTTAATTTTTATGTTCTACTTTTAAGTCTACGCTCTTCTCTTGTCCCAGTAGAGCGTTGTAAATTTATTCAAACACGTTTTTGGTCTAACGTCACCCAATGCGCGGAGAGCTTTCTTACTCCTAAATCTTGAATCAATTTTAGGCAAACACATTCTTTGAACATATTCAAAGCCTCTGCTGTCTCTCTCACTTAAACTCGATGGGTGCTCTAGCAGCATTTGAACGATGTTATATCCTATTCAGACAGCCAGCTTAATTGCGCAACTAAGACATTGTGTCAATTTATCTTCAATTAAGAGCTAATTTAGTTCAAAATCTGTCATAAAAAAACCTAAATTGATCATTAACCGAGCTCTGTTCGGCATGCAACCCTGTGTCGTGCTGTTGTGTTGATAAAAAATGCATTCACATTTGACAGAACCAGAACAAAATAAGAAACTGACAGCAGCGAAAGACGTTTGTTAACATTTGTTTGCTTTGAAATTATGTTTAAAAATTTTGTGCATCTGTAGGGATGTTGAATAAATATTTCTAAATGTTCAATAAATGTTTTTAAGAACGTTTTTTGTACATAAACAGAATAAATCTTTTTTCTATCAAAACCAAAACATGTTCGATAACATAATCGATAACAGCTAAATTGAGTTGTGTGAACAGCAAAAGCAATAAACTCAATTAAGAACTAAATTGTCTCAATTTAACACAACCCTTTTCGGTCAATTTCCACATTTCTTGATATAAAAATTTTTCCTTCAAAATATTGACTCTCATTGAACACTTTAGCAATAAAATAAAAAAAATCTCAAAAACAATTTCAAAAAACCAATTTTGTACGATATATCGTACAATGGTACGCAAAGGAGTTAAAATTCAAGTAATTTTGGTTTCGTTTTTTTAAGTTTTATGTACAATTCATTGATTTTTTTGATAGAAAACATAAATTATAACAACAAAATATCCAAACCTGATTTTATTTTGATCGAAAATTATATAAATTATATATATAAACAATGGATTTACATTTATTCGGCCGTTGTTGTTGTTGCAAAGCCCTTTTCCTCACAATAAAACACAAAATCAATTAAAATTCATACAGTTTTAAAGAAAGGCACTGGATATAGCCCATTCTTATTATCGTAGTGGGAGTGGCAAGTACGCATGGCTAACCTTACATAAACTGTGTCTGCCTGGTAAAACAGAAACTCGTCTAGTAATTCTTACTTTTAATCGAAAAATGCGGAATAGCCGAACTTTATTAGTCATGTGGTTTACAGATGGGCGTGGCAGGCAAGCAATCGCAAAAAATCTGTTACCAAACCCATAACTTTAAAAAATGCAAACATAAATTGCAATCCTTTGCTTTCCAATTGTACGATATATCGTACAAAGCTTTGCAACCCTTGTGTAAAAAATGTTTAATGTAATAATTTTTATAAATCAACTGAGATTCAAACTTTGAAATTGTTTAGCTTTTTGCTACCAAAAAGTATTAATTTAAAAATTTAAAAATTCCTCCGCAGCAGCACCGTCACTTGCTGGTTTTTGAAATTCTTGCAAAGGGCTGCTTACAAAACTCACTCATACTGTGTAGCCATGGCTATTATGATTTATATTTTTAAACAGAATAATACAACACAGCCCAGTTAATGAAAATTAAAAAGCTGTTCCATAAAAAGTGCGTTCGCTGTCAAATAAAAAATCTTCGAAAAAATTGCACGATATATCGTACAAATTTCCGGAAAGGGTTAAGTATTTGGCTGCCTCAACAGAATATTAACGTCAGTGGTGGCAGTTTTTGATCTTCCGAACGTTTTTCATTTCAAAAGCTGGTACAGTCTCGTTTAAATTTAGTTGTCCAAACAATTGACGTGGTAAATGATGCTGCAGACTCTCTGTACACAGTGTCCAATTAATTTGTAAAACAAATATTTAATGATGCTCTATACTAGATTTTTGCACAAGTTTAACAAAAACACTCAAATTGACTGACTCAAACCATTATCAAACAACAATTGCGCATTAAAAATGGCTCAAATTTTGTTGAGTACCTTTCAAGAGTGGCACAAACAAATTCAGTACCTTTTGTTGACAGCTGTCATCTTAATGTTGAAGTTGAAAACTTCTCAGGCCACCCTCGTACATTAGTACGGTGGTGGTCCGCAATCCTTTCGTAGGCGTCGGCGTTTTGCCAAATGAACTCCCAGAATAACTGAAGTGCGCCATTGTGAATATGTCGGGCGCTGAGTGAATGAGCGGATAAGCCAGCGTGTTTATGTTACACTGAGCTGCATTTAATTCAGCCAGATCACAGCAACCGCTTTCTGGCACTGCTAATATACCTTTTTTTTATAGTCGACCCCAGTGCGTGACAATCGAGCGCCACAAAAGTAAAAGTCCAAAAAATGAGTACAAAAAAAAAAGGGTGAAACGAGTAAATCTTATGGGTGGGGAAAGCAGAAACAGTGTCCATGGGGAGCGCGAGCGTATCAAAATATTATTGCAAAATTAAAGACGCTGTTGCTGGCGCCGGGCAGCGAGCGAGTAAGGCCGACAGTAAAACAGACACCTTTACACAATGTAGCACAAAACGCAAAGCAGCACCGAAACGGAAGCTGGAACAACTGCGTAGGTGGGACGGCATTTTGCTGCTACAACAATAAAGCGCGCAACAATGTTGCGGAATGTGGAAGGCGAGAGGGCGTCGCCTTTCAAAAGTGCCGAGTTGATTGTGAAGATTTTCGAGTAATGCAATAAATTTGAACGCCAATAAAAATGCACAGCTTGTCGGGCGCGCAGTCGGATGGGTGAAGCGAACCAAAAAAAAAAACCACCGCACAAAAGCCAACACTTTTCAATTCAGCGCAAATTCAATCTCGCTGCCAAGAGGAGCACATAAAACTTGCCGCCCCTGCCGCCACAAGCACGTCTCGCCGCCGACACATTGAACACATTTCATCGTTGAATTTTTAATCTCAGCAGGTCAGCCGGAAGCGTTCGTGTGTTCAACTAATGGAAAGCAACGCGCACTCGGGGCAGCGGCTTTTAGCCGCATTGGCCAGAGTGACCTGACTTGATTTTACTGCTGCTAAATTTTATTTGGCAACAATATCACTGAAGAGTGCGCATTGTATACATAAACGTTTTGTTTCTTTTCTTATGCCGTCGACTGTGTTTTATTGGCGCAACTCGCCGTCTTGTACGCACATTTGCCGCCATAAACGATGTTGTTCCGGTGCTTTATTGTTGCTGTTACATGTTGTATGTCGCAATTGAATGTACATTGCTTCTGGGAGCAGCGCCCAGGTGACAAAGCGAATGAACGAGGAACGAGAATGTTCGAGTGAAAGTGCCTCAGATTTACAAGCATGTGGGGAGTTGTCTGACACTGAAGTAGCTCAGCGCTAATTAATATTAAACCAACACTAACGAAGTAAAGAAATCAAGTCTGCCTTTGACTTAGCTGCTTCGAAAAACATGTGTAAATATTTAATTATATGTATTTTTGTACGAGAAATAGGTGCTTAGAGTCTGTGTTGACCAAGGCATAAGAATCAGCGATTGTCGACTTTAATTAATTTTATAATATTTGTAATGTTTGTAATGTTGTAATGTTTATTTGCAAGCAATTTGGATACTGAAAATCTGGGCATAAGACTACTAAACTCCACGTCCTGAGGTTCTAGTTGCAATATTAAAAAAAGTTTATATAACAACAAACTTTAGACCCTCGGAAACCTATGCGGATTAATTTTGATTAATTTTGATTAATTTTAATTAATTTTGAATAATTTGTTAAAATGTTTTTGTAATTTTTTTACTCGCAATCCATTCCAGGGTTGTCTGGAGAAAATTTGGGCTCCGCGAACCTCCAAGATTACAGGGACCCATGTCCTAAGATCCTCTTTCTATAATCGCAATGTTAAATACAAAATTTATACAACAACAAAATCTGGCCCCCCGAAAACCTATGTCGACCTCTACCTTTTCGTGGCTTGGCAGGTGGGAGGCATTTAGATGTTTTGCATTATGTCCAGATTTTCAAAATGATTCAAACAAAAAAATTTTGAAAGTGAAAAAATAACAGAGAGTTGAAAAAAAATTTTACGCAACACATTATTAGTTATTTTTAAGCATGAAAAATATATTGTAACTATTGTAAAAAGAACAAAAACAATATTGCATACACTTTTCAACGTTGGACTTTGTGGTACCACATATAATCAGTGTTGCCAGATACCTGAAATAACTTTCTCCTGCATCTTAACAAAAATACTGAAATTTCATCCCAATTTTTATAATTTGCGTCGTTTTAAGGGAATTAAACTTCTCATAAAAAAATTAAAATATATAAGTACATATAATTTTTTTTAATGCAATCGGGAGGCGGGATTTCATTGTAACAGCAATAAGTGAGAACGAGATAGAACGAGCTTATATTTTGTAAGCTTACAAATTTTTAACACAATACGATGCTTTGACTAGTTGCCGAAATATGTTTTGTTGCCAGTGTTCCCAATACATCATACTTCGTTATCCATAAAATATCCCAAAAATCCATTAGGGATCCGAAAAATCCCCTAACATAAAATATAAATCACTTTCACAATCTTTTAAACAATTCTTCCTCCTAAAAATTCTCCTACAAGGCCAAGAATGTCCTAAATATAGGAGGAAATTCCCTGATCTAGCAACACTGCATATAATAAGTTTAAGTGGTACCTTCATGAAGTCACTCTCAAGTTTACCCAAAATTCAGGACCTTAGGAAAATAAGAAAATCACGCAAAATTTGTATTATTGCAACAACTTTTAGTTCTGCTGACCAACGTAGGCGTAGTTCGTATCGCTGGATTTTGCACAAATTAAAACACTTTGCAAATCATTAACGCAATTCACCACCGCAATCAATTTATTTGCAATTTTACACTTCGCAGTTTTAACACTGGTCATTTTTTTTTTCATTTTACTGATTCACTAGTCACTTTCACTTTACTATTCTTATCTGCCACTTTTTTATCGTCTATGCTGGTAGACTATTGCCAGGAAGTCTGCTTGGAAAGTTAAGTCTTGACTAGTACTCATAGTAGTAGTGTTAGTAATAGTTGTCGTAGTATTATGATTAGTAGTAGTAGTAGTAGTAGTAGCAGTAGTAGCAGTAGTAGTAGTGGTAGTAGTAGTAGTGGTAGTAGTAGTAGTAGTAGTAGTAGTAGTAGTATTAGTAGTATAATTAGTATTCGTAGTAGTATCAGTAGTAGTAGTATTAGTATTAGTATTAGTAGTGGTAGTAGTAGTAGTGGTAATAGTAGTAGTAGTTTTAGTAGTAATAGTAGTAGTAGTAGACTTGCTTGATACCCAAATCGATATTAGTAGTAGTAGTAGTAGCAGTAGTATTAGCAGTAATAGTAGTAGTAGTAGTAGTAGTAGTAGTAGTAGTAGTAGTAGTAGTAGTAGTAGTAGTAGTAGTAGTAGTAGTAGTAGTAGTATTAGTAGTATAATTAGTATTCGTAGTAGTATCAGTAGTAGTAGTATTAGCATTAGTAGTAGTAGTGGTAGTAGTAGCAGTAGTAGCAGTAGTAGTAGTAGTATTAGTAGTAGAATTAGTATTCGTAGTAGTAGTGGTAGTAGTAGTGTCAGTAGTAGTAGTAGTGTTAGTACCAATAGTAGTAGTAATAGTAGTAGTAGTAGTCTTGCTTGATACCCAAATCGATATTCATTAGGAAGAAATTATACAATTTCTAGACGCTTGCTTAAAAGTTTTCCAGAATTAGATCGAGGAAGCTTAATCTGCTAGGCGTGCCTGAAATTACTCTCTTCAAATAGAGACGGCCAGCTCTTGACTAGGTGGGAAGGTTGAGTGGCTGACAATTAATCCTGTAAGACCTATTGAGCACCATTTCCCCCTCTACGTGAACCAAACAACTCTTAAAGTCAATCGTCATATGGCAACTGATTTTGAGGGTCACGTTCATATTTGTGGGTTTATGTTCAATAATTGGAATAATTAGTGAAACTCTTCATGGTCGCCTAGGAAATATCGAAAGACACCACCTTGCTTTCGATAGTAGATACGAGGAGCTGCTAATTGCTTTCCGCTACTAATTGTAATCCGGCAGACCACCTTGAATGCTTAATGCAGCACACAACCAACTCACTTCAGATCCGCACACACTACTCGACATATATACTGTAGTATGTATGTATGTATGTATGTATGTATGTATGTATGTATGTATGTATGTATGTATGTTGTATGTCCACATTTACACGCCCCAAGAGACCTCGGATCGCAATTCCAGTAACTCTGCCGCCGATAAACTTTATCGGAACAATTTATTGCTGTTGTTTATGCAACGCAATTTGCACTGCTTTTGCTTACTCCCCCCTTCTCCCACCCAACCCGAAATGGCACTCACACACTTTTAATGATGCTCTCTTAGTGCGGAAATTCCAGATTTCCGAAAATTGCCGTTATAATAATGCAGCATGCTGCTCTTTGCCCCGGAACCTTTCAACCCCCGCTCACCTTCGTTGTACGCTGTCATAAACTTTGGTCATAACAACCTTTTAATTAATTTCCATCAGCAACATTCTTTGCACCTAAGCAAACAGAATTTATGACGAAAGTTTTTTATTTACAACAACATTAATTAAAATTTCATGCACTCAGGACACGGTGCGGTGACGACTTTAAAAACAAAACAAAAATGCAGCCAGACAGCGAACGCTGCACCAACGCTGAACCGGCAGCAACGCTGCAAGGCTGGCCAAACTTTGTCGCCATCGTGTGAGGCAGCCGGATGACACTGTCGAGTACAGAATCCAACGCGACACAAATGACGCGCCGCCCATTGCAGCAGCAGCACAAGTGCTGGCCGCAAGCGACCGCAACGAGTGGCTGCTGACTGCTGGCGTTTCGTGTTATTCGTCGCATGTGAGCTGCAGCGTTGGCTGCACTGCAGCGAGGCCAGTGGCAGCAGCGTAATTGCGATGACAAGCTGACGCCACAGTTGATTTTGTGCTCCGTGCGAGCGTAATTTGTCCGGCCGACAGTTTTATTAGAAGCTAAAATGCTTGTTTGACGTTAATGTTGACTGGACCAAAGTTTAACAACTAAAAATACTTTGAGCAGTTTTTTTTAAATAGATGTGAAAGTGAATGCCAAATTCGAAATAAATGACTTTAGTATTCGACTTGCAAATTGAATGAATGCAAAAGTTGAAATTCATACAAAATGATTATGAAAAATCATACAAAATGATTAAAATTGAAATTCGATATTCCGTGACGGACAAAAGCTACAAGGGCTGTCTCACCTAAAACGAAACTGCTCAAAAAACAAAACAACAAATAGGTTTTTTTGCGAAATTCCTTTATTTTATTAAAAATATTCTCCTTCTGTTTCGATACAACGTTTTGAGCGATCAATTAGATCATCTAATGATTTTTTGAGGCCCCCTGTAACTGTTGACTTCAAACTGTTCGTCGCCGTCTTTTGAATCAGTTAAATTTTTAGCTTAGTACCTTTTAAAACCAGGACACGCTTAAATAATACAAAAAGCTTAGTAATAGTCAAAATAAATATTAAAATTAAAAACTAAAATATTAAATAAAATATTACGAAAAGACACAAGTCAAAAAGAACCACAATAAATTTAATATTACAATCATTGTCGCTGTTGTGGGTACGAGAACCACAGAGAGACATTGACCCACTGTTTGTGCACATGTCCGGGTTTAGCGAGGCTACGCTCGCTTAGGACTCCCTTCCCAGAAGATCTTAGAACAATGTCAACCATGGAGATCAGGAGGTTTGTATACTTCCTGGAGCTTACTAAGATTATTGTAAAAAACAGACTCTAAGTGGATAGATTCAGCCAAAGACGGTACCTCGGTAATGTTTATCATTAAGCCGACAGATTAAACCAGTTCATAGAAAATCTATTCTAAAATATTAAGCCGATTCCATTGAGTTGAATTCCGCAAAAAACAATGCATCTCCAAGAGGTCAGTATGAGACTAGATAACGTATCAAGATGGCGGAAGGAAATGTAGGGAACATGAAACAATGAAATGTTGAAGCATCTTTCTTGACCTGTCTTGCAGCTTGGTTGGTGGTTAGATGGTTCTAAATAGTTCTAATTCAATACTGAAAAGAAGGAAGCAAAATTTGGGCTAATTTAACTCCGTGTGACAATACGAAAACGTGATAAGATTAAGATTCGAAGTGTTCAGACCTCCATGAATCGATTAACTAAACATTGGCATAGTCATCGCATATCTTCGGAACATGTCTCAGGAAAATTCTGGATATTTCTCTCCGTGCTTACAGCCTCTACTAATATCATTCGTTTGACACACATCGACATTGTAGGACACATCTTATATAAGTATATCTCATATCTTATATCTTATATTTTATATTTTATATTTTATATTTTATATTTTATATTTTATATTTTATATTTTATATTTTATATTTTATATTTTATATTTTATATTTTATATTTTATATTTTATATTTTATATTTTATATTTTATATTTTATATTTTATATTTTATATTTTATATTTTATATTTTATATTTTATATTTTATATTTTATATTTTATATTTTATATTTTATATTTTATATTTTATATTTTATATTTTATATTTTATATTTTATATTTTATATTTTATATTTTATATTTTATATTTTATATTTTATATTTTATATTTTATATTTTATATTTTATATTTTATATTTTATATTTTATATTTTATATTTTATATTTTATATTTTATATTTTATATTTTATATTTTATATTTTATATTTTATATTTTATATTTTATATTTTATATTTTATATTTTATATTTTATATTTTATATTTTATATTTTATATTTTATATTTTATATTTTATATTTTATATTTTATATTTTATATTTTATATTTTATATTTTATATTTTATATTTTATATTTTATATTTTATATTTTATATTTTATATTTTATATTTTATATTTTATATTTTATATTTTATATTTTATATTTTATATTTTATATTTTATATTTTATATTTTATATTTTATATTTTATATTTTATATTTTATATTTTATATTTTATATTTTATATTTTATATTTTATATTTTATATTTTATATTTTATATTTTATATTTTATATTTTATATTTTATATTTTATATTTTATATTTTATATTTTATATTTTATATTTTATATTTTATATTTTATATTTTATATTTTATATTTTATATTTTATATTTTATATTTTATATTTTATATTTTATATTTTATATTTTATATTTTATATTTTATATTTTATATTTTATATTTTATATTTTATATTTTATATTTTATATTTTATATTTTATATTTTATATTTTATATTTTATATTTTATATTTTATATTTTATATTTTATATTTTATATTTTATATTTTATATTTTATATTTTATATTTTATATTTTATATTTTATATTTTATATTTTATATTGTATATTTTATATTTTATATTTTATATTTTATATTTTATATTTTATATTTTATATTTTATATTTTATATTTTATATCTTATATCTTTTTCAAGTTTTATGGCAACACCAATACAAATTTACTATCATCATCATTGCATCAAATACATATGTCCTTTTAGGACTACGGGGATTATTTATTTATTTATTAAATTCAGTCTATGAATAACAATTCTTACAGACTATAACAATGACCTTACATACTAAGGCACTGAAACTAAAAAACAAAAAGCCTCTAAAGGAAATTCAAATTTAACTAATAAAGGGCAAGGTTGAGACATTCTAAAAATTTAGATTTAGGAAGCGCAAAATCGAGGTCCAAGGACACAAACAGTCCATTGAGCTCGACCAAAGCTCTGGAAAGAGGAGCTCGTCCTATTTGTCCTCACGAAGCTAATATACAACGGCATAGGGCTCCGAAGGAATCCTAGCGGCGAATTGAAGAATTTCAGGATTACTGAAACTCAATCCAGCCATCACTAATCTATCAATCTCAGCCATTTTTCATGTGGCCCACATGTTAGGGTAACCGAACTATCGAAAAACTAGATATTATATTTTCAAGCCATATTCATACAAAATATCTAACTTGACAACAAACTTCTCTTAAGGGGGGTTTCTACCTTGTGCGGTCAAAAAAATCGATTTTTTGTTCATGCATTTTTGGATTAATACATGATTGTAGAATACGCCCCCAAAATTTGAAGTTGAAATCTTTCGAATTACGGAAGCAATTTATAGAAACAGGTAGCGGTGTCGAGCGCGCCGAGCCGCTGAAGCAAAACTTTGAACGCGTTTTTCTCAAAACTACATTTTTTGACCTTGCGGAAGTGATTTAGGCCACACGAGTTGAGCAATAGCTACGAAATTTTAAACAGTCATTTATCAAGGTCTTAGCTATGGCACGAACTAGGATCTTCAAGAAATAATAATTTTTTCTCATTAAATATAGAAATTTGTATTGAAAAAAGTAGGTAAAAATTTAGTTTTTTAGTCAAAATCGCATATATCCTTCATTTTTCATTTTTTCTTTAAAATCCTAGTTCCAGCCATAGACAAAAGGATACAGAATAAGAAAAAATTTCATTTTTGTGTTTCAAGTCATCTCAAACAGCGGCAGGACTTCCGCGAGTAAGGAAGTCCTGCCGCCATTGCTCGATGGCCCCCTCCCTCCCTTTGCATATTTTATCTTGATACTTTTTTTACTTGTACAATAAACATATACCTACACCTGAAAAAATTTTCCAGTGTTTATCTTAAAAACCTTCCCATCAGAAATTTTTCAAAAAAACATGTTTTCTCGGCCGCACAACGTAGAAACCTGCCTTAAAGCATATTTTTCGTTTAGCAAAACCATCTCCCAAGTCTCTCACTCGATTTGAGTTATTCACACACACACAGACACAAAAACGTGGCAGTGCTCAAACAAAACAAAAAAGAACTTGTAAAGAAAGGAGAAGACTGCGTCGACAAAACATACCCTTTTCACTACTCAAACTGGCTTTGATGTATGATGCCGACAACTGACGCTGTGCTTGTGCGCAGCTCGCCTGCAGCGCGCCACGGAATCGGTGGATGCGGATGCGAGCGCGTGTTCACGCTAAACGAACACCACAGAGCTCCACTAGCATACTCACACTTCATAATCGACTTGAAACAATTTTCAATTAAGGGGGGAACTACCTTTAGACACTTCAAAAAATCGATTTTTTTTTTATTGTTTTAATCGATAGGTATATTGCCTTAGAATATCGTGTCAAAGTTTCAAAAGGTAATTCTCGAAATTGTGGAAGAGATGCATCCCGGAAATGACTGGCGCCGAGCTCGCCGAGCGCGCCGAGCATCGACGCCGCGAGAATCCGTCAGCGAACGAATTCCACGAACCAAGAGTAATTAATACGACTTTGTCAATTAGTGTGCATGTTTGTTCTGTTTCAGTCATTTTCAGTATTTCCTCGATTCTCGGTGTAATACAATGTATCCCAAAAGTAAAAGCGGTTGTTCAAAGCGAAGTTCAGTACCGCGAAAACGAAAATGTTACGGTAATCGGTATACGGAGAAGAATGAAGGCGATCCAAGTGCAAGTTCTGCTCGAAGAAAACTTGCAAGTTCAAGCGCTGCGGATGTAATTGTGAATCCGCTTTTCACGTACAAGATTATAGACTTTTTGACTGTTTTTGGCGCGCTTTCGCAAATGTTGATCTGTGGTGCTTGCAAAACAGAAGTGAAATTCGCGGAAAGTGGCAAAAGATTTCTGGGTTTCAAAATCGTGATTTCATGTTCGTGCGGTCGGAGAGAAATAAATTCGGGGCCAACTCTCAATACAGGCTTTGAAATCAATAGAAGAATTGTGTTTGTGTTTCGTCTACTTGGCATAGGTCGAGAAGGAATGAACATTTTTTGCGGTTTGATGGATTTTTGCCAGGGGCTATCAGTTACCTCGTACATGAAAGTGGTGGAGCATATTTACGGTGCTACGAAAGCGGTTTTTGAGAGAGCCACCAAGGAAGCAGTTGACCAAGAAATGAAAAAAAATGTTGAAAATGGAATTCCGGAAAATCATTTCAAAGTCTCAGGCGACGGGTCCTGGAAAAAGCGGGGATTCACGTCGTTGTACGGTGTAACTACACTCATCGGGCATTACACTGGGAAAGTTCTTGATTTGATTGTAAAAAGCTCCTACTGCCAAGCCTGTAATGCGTGGGAATCAAAAAAAGGCACACAAGAGTATGATGACTGGTTCGAAAGCCACGAAGAATCGTGTTCGAAAAATCACGACGGTTCCGCGGGAAAAATGGAGGTGGACTCGATCAATGAAATGTTCGCACGATCCGAAGAAGTGTGCGGAGTGAAGTACTTAAACTATATTGGTGATGGTGATTCGAAAACTTTCGCGAATATTGTGAAAAACAATCCGTACGGGGATGACTTTCCGGTTACAAAAAGTGAATGTGTGGGCCATGTGCAAAAAAGGATGGGAACGAGACTTCGAAATATGAAAAAAAAGGACAAACTTGGTGGCAAGGGACGTCTCACTGATGCGCTTATCAAGAAGTTGACAATCTATTACGGCTTGGCGATACGAAGAAATGTGAACTCGGTGGAGGACATGGGGAATGCTATTATGGCGACACTGGACCATTATTGTTCGACCGACAAGGAGCCAAGACACGACAACTGCCCCGCGAGTGATGATACCTGGTGCGAGTGGCGTAAGGCCGAGGCCGCCAATTCCTTGAAATCTTTCAAGCACCCACCACGACTCATTCCACCGGATGTCGAGTCCAGCATTTTTCCGATTTACAAAGACCTTTCTAGAAACGATCTTTTGACCAGGTGCTTGGGGGGGAATACGCAGAACGCGAATGAATCCTTCAATGCTACCGTGTGGCGCATGGCGCCAAAGCACCTGCATTCCGGAAAGAAAATTGTCGAGATTGCCGCACACATTGCTGCCGGGCTCTTTAATGAAGGTTACGGAACTGTTTTGAAAACGATGGGACAGTTAAATTTGAATATAGGGCATCAGTGCAAGATTTTCGCCGATCACATGGACGACGTACGAGTAGAGCGCGCGGACCGACGACACAGTCAGAGCACGAAGGAGGCCCGTAGTGCTCGCAGGGAGGCACAACTCATTCAAAATGAATATTTCGAGGAAGCAGAGGGTTCACTCTATGAACCTGGTGGAGCTGATTGAACACCCCCTTCTGTAAGTTCTTTTTTTCTTGACCGCAAACTTTAAACGGCATTTTCTCGAAACCATGTTTTTCAAAATTGTGTAAGTGATAATAAAATTACTAATGAACAGATTTTCATTATCTAGCATTCATTTTAAAGAGCATAAAAAATTGTTCTATCTAAACTAAAGATTTAAAAAACAAAACATTTTTAGACATTTTTTGACTGCATATATAACAAAATTTCTTGTGAAAATCCTAATTTTTTTTTGTGAAGCCTGTTTTAGAGGGTTAATTTTCGAATTTCGTAAAAATTTTAGTTCATCGACGATAGAAAACCCTCTCGAGTAAGAAAATGTTTGGTTTTTTTATTTCAGACTAAAATTGCGGCCAGCATCACTTACACAATTTACGATGTCAGCGGCGATATGACTTACAGAATCATTGAAAAATTTGTTAAATTTCTGTTTTCACTTTTACAAAAATGTTTTTTTTGTTACCTCAGACATCACTGTAAATATATATTATATTGATTTGAAAAGAACTGTTTTCATTTCCCTGTAAATCGACTGCAAAAATGACCTTTTTTTTCGGCCTCTAAAGGTAGTTCCCCCCTTAAATGGCATGTCGACAGAGCAAATCTGCAAATCCGCAACAGACGCCATACGACATTGCCGCAGACAGTTCGAGGAATGGCAGCAAAAACTGTGTGTGGTAACAAATGCGCTGCAAAGAGTGCTGCAAAGATGGGCGAAAAAGTCGACAAGTGGAGCAGAAAGAAGCGCCATTATCAGAAACATTTGCTGCAGCCGCGTCAAAAGGATACAAGACGCGTCAGTAGTAAATGTGCGCTGCCAGTGTTTCGGAGAAATGTGGCATGGCACTCGAGTTGCTGCTGCGTTGCTAACCTACTGTCGGCACGTGTGAATGTGTGTATACATATATAACAAAAAATAAATATGTACTTATATATGTGTGTGTAAGTCAGTGTGCTGGGGCATTTGTGCGCATAAGTGGGCCGCACTCGCACGTGAGTGCAGCTGAAATACGAGCAAACAGACACGACACGATTGTGCTATTGTTGAGGAAATATTATTTTTATTGAGCCACGCACACCCACACACACACACACACACGCGCACAGCTGTTATCGTACACAAACACAAATAGATAAACACTTTTGCACTTTTGTGCAGCCGAACAACAACAACAAAAAATAACAACTCTAACGCATTTGGCCTTTTTAAGCAGCGTTGGCGCTTAAATTTCACATTTCCGTGCGAGAAGAGCGGCGAGTGCGCGGTCTCCACCTTTAAGGACATTCGTGCAATTTGAAAAGCATTTTAGTGGCATGCAGCAGCTGCACGACCTGTCTGCGAATAAGAAAACCCAGCCCAGACACACACACACACACACACACATACAGCATCGATTGCATTTTAGCAGCGCGCCAGCAGCTTCACCTAAATAAATTTATGGCTCAGGCAGTGGCAGTTCTAGTTTCCAACAGCTAAAAGGAAAAACCTACAAAAATGGCAAAAAATCGGCAAAAACGTAAAGAAGGAAGTGAAAAGTAAAAGACGCTGGGGAGCGCACACAAAAGATTGCCAGTTTGTTAGTGCTGCCTGCCGTCAGTTCTGTCTCGAGCAATGAGATTTCTCGCCTTTCTCGTCTTCTGCTCGTTGCACACGCAAGGACACAGGCATTAAAATCTTCGTCTTGGCTGAAATTGCAGCGAGCACACGTGCCATTGCCGATGCTGCTGTATTGTACAGGTGTGAGTGCGAGTGTGAGTGAATGTGTGTTGGGGCCTGCAACAGCCTTTTCACTCACCTAAATAGCATATTTAGTTGCTTCTGTGTGTGTGTGTGTGAGCTCAGCAACTGCTGCCGAAAAGTTGCATGTTGCAAAAAATTCGAATTTATTTTTGCTATGAGCCATAAAGCAAATTCCACAAACTGGGCTTTATGACCTCCAATCGGTTAACTGCCACACATTTTCTGCTGCAGTGAAGTTATGTGCCCGCTGAGCATTGAAATTACTATAACACAAATTTTCTGGCGTTATTGGAATTTTTGCCAAGTAATTTTAGTGGCTACTTTATTACTTATTTTTTAATTCTACAAACTTGAAACTTCATATGGGATGAACAAATATTATGGAATTTATTGCATAAGTTGTATGAGCTCTTTGAAGACATGACACAGCGAAACAACAACAACCAGCGGCTATGCTGGCTTGGCCAAGTCTGCTGTGTGAAGGATGAAGCCCCGACGAAAAAGGTGTTAGACGTCACACGTCTGGTGGAAGCACCAAGTTGAGAGCACCCTATCATCTTTTGGTGTGACTAACTGAAGAAGGCGCGCGCAATGGCCTGGAGAGAAATTTTGCGGCAGGCCATAATCCGCTAACAGGTTGTTATGGCCAGTTAAGTAAGTAAATTATTGCATAAGCTGAAGTGAATGACTTGTCGGTACTAGCCGGTGAATAGGTTAGGTTATGGTGGCTGCCTCTGTAAGAGACACACCCGGAGGACTGAAAGACCCATTGTGATACCACAAATTTCACTGGTTTTATTTTTAAATGTGATTCAACATGTGTTGCAATACACCTTTGAAGCGGATGTAGGATGGGGGCTAGGGGACCTACAGTGCAATGCCGAATCCCAACGGCGCACAGTGCTTCGATTCCATAGAAATTGGGGCAAAAATCTAAAGAGTACTTGAAATTTGCTGAAAATTTGCAGTCTAAGTAATTTTGGGCTCCTGACTTAAAAAATATTGCTTGTGTTTGCAAAAAGGATATAGTTAAAAAAAAGTGAAAATATATACCTAACCGATTATTTTATCACCACCGAGCTCAAACTGCTGGAACTATAACAATGAAATTTGGTCAATAGTTGTATTTTAAAAAGTCAACCCTTAAAAAGGAGTGATTTTAAAAACGCCAACCTTGAAAGGGGGGAAGGGGTGTGGTGGTGAAGCTTATATGGACGGACATTGTTTTTTGGTCGGATTGTTTTAAAATTTTTTTTATATACCTACTAAAAAAATAATAACAAAATACGTATTTCAGCGTTTTTCTAAATTCGACATTTAAAGGGTGGAAAGAGGGCGGTGAAGTTGCTTAGAGGATATAATTTTTTTATTTGTTATCCGTAGAGCTTAACATGGAGATGACACAGCTACAAATATGCAATACAGTTTAATTTATAACGAGACTATCAAAGAAATTATTCTGAAAAATTAGACCGTCCTCCTTTTTTTTTAAATATGTATATTAGCATTAAATCACGTTTTAGCAAACAAATTTCATAATAATAAAAAAATGGGATAATATGGCTCATAATGGGTTAAGTAGGCATGCCAAGCATATTTTTAAAAAGAACATTCATAACTTTCATTCATTGACTTGGTTATATATTTTGGTCGCAATTTTAACCCAAGCATATTCTGTGAAAAAATCATACATTAGTAGCTTAGAAAAATTTGAATATTTTCCAAAGCCGCAAAGAGACAAGAAATGTTATTTCCGGATTTAAGAGAAGTAAGTCCATTTTAAAAAAGTAATAAGAAGTATTTACACCAACTCGCGCTATTCGACTTGAATTCCTTTTCTAAAAATCTGGTTAGTTTTCATTTTCATTGCTTAAAAAAATTAATTTTGAAAATCGTAAAAAAAAAATTATTTACACTAAACGAAAAAAAAACAATCAGTAGTCCCACTCCTATCAAGGTACTTTTAATATCAAAAGAAATTGGTGGCCCATCTGCAACAATATATTTTCTAAAATTTTTTTCTACAAGAACCTACATTTTACTTCTCACCTTCTTAAATTTTTGAAAAAATATATGCGACTTTGACAAACTATATCTCCTAATCACGAAAATTTTTCGATAAAATATTTCGGATCCAGCTTAACTAAATAATTACCCTTAACACTGGAATGCCCGACAATCTGACATACCTAAAATGCCCATTTGTAGTCATTTTGACTAAATTATTGTTTACTGACTTTTTTTATTTTTTTATTTATTAAAATATGAATAAATGTACGAGTTTAAACTAAAATAAGCATTTAGTTTTTCTTTTTTTTATGGCTTACAAAGTAAATTAATTTAAATAAAATAGCGTAATTAATAACACTACTCGACAAAAAATGGGTTCATCGCGTGCTCCTAGAAACAAAAGTATTTTTAAGACTAATCTTCGGCTGCTGAACACGAAACTGAAAATCAAAAAATTTTCTTAAGAAGCGTTTTCGAAAAATCTTCGAAAAACACGTTTTCCCCTCTTATTTCAGTTATGAGCATATATCTCGTAAACCAACCATCCGACTAACACAAGTGGGCCGTCGTTCAGCAGGCAATTAACTAACCTTTCCAACGATATATCTATTGGCCAAATCAGATGAGATTTGGGGAAGGTACTGACGATGAAAAATGTAAAAATGTGAATTTTTCGACCATTTTCAAAAATTATGCATTTTCGAATCGTTTTTTTATACATAAAATAAATGATCTCCTCTGGTTTTAAAATCTAAGATGAAAGATATATTATTTAAGCAAATATTAAGCCTAACATCAATAGAACTGATGGCACGACAGCCCGCTTACTCGCGTAAGCGGGCTGTCTAGACTAAGGCCGCAACCACCCGTGTTGTGAGTGTGAATTTGCACGCGGGTGGAAGGGACCTACAGTTTTATGCCGGTTCCGAACGGCAGGTTGGGAGCTTTTTCATAAGCAATTTTTACTCTCAGAGGTTTGCCATTTCCAGCTGAGAGGACAGCCACCGAAAGAGAAAACGAGTTTTCCCGTTATTTTTTTAGGTGTTATTACAGGCAGTATTTGAACCTGACGTTGCTGCCTCCGACTCGCGGTCCAACGCACTAACCAACTGAGCCACGGCGGCTGCCGTAAAATAGCGTACTTTACACAAAAACGGGATAAAATGGAATGAAATTTGAAATTTGGAATTTTTGAATGAATTTTATGAGTGAATTTTGAATTGAAAAACTTGGGAATTGTCACAGCCTACTATGATATTATTTTTTTTTAAATATTTGCAAATATTTGAAATTTTCATATTTTGCAATTGAAGATGCATATTTGTCTATTTATTAGTAAGATTTGCTGAATATTTTACATTGGTAGTCAAAATGACTACTTTTGGGCATTTCAGGTAAATTTTGCAAAATTAACGCATTTTTTTACAATATTTTTAATTTCCATTTAGCTTTAAAAATTAATAAAAGTCACGTTAGATATTTTTTTAGAAAGCCATGCAACAAAAGTTATTTACAATAAAATACCTCAATGTAGTCAAAATGACTACCTTGGGCATTCTAGTGTTAATGGGATACTACTTTTGTCAAAATCCGCAATAATTTTTTTTCTTATTTTTGTCCACTCTCGAAACACTGTGCGGCGATTGTTAGTTTTTCTTTCACATTTGGAGGTTTTGCCATTGTTTACCAAGAGCGCACTTGTGCATTGCTTATAATTCTCATCTGCTGGGATTCGAACCCCCGGCCTCGGTATGAGAAGCCAGCGCGCTACCTACTGGCACGTTGAAGCCGGCAGCCGGTGAGCAACTCTTGAACAAATATTTTTTTTTTATACGTGAAGCTTTGGTTTGATGAAATTTGCCTCACATTCAACCAGCAGCGTTTTAATTGAAAAAAAATCCAGTAGCCAGAGATCTCTGGCAGAACTCTCTTCACATCTGACCTTCGGATACGCATTGCTCCTTCCATCTAACACGAATCACGACACCACGAAAGCCGCTAAGATTTCCATGAACCCACGCGCACCCAAAATCAAGGTGACGATGCCGTCGAGCGCACAATTTGTCTCGCTGGGCGTCAGCTCATTCATCTTGGCTTATAAGCAGACTGAAAAGTAGTGGCGGCAGCGAGATACTGAATCGGAATAGATGCGTCGCAAACGGCTTAGGAGCTGTGGCGCTGAAGGGGTTGAAACAAAGTCAACAGTTCGCCGGGTGAAGGAACTCACAGCACAGCGCAGCGCAGCGCACACTTGTCGCAAGTGTGTCGAAATGTCTGACGGCGTTAATTCAAAGTGCGCACAGCACCAACACAGACAACGCACTCGCACTCGCACTTCAAGTGAGCAAGTCGCACTCGGAGCGTGACAGCTCTGGGCCGAAATGGATGTTGACGATGATGACGACGGCCAAGCAGTGTGTGAGTGCTGCTGCTGGGCGCTGTGGGCGTCACAAGTGCGACTATTTGTGTGTGTTTGTGTCGCTTTGTCCACTTGTGTTGCGTCAAGTGTTGGCCGAAATCCTCGAGCAGTTTGTTGTGTTTAGTTTCGTTTTATTGTGTTTTGTGGCATTCATTTTGTTTTGTTTTGTGTTGGTTGCGTGTTGTGCGCATTTTTTCGTTTGGTTTGTTTGTTGTTTCTTGGGCCTCTGCTTTTCGTGTCTTTCGCTTTTGCGTATTTTGTTATTATTATTATTATTGTTGTTGTTGTTCTGTTTCGCTCGTATTTACTCTTCATTGACTTTGCCTTTCGGTGGGCATTCGAGTTGTTGAGTATGACAAATTACGGTCAACATCTGACAGCTGGCACCAGTGAAAAGGAACAGCTTTCGAGGGTCCTTGCAGGTTGCCAGTCGGATGCGTAGTCGTTGCTATTATTTATAGTGGCCGCAGGACAAAAGGCTTCATATATATAGGATGCGTGTGTCTGTGTGTTTGTGTTGTTTCTTAAATTTTTTTGCAGCCATGTTGCGCCTTTTTCATGCCCTTTTATGTTTTTATTGTTGTTTTCGGCATTTTCGCTTTCACAGCGCCAAATGGTTTTAATGTATTTCTGCTGTAGTTGTAATGGCCAAAGTGTTTGTGTTGGTGCGGGGTGCCATTCGATTGCGTTTTGTTGTTTGTGTACACTAGTGTGGTTGCAGCACGTGTGCGAGTCGACTGACATGCGCGTGTCGCTGTGTGCGTTTTGATTTTATTTATTGCCTCTTTCAGTTAACCTTTTTTTCGGACCAAGCCAAGCCTGAGCTTGATTTGGTTGGGCCGCAGCGAGATCCAATGTAGCTCATTAATTTATTAGTAAACCAAATGAGTGCATCCCTTGCCCCACTCTCTCTCTCTGTATCTCTCTCTCTTTCTCATTCGTTCATTGAGTGCCACTTACACTGCTGTTGCTTTGCTTTTCTTTGTTGCTGTAGGGTCCTTTCACTGTCAGCTTGTTGTGCCTTGCCTCGGCCCCTTTGTGCCCTTACGCTCTTCAGCGCTGATATGCATTTGACAACTATTGTTGCGCGTTGGGCGCGTTTCGCCCGCCGACCTTTGGGCGGACACATGCTGGCAATTAAGCGCATATTTCGAAATTATGTTCTTATGCGAGTTGAGTTATTTATGTATGTCCTGCACCTCGCCTGTCACTGTGGGATCTGTTGTAAATGTCGCTTGTGTGTTAATTTCCCTGACTAATGATTTACGAGCTGTCGGCTTCCGTTGTTCAAGCGCCCGCTTCGTTAGTGATTTTATCGATTCGAATGTAAGGCACTTTAAAGGATCTGCAAATTGTTGCTGTTTTTGTGTGACTTGAACAGTTGTAAGGGAGATTAGAAAAATGATAATCTGTTACAAATTTTTATACTAGCAATGAGAAAAGTAAATCAGTATGGAAGGTTACAAATTGGGGTTGAAATGTACAAAGAAAAACTGTATCTCAAATGTTTGTTAGGACTAAACAGTGAAGTCCTGTGCTCATTGTTTGAGTTTCATTCATTTCCAACGAGCTCCACGTTTCGTGTTGTTGCCTTCTTTCATCCTTTGCCTTTCTCTTCATCTAAGCTTCGAGTCCATCATGTTGCCATCATGTTCATACCCACCAATACTTCCAGGATCCCTCGATTTCATTTCCTTGTCGACGCCGCAGTTGCAGCAGCGGTCACTGTGACGCTTATTTGGTCTTTCAGTGAACAGTTTAGTTGTGAGTAGACATAATAATAATTTTAATAATAATTGACTGGCACGACAGCCCGCTTACGCGAGACTAAGGCCTAGCTTCCCGCAACTACCCGTGTTGTGCGTGTGAATTTGTACGCGGGTGGAGGGACCTACAGTTTTATGCCGGTTCCGAACGGCAGGTTGGGAGCTTTTTCATAAGCAATTTTTACTCTCAGAGGTTTGCCATTTCCAGCTGAGAGGACAGCCACCGAAAGAGAAAACGAGTTTTCCCGTTATTTTTTTTAGGTGTTATTACAGGCAGTATTTGAACCTGAGGTTGCTGCCTTCGACTCGCGGTCCAACGCACTAACCAACTGAGCCACGGCGGCTGCCAAGACAAGACAAGACAAAAAACATGAACAATGTTGTTGTTGCTTATTTTTTATTTAGATTACTTTTGTTTGGCACCATAACAGAGACAAGCTTCGCTAGCTTTTTTTTTATGTAAACAGAATTAATTTTTCCCCTAAAATGATCTCAATTTATTCTTAAAACCGCGACAACAGGATAAGAAGTGCGAAGAATTAATTAGTAGAACGTTGAAAGGAAGCATTGAAGGACGAAAGAAGTGATGGAAATATGGTAGGAAGGAAAGATTAGGGGATTGAAGGAGGGAAATGGGATTGAATGGAAAAGGAAAAGTACGGATACGAAACGAAAGAAAGGTAAACAAAATTATAGGAAAGGAGAAAAAGAAAAGGAAAGAAAGGAAATGAAATTAAAGGAAATTAAAGGAAATTAAATGAAAGGAAAGGAAAGGAAAGGAAAGGAAAGGAAAGGAAAGGAAAGGAAAGGAAAGGAAAGGAAAGGAAAGGAAAGGAAAGGAAAGGAAAGGAAAGGAAAGGAAAGGAAAGGAAAATAAAATAAAATAAAATAAAATAAAATAAAATAAAATAAAATAAAATAAAAGAAAAGAAAAGAAAAGAAAAGAAAAGAAAAGAAAAGAAAATAAAATAAAATCAAATCAAATCAAATCAAATCAAATCAAATCAAATCAAATCAAATCAAATCAAATCAAATCAAATCAAATCAAATCAAATCAAATCAAATCAAATCAAATCAAATCAAATCAAATCAAATCAAATCAAATCAAATCAAATCAAATCAAATCAAATCAAATCAAATCAAATCAAATCAAATCAAATCAAATCAAATCAAATCAAATCAAATCAAATCAAATCAAATCAAATCAAATCAAATCAAATCAAATCAAATCAAATCAAATCAAATCAAATCAAATCAAATCAAATCAAATCAAATCAAATCAAATCAAATCAAATCAAATCAAATCAAATCAAATCAAATCAAATCAAATCAAATCAAATCAAATCAAATCAAATCAAATCAAATCAAATCAAATCAAATAAAATAAAATAAAATAAAATAAAATAAAATAAAATAAAATAAAATAAAATAAAATAAAATAAAATAAAATAAAATAAAATAAAATAAAATAAAATAAAATAAAATAAAATAAAATAAAATAAAATAAAATAAAATAAAATAAAATAAAATAAAATAAAATAAAATAAAATAAAATAAAATAAAATAAAATAAAATAAAATAAAATAAAATAGAATAAAATAAAATAAAATAAAATAAAATAAAATAAAATAAAATAAAATAAAACAAAAGAAAAGAAACAAAAATAAAATAAAATAAAATTAAATACAATACAATAAAATACAATAAAATAAAATAAAATAAAATAAAATAAAATAAATAAAGCGCCACTAAAATAAAATAAAATAAAATACATTATAAAATAAAATAAAAGAAAAGAAAAGAAATGAAAAGAAAAGAGAAGAAAAGAAAAGAAAAGAAAATAAAAGAAAGGAAGCGAAAGGAGAGGAAAGGAAGCATTGAAGGACGAAAAGAGTGGTGGAACTATGGTAGGAAAGTAAGCATTGAAGTACAAATGGAGTGACTGATGTATGGTAGGTAGAAAACATTAGAAGATTGAAGGAAAAAAATAGGATATAAATGGAAAAGGAAAGGAACTGAACCAAAGTAAGAATAGTAAAAGAAAGTTCACAAGCGCATAATTTTTCAAATAAATCAGTCAAAATCATGATTTTTTTACAAATCTCACCATACAAATCACCACCAATGAACAATTTAAAGGCCATCAATTGTTGTGTTGTTGCAAATGAAAGTATAAAAGTTTAAATGAATGAAACATTTCAGACGTATCATTTCTGTGTCTCATGTTGAAGATCTCACCATAACTTTTTATAAATTTCACAAAATTCTGACGAGATTAGTTTCATTTCTTTTGGATGCTAAAAATTACACAATATGTGGCAACTCTGAACCCAAACAAGTTGCTGTGCATTAAAATGCTTGGATTTTGTGTTTGCTTATTTTTTTACCAACTTAAATTGCCATTAGGTTTTATTTCGCAAAAGCCCTCAGTCGCAATTGACTGACTGAATTGGTACGGTAAACTATCGTTTGCGACATTTCAGTCGGCGAGTCCAATTTCGGCTATGCCATAAAAACAAAAACAAATCCCTACATGCCATTTTAAGTGCAATTTCGAGCCCATTTGGTGTTCTGCAGCTAAGCTGCCAGCAACCATTTGACGCGTTTGTAAAGTCATTGACATTCGGACAAAGTTAAAAAGTGCTTGCAGTGTGAATGGGCAGCAACAACAACGATATGAAAAAATCTGTCGCGCTCACGCAGCTCCCCGAGCAGCTGTTTGGGCGGCGCGTGAGCGTGCATATTTAGAGGCGGAGCCGTGCCACAGTCGTAATGTCTTGAACAGTCGTTGACATTCAAATATGCGACCCAAACGCCCTCAGACACAGCGTCGCATGCCGCACGCACGCAGCGTTTAGCAATCAAAACTGGCAAATTGAATTACGTGCATGACACACACATGTAAACGTACGGCTCGCAGGCAGCTGCCAGCAATGGCAACATTAGCAACAAAAACAAGGAGAACGTTGCCAGGGGCGAGTAAGCGAGCGAGTGGCGTACGGGTTGAAACAAGCGATGCTTCTTGAACTCAACAAAACGCATTGAGAAACAAAAATCAGAAGACAAAAGGAGTTGACATATGCGCGCCGTTTCCACTTAGCAATGCCAACAACTTCAAATTCAACGTAAATATTGTCGCACTTCAAACAATAAAGACATCTTTAAATTTGGCTGAGAGGTTGCGACGACGTTGACGTTGACGTACGAAGTGGCAGCAGCAGAAAGATCAACAAAAACAATGCGCAATGTTGGCCAAAGCCAAAAAGTTACCAGAAGGCAAAGGAATAACAAACCGTAAGAACAACAAACAAAAGGTGATACGCAAAAAAGTGCGACCCAAACGCGGCAGCCATAAAGCGGCGTGCAAAAGGGAAATGAAAAGCGCTGGGCAGAGCAGCGGAACAAGCGATAGGCATATCGCATACATTATCCCTGACAAAGCCGCCTTGCATACATTTCGCACACGTGATGCCATTACGGTTGGCTTGGGCTGCGGGCCAACGCTGCTAGGTGTATGTGCTACTCTGTGTGTATGTGTGTGTGTGTGTGTGTGTATGTGGAGTGGAGCGACCGCTTCTAGCGCCGAACACTCTTCGTCCATAAATTGAAACGAGCACAGCGTCGCTGTCGGCGGTGGCTCTCGAGGATAAGCGCTGCGGTCGTGGGTCTGCAACGCCGGCATGCGCGCACTCAAGCGCAAGTAAACAATCGCTTCCTGTCGCAGACAAGGCGCTTGTTTCAGCGCCTGTACGAGTGTGTGTGAGTGCGCGCCAAAAATCGAAATGAAAATCAGTGAAATGCGCAAAGCAATGTATCGATTTTGTCATCAAAAATTGTCGCTCCATTGCTTGTCGTCGGCCATGCTGTGTGTGTGTGTGCGTTTTCAGATCTGTGTTTGTGTTTGTATGAGTGCCTGTGTGTTCGAATTGAACTCTGCCTGCCTGTCGTTGAGTTGACTGACTACCGTTCGGTATCTGCGCCTGACTTCATTTAATTTGCATCGTTGACCGCATTGCGCGGTCTGTCAGTGTTGCCATGCCGCACTCTATTTAAGTAAAATTGTCTCAAATTATTTATGAATTTTTACAGTTGATTTACATTTTAATTAAAAGGCCTCAATGCGCGTTGTGACAAGTCGCTGGAAACAAGTAAATTTGTTTATGGATTGTGTCAACATATGAATAAAAATTTAAGGAATTTGTAATGGCACCAATAACAATAAACATACAAATTTAATTTTTCTACTTGATTAAGGAATGAAGATATTTTTAGACATATTTGCATGCAATTACAATCGTTTTAGATGTGAAAGCAGTGTTGAAATGCGCACAAGACAGAAGGTACACATTTTGATTGAATTAGAAAATTAGAAAATATGAATTAGAAAATATGCAGCAGCAGAAAAATGACTGATAGAGCGTTTAGAGAATGGCTTCAACTAGCTAATTGCACAAATATGATCTACTACAATGCACAGTGATTCGTTCCATAGACAAAATTCAAAAAATGTTTAGTCTCAGAATTTTACGATTTTGATGTCATTTGAAAGGTAAAACTCCAACTAAGAAAACCCCCAAAAATCTGTGCAAAAAATTAATTAGTGTCTGTGCAAAGCAGCTCAAAGTTGAAACTTTAACCACAAAAAAATGTAAACACATATTTTCTGTTTTTTAGTCTATTGAGTAAAAAAAATTGTAAAAACACATAGCTTCCAAGAAGTCGCTAAAACTTTCAATATAGGTTAAAAAATGATGTGGTAATTTTCGCTTTTAATATTTTCTCAAAATTTGCAAAGCTTAGTCTTTTACTTCACTTTTAATTCAAAATATTTTTCTAAATTAAATATTTGAAAATTGGCAAAACTTAGAGGAAAATATCTAAAAAGTATGTAAAAGTATGTTCCTGTTTTTTTTTAATTTTAAGAAGCATTCTTTCTCTGTCGGATAATGTAATTACATCCTCCGATATCTTCCGATCTCAGAAAAAAATTCAATTTGAAAAGTGGTCTAAACACGTATTTTTCGATTAAATTTATTTTATTCATCCCTAAAAGTATGCAACCAGCACGAAAAATTGAGAAAACTGCTAAAAAAGCAAAACATACGTCTGTTGTTATCGTTTTTATTGCAAAACTGAAGAGTCTTAAGATAATTGCTGTTACTCTTTGGAATTATCAATGTTGATATTACCGAGGAAATGTAAAATCTGAAAAATCTAACCAATAAAATTGTTGCTATAGCTCTCCAAAAATTACGAAATTTGCAAATTTAAGTCTCAGGCACTGCCAAACTACAACAGTTTAAGAAAAACAAAATAGATATTTCAATTCAGCAGACCATGTTTAACTAGTATACCAAATTTTATGAAGAATGGACCACTCCTTCTAATTTTGTCCCTCGTTTGTATGGAATCGAATCACTGTGCAATGGCACGTATGCTTGTAGCTAAAAGTTAAAACCATCAATAAGCTAATAAGATGCACTTTGATACCATAAAATCTCTATCTTTCCTCCTCCGGTTGAGATCGCAAGCCCCATTCGCTAACAAAAGCACTTTTAAAACGTAACAAGTGCCCTTCAATTCACCATTCAGAACTCTGTCTCCTCTCCTTTGCATCAAAAACGAATGGGAGTTCAATTTCATGCGGCAACATATTTAGTTGAAGATATGAATATATATGGAAGTTTGTTCATAACACACTAAAAGTAAAACGAAAAAGCTGTGTCCTTAAAATCAATTCGTAGTCGATTTTTATAGGAAGGTTTGACTATATTAAGCAGTACCGACATTTCTTAGGACCTTCTTAGGACAGCTTTTTTGTATACAAGTTCGTTATAGAGAAGTTTGACTGTATTAAGCAGTACCAACATTACTCACAAACAGTTTATATTGGGATACCATATTCTTTTATGCATTTGTATATTTCAATTTGACATAAGAAGATCAAACCACATTTAAAGTAGAACAAAAAAATCGTTAAATCAATTCATAATAAATAAGGAGAGCTTTGTTGTATCAAAATTCATTATAAGAAAGTTCGACTGCATGAATCATCATCATAGTTTTCCATAGATTAGTGTCGTATTAAGTAAGCGACAATGGCATCAGTATTGATGTTGGCATAACTTACTCTGCCCAGAATCAAACTGAGCAAACAAGTTATTGAACGAACGCGTTGCGTGCCCGACTATGTTGTAAGCAATTTATTTTGACATCAGCCACATGTTGCATTGGTATCTATGTAAACGTTTCAAGTTCCGATCTAACAAACCTCAGATCACTCATACGCCACGTTGGGACTCATGGACCAAGTAAGACTCATACGCCACTAGTACACAAGCACTCGTAAGATCACTCATACACCACGTATCAGTCAAACGTCTCGTCTCACTTATGCGCAACATGTCACTTACATTCCACTTAACATTAGTAAACTAGCACACCACAGATAACTCATACGCCACGTAGGACCCACACCTCAAGTATCACTTATACGCCTAATGTCACTTATACGCACCGTATCACTTGTACTTACATTGCGTATCTTTTTATGTTGGCACAACTTAATTTGTTCCGCATCAAACTTTAATGCCCAACAAAATAGCCACTGAGCAAATGTGTTGTGCGGGTGTCTATGATTAAACAATTACTTGGACATTGCTCACATGTTGCGTTGATATGCCAAAGTTTTAGCACTAGAATGCCCCAGGTAGTCATTTTGACTACATTGAGCTCTTTTATAACTTTTATTGCATCGATATTTAAAACCATATTTTACGTGACTTTTACTAATTTTTAAAACATAATGGAATAAATAAATTAAAAATATTTTAAAAAATGTGTTACCCCAATTTTGCAACATTTACCTTAAATGCCCAAAAGGAGTCATTTTGACTACCTATATAAAATTTTCAGCAAATCTTACTGATAAATAGACAACTATGCATCTTCAATTGCGAAATATGAAAATTTTAAACAATTGCAAATATTTAAAAAAATATATCATAGTAGGCTGTGACAATTCCCAAGTTTTTTTTTCCAAAATTTACTAACAAAATTCATTCCATTTTATCCCATTGATGTGTAAAGTACGCCATTATATTTACAGTCATGTCTGGGTATAGTGAACCCCCTATATAGTGAACACCTCGATGTAGTGAACACCAAAATTTTGAGATCGAGCCTCTAAATATAGAAACAAATTTTCAAGCAAAAAACAAAAAGTGTACTTTGAGCAACTAAACGAGTTTTTGACCAAAAATGTTAACCTTGATACAGTGAACAATCTCAATACAGTGAACAGGCCTTGCAATAAATAGTTCACTATATCCAGACACCACTTTACTTTGTAAACCTTATAAATTAAAAACCATGTACTTATTTTAATTTAAACTCATGTACATTTATTCATATTTGCTACTTAAAAGCCAATAAAATAAAAAAAAAGTCAGTAAACAATAATGTAGTCAAAATGACTATATATGGGCATTTTATGTTCAGATTGTCGGGCATTCTAGTGTTAATTTTCTAAGGTTCTAAGAATTTTTCTCTTTCATTTGATACCAATATTGTAATTCTTCAATGCGCTCAATTTTTAAAATAATTCCTTCAAATAAACATATCCTTGAAATTTCAAAGTCCTTTAAAGAAAAATCCTGACGTCAGAGAGAAAAACAAAAAACGCAGTTTTACTACATTTGGCCCCCTAGTTTCGCGAGTATATCGATTTTTGCGTGTGTTTGGAAATTTTTTGATTTTTGTTGCACGGTGTAACCTTTAAAGGTAGCAGGTATATTGTTGATTTTTGTTTGAGTTTTTACGCAGAATTTTACCTCGATCCGAAAAAAAATTATTAAATAATTATTTATTACTTATGGTTTTAGCTTTTTAAATCACTAAGCCCAAGAAACATAGCTTAAATATTGTGCAAGATGTGGCTATTTTTCCAATACAACTTTTTATTTCATATTTTTTTTTTCAAGAAATGAGATGCACATAAACAAATGTTTATATTAAATGAATGAATTAACAAAACTAAATAATTTATTTTTGTTTTTACATGTTATTATGTTTTGATTACGAAAAAATTTGATTTTTGTTTATTTTACCACAATGGATAAGTAAAACAGATAATCAAAAGTTGTGGGTGGATTACGCCCATAGTTATGGCTTAGTAATGGCGTTAGTGTAATAGACGATAGTAATGCAGGGTTAAGGTAGGTCATATTGTCGGTCATTCTAGTGTTAAACTGCAAACTAACAAACCTCAAATCACTCATACGCCACGTGGGACCATAAATCACATATACGCTACTTATAACTTATAGGCTAACAGCCTGATTCTGTGCATTCTTGACAAATTTTTTGTCAAGGTATTTTGTCAAGATTTTTATCAAGCAAAAGCTTGTTGGTATTCTGATGCAACATTGATAAAGTAAAAAGCTCATTTAATTCAACATAAGGTGAATATGCGACAGCTGTCAAATTGTCAAAAAATAAGACAAACAGTTTAACTACAGTAAGTTTTGCAGAAAAAAACCGGCCTTGATAGCCCAGCGGGTACGCGCTGGCTTCTCATACCGGGCGCCCCCGGTTCGAATCCTGGCTGGGCTGGAAATAAGTTCGTGCGTTTTTTTCAATAGTTTCATCACAATAGGCGATTTTTGCATACAAAAAATAATTCGTGGGAGGTAACGGAATTTTTTTTTTTATTTTCTCTGATGTAAAAGTGTAAACATGCACAATTCTTCCATTTTCAATAGGCAAAATTTCAATTTGTATGCTGTTGTCAATAGCATTCACACTTTTGACAATTTATCAAGAAAAGAGCTTTTATTTTTGGGATAGAATACCGATTCTTGACAAATAATAAAAACTTGACAAATAGTCAATATGGTGAATTTATCAAGTGTACAGAATCGGGCTGTAAGAATCACTTATACGCACCGTGTCACACAAGCACACTTTGGGTCACTCATACGTCACGAAGGACTCGTACACCGCGTATCATTTATACAATTCGTATCACTTATACGCACCGTATCACTCGTACGTTAAGAATCACTTATACGCACCGTGTCACACAAGCACACTTTGGGTCACTCATACGTCACGAAGGACTCGTACACCGCGTATCATTTATACAATTCGTATCACTTATACGCACCGTATCACTCGTAAATTGTGTAATGCAACCAACCACACATTCACACACACATCGCCCACGGGGCACACCGCACATATCGCACTGGGTATTGTCCCGTTTAGGGACAGTAACTTCATACACGTGGCATAACGTCTACAGGCAGCAACGCATCGCACTCAGTGAGTAAACACGATGAAGTGGTCTAACTTTATTTGGTCTATTTACTAAATAGCACGCGCCAAATAACCGCTTTCGCTTTTCTGCTACAACATTTTACATACAATGTGCAACATTTGCTTAAGCATTTCCTGTGCGTTCATTTGCATTCGCTCGATTTCATTTGCATTTTATGTGGAAAATGCTGCGGCGATGATGCTGCGACTGTGCCAAACTTTTACCCCCTTACCGGTTGCTGTGATTCGGTTGTTGTTGCCGATCAAATTAGTTGGGTTGGGCTTTGGGCTTTGGGAAAATTATATGAGAAGCGCAGGCGGAAAATGAGGTTTTGTAATATAAGCGCGTCGTTGCTAGTCATTGCTGCCGAAGCGTGAAATTCATTACGTTCAAGTATGTCATAAATTCAGCTTCAGATGGCCTCACACCCGCGCAAACACAAACACAAACACCAACACACATGCATATGTTAGGTATGTGTGTGTGTATTGATTGTGAGTGCAAAGGGACTCATATATTGTCATTTCCAAAATTTATGTGATCAACAATATTACCAGCAAAACAATAACAACAACAACAACAAGACAAGCATACAATTGTAAAACAACAGCCCCCATACAGAGGGAAAGAAAATAAAAGGGATCTAGTGCCGAATTCATGCACAAGCATATCCATATATTTATTTATTTATTTATACATACATACATACATACACATATGTGTTGATGTGTATGCATTCATTTACGTGTTGGTAGAAAAAAGGCAACGCTTGGCAATCTGGCGGCCAGGCGAGAAAAAAATGAAAACAATCTGCAAGGCAATTGATTTTTATACTTTCCGATTTTCTCACTCCACCCTTTTCACATTTTTACGAGCGTTGTGCGCTTTTCTCATTTCAATCGTTGCTCGCTACGTTTTTGTTTTTGTTAAGTGGTTTTGTGTGTTGTATTTTTTTCCGTTGTTGTTTTGTATTGCAAAGTGGCACTTTTTACAATTGGCATTTGTTGCAACGTTCGCGCTTCATCATTTTTGCGCGCCTTTCCGTGCTTAAATTATACTTTTATATACGGCGAACCGGTGTAGCTGCAACGCAGACTGTGATTTTTCTGTGTGTGTTGTTTTGTTTTTTTTTTAGTCTGTTTTCGCTGCTCGACAGGTGTTGTTGCACTAAAATTTATGTGAAATGGCTGGTTATGGTATCGCAGCTTTTCACGTGCAGCAAGCAAATATTTTCTTTGCTTTTGGTTGCAACTTAAATTTTAGAGAGAATAAATTTTTTTTATTTATTTGTATTCAGTTGACTCTGAAATACTTTGTGAGAGTAAGGGAGATAAAGAAATTTCAATTTGAATTGCACATAAATTATTTTTGTTATTGCAATTTAAGTTTGG
Organism: Melieria crassipennis; assembly: GCA_963668005.1. Taxonomy (NCBI): domain Eukaryota; kingdom Metazoa; phylum Arthropoda; class Insecta; order Diptera; family Ulidiidae; genus Melieria; species Melieria crassipennis. Next base: position 146,326,389 of record OY764961.1, on the reverse strand, counting down.
TAGATTGGTAAAAGTGTCAGATCCTTGCACAAGAATGTCTCGGTGGACTACTTACAAAGGTAATTCAGTTATACTGATGTGCTGCAAATAAAAATCAGATAACTTAGTGGTTGTTGGCAAAAAAAGTTTACTTAGTGATATTGTTTGCATGTTATCTTACACTTTGCTGTAGAGGTACTGCAAATTATTGGGTCTAGAAAGAAGTTAGGTGAGTTAAGTTCTTTATACAATTCAACTGGTTTTTTATAGTTTGAAATTTTATTTTATTTTACTTTATTTTATTTTATTTTATTTTATTTTATTTTATTTTATTTTATTTTATTTTATTTTATTTTATTTTATTTTATTTTATTTTATTTTATTTTATTTTATTTTATTTTATTTTTATTTATTTTATTTTATTGTATTTTATTTTATTTTATTTTATTTTTGATTTGATTTGATTTGATTATTTTGATTTTGATTTGATTTGATTTGATTTGATTTGATTTGATTTGATTTGATTTGATTTGATTTTATTTTATTTTATTTTATTTTATTTTATTTTATTTTATTTTATTTTATTTTATTTTATTTTATTTTATTTTATTTTATTTTATTTTATTGTAGTTTATTTTATTTTATTTTATTTTATTTTATTTTATTTTATTTTATTTTATTTTATTTTATTTTATTTTATTTTTGATTTGATTATTTTGATTTGATTTGATTTGATTTGATTTGATTTGATTTGATTTTATTTTATTTTATTTTATTTTATTTTATTTTATTTTATTTTATTTTATTTTATTTTATTTTATTTTATTTTATTTTATTTTATTTTATTTTATTTTATTTTATTTTATTTTATTTTATTTTATTCTAGTTTATTTTATTTTATTTTATTTTATTTTATTTTATTTTATTTTTTTTTATTTTATTTTATTTTATATTATTTTATTTTATTTTAGTTTATTTTATTTTATTTTATTTTATTTTATTTTATTTTATGTTATTTATTTATTTTATTTATGTTTTCTTGCAACCAATACACACATAATACAAATTATTAATAATTAATAATTGACTGGCACGACAGCCCGCTTACGCGAGACTAAGGCCTAGCTTCCCGCAACTACCCGTGTTGTGCGTGTGAATTTGTACGCGGGTTGAAGGGACCTACAGTTTTATGCCCCTTCCGAACGGCAGATTGGGAGCTTTTTCATAAGCAATTTTTACTCTCAGAGGTTTGCCATTTCCAGCTGAGAGGACAGCCACCGAAAGAGAAAACGAGTTTTCCTGTTATTTTTTTTTTAGGTGTTATTACAGGCAGTATTTGAACCTGCTGCCTTCGACTCGCGGTCCAACGCACTAACCAACTGAGCCACGGCGGCTGCCATGCAAATTATTATTATTTCTAAAAAACCTCAATGGAGTCCGTATGACCCCCAGTGACTGAGCACAGTTCAAAGAAGTTCAATTGAAAAAACTTTTTTGAATAAGTTTGCCATCAACAAAACCTCACTGGAGTCATACGGACTTCAGTGACTGAGCACAGTTGGGCCAGTTAGAACCCAATTATGTTCAATGAAGTCATAATTGATAATAAATTTTTATAATAAATTTGCACTCTTTGTCTATTTGTAAGAATCCAAAAAATCTACAATAAGGCTTCAGTTAAGAAAACAATTGTGTGTCTATATTCGCCACCTGTATGCCACAAGTAACTAAAACTAACTCAAACATCAAGAAATTTCACAACCTGAAATTTGCTTTGCTGCCCAACTCATGCAAAAACAAAAGAAGCCACAAATTGAATAAAACAAATTAATAAAATATGTTATTATTATTACTCATAAAAACATTACAAAACCTCTATTGGGATTTTTTCAAAGCTCCAACCGGCGCCTTTGTCGATTTGCGACAACTCAGCTCAACACATTGTTAGCTCCGCAGCACTCAGCTGCATCTGTGCCACACAGAGCCCAGCGACCACTGAGTGCATTTCTTGGCCACAAATTGGGCCGCACAGCGCACATCTGCCACAATGTGCCAGCGGTTTCATTAAATTGACCACAAAACACAATAAAACGCAACACAGCAGCGCTCAGCTTTGATCCGCTGACTTGCTTCGCTGCATAGCACTGACGCTTCTAACTACTACAGACACACACACACACATACATGCTTTCAACTGCAATAGACTAGATAAAAACAACAACAACAACAACAGTAATAATAACAACAACCAGCGTCACTGCAAAACCCAATCCAGCTACTCGCTGCGGTGTCTGTATGTCAATAAAGTAAAACAACATACACACAAAAAATAGTAACGATGGGAAAAAACTGAAAACAAAACAAAAAAACGACAACCGCATTGTTTTGTTTGTATTGGTTGGCGCTATATGGACGGACGCTGCCAAGTGTCTGAATTGTGTTGTTGTTGTTTTCGTTTCGTTGCTATTCAAATACTCCACAACTCGATAGCTGTGTAAGTGTTCCGGTATTAGGTTTCGTAGCGCATTCTAGTGAAAACACTGCACTTTGCCACCGACTGCCGTTCAATTCAATTAGCTGGCAGTGCTTATAAATTTCGGCGCGTGTGTGTGTGTGAGTGTGAGTGTGAGTGTGAGTGTAATTCAACGCGGCTCTTGGAAATTGCGAGCTGTTTCGGGGAAAAGTTTTTGCATGGTATTCCGTCTGGCAGGAAGTTTTCTAATGTTAGTCAAGTGGTGTAGTCAATGGGAATTTGTTGATTGGATGTTTGAAGTATGATTTGCAAATTTTTTGAGTTAGCTAATAAAGTTGGTGATGCAAAAAGATGAAAAATAAATCTATTTTGAGAGGATTTCGTGAAAAAAAACTAAAAATAAATAAATAAAATAAAAATAAATTAGACGATTCTATGCGTTACTACAAATTCAATCAGCAGTAGAACAAACCTCAAGAAAATGTTGGGAATTTAGGTGATCAAAGGTAAACGAACTGAATGAAGGAGGGAAAGAGAGAGTGTCTCCATAGTTTTGTTTCGTACATTTAAGTTCAAGTAAAGAACAGATTTGTGTGTCTTAAGCTTAAACAAAATCAATCAAGAATCAAGAAGATCGTTTCTTGATTTCTTGCTTTCAAAATTTTCAAGTGGTCTGAAAAGTTTTCGACCTAAGATACAAGACTGTTTTTTCTTCAAGTTTTTTTTAAATACATAGTCTCCTTGTAAGTCTGCACACTTTTCCTAGCGATGCTGTAATTTCTTTAGTTGTAAAAATAGAGCATTTGAAGTGTTCATTCGAACAGGTTTTTAGTCTAACGTACGCAAAAATATTTTGACAATATCTCAAGTAAAGTTTTTTAAATTGTATCATATATTTTGCTTAGTTTCTGATCAGTAGGTAGCTTCTGGTAAGTCTACATAGTTCAAATGGAGCTTTCGAAATGTTCAATTGAACACGTTTTTAGTCGAATGCCACCCAGCAAGCGAACAGCTTTCTTACTTCTAAATTTTTATTCACTATCTGGCAAACACATTCTTTGAACATGTTCATGGTCTTTGCTATCTCTCTCACATTAACTCGATGGATATAGAACAATGTTTTCAACTTGAACAGTTTTCGGACGTCCCCAACGTTCATCATGTCTCCAATTGCTACCAGTTTGATACCACATTTGAATTCAGCTGCTCATCATTTCGTGATGTCTTACTCATCTTTAAAACAAATATTTAACGATGCTTTATAAGTATGTGATTTTTTTTCCTTTTCACAAAAACACTCGCATTTAGTAACTCAAAGCATTGTCAAAAAACAACTACGCATTCACAGTGGCTGACATAATGATTAGTAACTACCTTCCGAAAGAGGCCCACACAGATTCTCCACCTTTCATTGATGAATGCTGCCACATTCATGTTGAGTACAGAAACTTTTGAAATGTTTTAGTTAGAATCGCTTGTAAACTCTAAAGCAAGAAAAAAGTTATTCATGTGTTTGATGTAATCTAAATATTTAATTAAATAAATGTTTAATGTGAGCCTAAAGTTCATTCATTCCAATGTTGAAATAATTCTGCACCAAAAACCATATTTCAATAGTCATTCACCTTGAATTAATTACATTAAATAAGCACCATTCCATCCTCCCACACTTGAGCACATCAAAAAGTTGCAAATTTCAGATGAAAAGAAAATAACTAAACAAAAAAAAAAGTCAGTTGTTTTTCTTTTAATGTTTTGGTAAAAATGCAAGTAAATTGCCTCTGTCACAGATGACAATTTATAAGAGTTAAATGGCTCGCTCGCAGCACAATGAGCTGCATTGTCTTCGCGTTGGCCTTGTGTCGTTTTGATTTTATTTTTGTAATTTAATTTTTGTGATTTTATTTTTGCAAGTTTACCGTTTTTATTTTTGTGTAATGTTTGCCTTTTTGTGTGGGTGCGAGTGTGTTTGTGCGCTCTATAATTTTAAACTTTCAACATTTTGGGTTTTGTTTTGTGTTTTGTGCAACATTACAGCAACGCCCTCAACAGAAATTGTTTGTCTTCTGAAAATGCCAACACGCCTCCAGCTGCTGGCAGTGGCAGTGGCGACGACGGCAACGGCAAGTTTAGACCGTTTTAGTGGCATGTCGGATTGCATGCCGCAGCTTGCAAAGAGACAATGGAAAAATAACAAACGTTACATTTTCGTTGGCTTTTGGCTGTTTTTTTGCCCCCCTTTTTTTACAATAAATGTTTGTGTTTTTTACGATTTTTCGTATGTTGCTGAGTTGTTGCTGTGGTTTTTTAGTTAGCACAGTGACGTTGATGAATTAAGTGAAGGATCAAAATTTAAATTATAATAATAAACGTAGTTCAAAGTTAGGGACAACTTGTATAAACAGTGATGCAACCTTCCATGAACAAAAAACATATTTTAGAGTTTTTCTTCAATAAAGGCAAAAAGAAAGCGAGGCTACTGAAAATGTGAACGTGTGTGTGTGTTTATGGTCTTGAATCTTTAATCAGCGAAATAGGCACAGTTTTGGTTTCATCGATTTCGTTCCGGCTATTTTGTGGTCAAAGATGATGGAAAGCAAATTGTCAAAAAATTTGATAAAGTCATGGAAATCATTGAATGCGGCCGTCATGTGAGCACTGTTTTGATAGTCCAGGAGCAAAACAAATCACTTGGAACCACTTGAATATAGCTGGATAAAAAAAAATCTCGAAGTATGACTGCCACATAAAATAACGCAAAAAAATTCCGTGAACCGAACTTTCATCTATGAATTGCTGCTGAACCTCAACAAAATCCATGCATTCGATCGTCATGTAAGCACTGCTTTGATGGTATAGGAGCACAAAAAAATCATTTGGAACCACTTGAATAAAGTTGGATACAAAAAGAAAATCCATGTATGGGTGCCAAATGAATGAACGAATGAAAAGTGGATTGCTTACAACAATGTCCAGTGAAAATGTTTGTGGTTGAATTGCAGTAAGTTGGTGCAAACGGTGGCCAGGCCAGTACTCAAGATTCACAGTCAGATATGTTTTGTTGTGTGTTTGAGGGAATTAGCAGGCAAGCATCTACTATGAGCTGCTTCTTTAAAGCCAAACTTTTTGGTTAGGTTAGGTAGGGAAGGGTGTGTGCGACCCAGAGGCCGCACTTCCACTCGGTGGCCAAAATGGCCCATTGTGAATCCCTTCTTGGAAGGTTCTGGAGCTAGCCAGTGGCTCTCAGTCTGGGGCAAACCAATTCGACCTCTTGATGTAGGAGAGTAGATCCGAAATTTCAACTAATGCCGCCAAACTTTTAACTCTGATCTGAACGGTAGACAATTGGATGGTTTAAAGAAAGCAATCGCCCAGCAACAGCAAGCTTTGACCAATAGAAGAGGAATTGTATTTCAACAGGACAAGAATTGATAGTGATTTCCCAGAAGCTTCGCCAAATTATTTGGGAGGTTTACAGGTAACTTATGGTCCAAACCAAATGCCAAGAGATTACCAACTGTTCTTGTCCTGCATCAGGAACCAACTGTTGAAAAATTTGCCTCACGAATTTAAAAGCTTACAACTATCAACTGTTTCAGTTTTATGCCAACAGGGACGAGACGAGGGATGTTTCTATGCGAAAGACATAATGTAACTACCAGGGAAAGGATTTTGAGGACCTAAAACCATATAAAAAAGGCAAAATAAAATAGCAAAAAAGGTAAGGAAAGGTTCTAAAAACTGCCAAAAAGGCAGAAACAGGCACTAAAAACTGCATAAAAAGGGCATAAGAAACTGTTAAAAAGGCAAAAACAGGCATTTAAAAATAAGAAAAATATACTAGAAAATCTAAAAAAAAGGGGAAACGTATGTATGTATGTATGTATTTTTAATAATTTAATTTGATCTGACGTATGCAACATACAATATTTATACCTCGTTTTTTGTAAAAAAAAGGCACATCAAGGTTTTCAAAGATAGTTTAAAAACTAAAACTGAGATATTTTAATTGAACTGCAGGCAAATATTTTAAATTCCTATTTTAACTTCTCATATAAAAGCATAAAAGCCGTACTTGTATCAAATTTGGCATGTTTTTTCTTTAAGTTTTCCACTGCACAATAAAAAATAACGGGTTAGGAATGATCAAATCAATGTAAAAGCATCGAAAAGTTAACGAAATTGCAATGTTGCCATTTAATTTTTTTTAGTTTCATGGTATTTTTGCGAAACAAAAGGGGGAAATTTATTAAAAACGAAAGAAAAACAAAAAGGCGTTCGACAAATCTTGAAAAATGTATTTTGTGGCATTTATAGGTAAAATAGGCACTAAAAAAGGCATTTATGGGAGAAAAAGGCAAACTGCCTTTTTAAGGCAAAATAAAAGTGGTATATTTCTCATCAAGAGGACCTAATTCGTGCTCATTTTCAATCAGAAATGTTCTATCTAGCAGCAAACAAAAAACGAAATTTCCACAAAATCCTTTCCCTGGTAATAACCTTGGAAATGACTTTTTCAATTATTTAATTTCTTTAAATTCACTACGGAAAACAATTAAATGACAGCATTTTTGTTCACTTCTGCCACACTGTGCATGTGACTGGATGCCACGAGTACTTTTGTGTTGGCAACCGAAAATGCCGTACCGGAAATGTGGCAACAGTAAAATTGTAAGCCAAAAACACAAAAACAAAAAAGCACAAACAAAAACTGTAGTTAACTGACGAAAAATCGAGTGTAGGAAAGAGCAAACAAGCCGAGGAAGCAGCGCTTTAATGTTGCTGCGGTGCTCTGTGCGCTGCGCGCGCGCTAATCAACCGGCTACTATAGTTGAGTGTATGTGTGTGTGTGTATGTGTGACTACAAACGCTTGGTTGCAATTATGCGTCACACTCTGCACTTCACCTGTGCGGCGGCACTAGCAGAGCAGTGGTTGCCTGAACATGTTCATATATTTGTAGTCTTTGAGTGAATATGTCTGTATATGTGTGTGCGTGAGTGTGTGAGTGTTTGCGTGTTTTTGTGCCTTGTGCGTTTCTTGCTGCGTTTTTTGCAAAGTTTCGCAACGCAAGTTTACAGGAAACGCGCCGAATTTGTGCTGCGCTACTCATACGCCCCGTTGTCCGCACGTTCACAGCAACGCCACACAATTGCCCGGCGGCCTTAGCCACTACGGTTGCCGCTCTTCATCGCTTCGAGAGAGTGAGTGAAGTGTGCGCGCTGAGTCGGGGGGGGGGGGGGTGAGCGCATATGGTTTCGGCCGCGCACTGTGTGTAGGCGTTGTAATTCGGCATTTCTGTTTGCATATGAAATTGCCGCTTCGGCGCATATTTCCACATAAAAATTATATCTGCCACCCGTCGCTGTCGGGCGCCGGCTGCCCTCCGGCCCCTCGTCTCGCCTGCGCCCCGCTGACGCTTTCTAATGTAAATTATATGCTTTGCATCTCATCACATTTGATGTACGGCCATGCGGCGCACAATGCCGCATGCCACATTAAAATGCCGCACAAATGATCTGCCACTCGTCGGGTCGGTCGCCGGTCCGTGACGTTGTGGTGTGTTGGAATTTTTTCGGTGAAAATTTATGGTCTGCAACGAAATTAAAATGTTGCTCATACTTTGCATGATTTTCGCTTGTAATGCGGACCGTTTAAAATAGCCGCCGAGGCAGCACAATGCGAAACTGATAGAAGGCGCACGAGAAGTTAGCACAAAAAAGTAGTTCGAGCTTAAATGTGTTGTGTCGATTTGTGGCAATTTGTTTTTCAAATATTTGCAACAGCGCACAACACGAAACGGGAGTTCTTCCATTTCGATTCACCGCCCCTTTTCGACTCAATTGTTGGCAAGCGGCGCACTTTGCCTCAACAAAGTGGCAACATTTTTTCGCACGTGCTAGCAACCTTCGACCACAAACTCGATTGCGTGCACACAAGCACTCAAAGGCTCACTCGTACCAGGCAGTTGCCATGCAGATGTGTGTCTGTGTGTGTGTGTGTGTGTGGTTGACTTCTGCTTTTGTCTTCTGGCGTCTGCATCAGAGTTTACAAGTGGCGGAATTTCATTGCATTGCTTTTGTTTTCGATTTTCCCCCTTCAAGTGGTGCATGTCGGTGTCTGTATGTGTGTGTGTGTGATATTATTCCACTTTAAAATTTCTGCCCTAAAGTTTTTCCATTGCAAAATGCATGAACTGAATTTATTCGTATTTTTTTTTGTTTTACTCTACTTTAACTTTTGCAGCAATTCTTGTTCGGTTTTTTTTGCGTACATTTTGCATGCTTTATTTGTTGTTTGTGTTTTACTCTCTTTTATATTTTTGCGCTGTTTCTTCACCTGAGCGTGAATTCGGTTTATTATGTAAACACCTGCGCATTTTTCTAACATTTTCCGCACTCCATCCCCGTTCGTCGGTTGGTGCGCGCCGCTTTCATGTGTGCTGCGTCGCCTGAGTGCTGCCATTGTGCGGCGCTTTGTTGCAGGGAAGCGAAGCTGTACGACGCTGTGTGCCGTGGCGTCGCATTCATGCACATCGACTTATAAAGTATTCATTCAGCGCCGTTGATGGCGCAATGGAACTTCAAATACTTAAACGTATCCATGACGCATAATTTTAAAGCCTCCCATTCGTAGTTTTACTATCTGCGCGACGCATTTAGGGCGCAAATCTTTTCAGCTTACATAATCTGCTGTTTTAGGCGTCAAATACGAACTTAAGCCAGTACACTCAATAAAGCAAACGAAGGCAGTTGTTTTTTTGTTTTGTGCAATTAAATGGAAGAGCTTTTCGACAATGAAAAGTCTGCGTAGGGTAAGCGGCTGGTATCATTAAGAAGGACATGTGCACTTATTTGATTAAAACTTAAATGTGCTCGTTTTTCGCATAAATATCTTTCATTCCTGGTGTCTTTTGTTTTTTAAGTTGAAATTTGTATGCCATTCTTTTGATGAAGAAATTTTAATTAAATTTAATTGTAAAATTGTATTTTATGTTTTAAATATTTTAAATATATTTTTAATATTTCAAAGTACAGTTGTGAACATTTTTATGCCAATGACTTACGTATTTTTAAGTTAGCATATTTAAAAAATTTTTTAAATTGTTTGTTTTGTTTGCAGTTAAATAGTTTTAAAAAGTGTAAAAATATTCTTTTAAAAATTGCATTTTGCATTCATATAAGCGTGAGCTTCATTTTTCCACTCATTTTTCAACTCATCATGTGATACAACAACTGGTGGAAACTTGTGTTGGGACGCTAGAAAAAGTATTAAGATTCATAGGGAGAGAATTCTTATATTTAAGGAACTTTAGAAAACTGTATTTAACCCTTTGGACTCCAAAGTTGCCTGAGAGCAACTTCGCCTATTTGTCATCTTATAGCAAAAGCTACGATTGATTTATGCGTTTAATTTAAGTAGGCACCAACAAATTAATATTTTTAGAAGTGAATTCAAAGCAAATTACAAAAATGTTACTGTTATCCCTAAAATAATTTCCAATAATTTATAGCGATATCAGGGAAAGTTTGTGTTCTAATTGAAGTCTACGAATTGGACGCGTTTGATCAAATTCCCTGTTTCTTTAATAATGGTTAAATAAAATCAAAAAGTTATAATTTTGTATTTTTCCATAAATATTAAATAATTTTTCTGTAATTAAAAAATATTGATACAAAATTTATTTAACCCGCTTTAAGCTAAAATTGTTAAAAAGTAAACTAGCTGTAGAACTCTAACAAAGAGGCGTGGCGACTTTGAATGTCGTGTGCACACTTCTTAGGCAAATGTTTCATGATTCAAATACCAAAAAGTAATATCGAGACACAGGGTAAAATTCGGGGTTAAAAGGGTTAATTGGTAGGACTACTTTTTTTAATTAATTTACGAGTAACTTGTTTGGGAGGTTTGGTCTAACTGAGATAGATAAAAACACTTAAAAGTCAACAACAACATGTCTAGTTAAGTATAAGGAATCAAGGCCTTGAAATTTCAGATCATGCATCCTCATAGATTGATTAAAAAGATTAGAGAGATTAAAGACTAGCAGGATCTTGCCGCTTTGTGCACAAGTTTGAAGTCAAGTAAATGAAGAAATATTCAAATTTTTGTTATGCGTAAAAATTTTTATGTTTAAGTAATTATTACAGCCACAACGATGTGGTTGCTCTCATAGAAAAAAACTCTAAAATACAGGGTCCGAGTATAAAAATTAAAAAAATTTCTTATGAAATGTTGCTAATATAACCACATAGAAGCCTAAAAAGTTAAATTTAAAATTTTAACTTTCCCCTGTAAACCCTTGTAGCGAAAGGGTTAACTTTTGTGGACCCTGTTCGATTTTTGTGGATAAATACTTCTCTAATTAAATTTCATTTTAAGTGTTTTCCCATATTTAAGTCAATGGACCTTTTAAATCATGTTTTATACATACAAATTCACTTCCCATATAAATTCTTAACCCGTCGATGATTTTGATTTTCGCGATCGTGAGATTTTGATTTTCGAAAAAATTAAAAACATGTGTCGGTTTATTTATCATTTGGAGCACTTTCACGGAGTTTTTGCCAAAAAAAACCTATTAAATCATGTTTGTCCATACAAATTTTTAACCCAATGTTGACCGGTTAGATTTTAATTTTAAAAAAATTAAAAACATGTGTCTAATTATTTTAGATTTCAAGTTTTTTCACCAAGTGTGAAGTCTCATTAATTCATGTTTTTTTTATAGTTTCTTCAGAGTTTCCTCTTTTAAACCATCGTAGACCCAGTCAGATTTTAAATTCTCAAAAAACCTGAAAACATGTGTCGGTTTATTTATGATTTGAAATAATTTTTCCAAGTTTGAAGTCAAAAGGCCCAACATATCTTGGTACTCCATACAAACTTTTAACCCTTTATTTACCATTTTAGGTTTCGATTTTCACAAAAATTTTAAACACTTATTTAATTATTTTTGATTTAAAGTGTTTTCACCAAATTTGAAGTCAATAGGTTATTTTTTTTCTAGTCTTTCCGTATACGAACCTTAATCCAATAATTAATAATAATAATAATAATAATTAATAATAATAATTTTAATAATTTAATAACAATAATATAATCATATTAAAAAAATAATAATTTTAACAGTTTAGTTTTTTACCCATTATTGACCTCTTTAAATCTTGATTTTCGAAAAAATGGAGAACATATGTAGAATTATTTTTGATTTGGAGCATTTTCACCAATTGGCCCAATAAATCAAGTTTCTTCATATAACATTTTAACCCATATTTAAATCCCGAATTTAAAAAAATCCCATCTTAACGAAGATTAATTTTTTTAAATGTACCAACAGTTCAAACTTTAACTATGCTTGTAGATGAATCAGTCTCAATCAGGACAACAAGTTTTCTAAAATCTCCTTATTTTCATCTTAAAAACTCATACACTACCCGTTAACAAGTAAATGAGATAATCAATTTCTCAGCTTTGTTCTTAGCTATGCACTTGTCAAAATTAGACACAACAACTACAAAGTAGCATAGCAAAAACTTCATCGCTAGTTTCGTCCTTCAATCAGCTTAACGTTAAGTGCCAGAAATTTCGTAACACAATCAAAAAATGCAAATTATATTAACCTAAAATACTTAATCTGTAAGCTGTTGAGTAAAAACATTTTCAAAAATTGGTGCTTGCCTTGCTTTAAAATTTAAATTGACACTTGTTAAACTCTACCTTCGATTTTTGCAAAATGTGCTTGAAAAATGAATCCAAACGTTGACAGTTTTTAAACATGTTTTGCATAAAAACGCCACTTTGCCATTGATGTCAATAACTGGGTTATTTTTTTTACTTTGTAGGCATACACACAAACAAAAACTCACACGAAAAACAATAACAAAAACAAAAACCGTTCAACACACACACACACACAACTCTTGTTGATGCCAATAGGCAAAAACAGTTGAAAGGAGCTCAATCGGTTAGAATCTCGTAGTGACTAAAGGATTTCGATGCTTTTCCTTGGCGTTGTAAAAAGCCAGAAATAATGCTTAGACACACACATACAAACACACACACACACAGAAAGCTTAGCTAAACCTAAAGAAAAACGAATCGTTTTTGTTGGCACTTTGACATGAGCATCGCTTTTTTTTTCGGCGCACGCCCATTGATTGAACTTATTATCATAAATGCATTACCGCCTTCCTGCCTACTCCTATTGCCTTCTTTCTATTATGTCCTTGCAGCCATTTTGCGCTGATATTGCACCTTTTTTGTTTTGTTTGTGCCATTCAGCCGCAAACGTGCCACCACGTGCGCCATTTTTTTGTGATAAAAGTTCGAAGCGCGCTTTGTTTACTTTGCGTTTTTTGGTTGCTTGCTTACGATTATCGACTGCTGGAGGCTGTGAGTGCGCGACCGAAATGTATTTAATTTTAAGCTAAAACGCTGCGCAAACTTTCTCATTAAACCAACAACACACGGCTGAAAATATGCGTCGTGGGTGTCTGAAAGCACAGCCAAGACAATTGCGGGACTCGGTCGAAAGTTTGCCAAAGCTATCAATTCGAAAACAATAAACAATAAAATCGACGGGCTGACAGCGCGCCGGAATTGAATGCTCAATATGTGGCTCGATGTGACGGCAGGATTGGCGCAAAAGGAAGCGAAAGGAGCAGCGCACAAACCGAGCATAACAATGAATGCCGCAACAGCGAATACAACAACACCAAAATAGCAATACAAGCTGCTCTTTGGCACTTTTGAAGTTTTCTACTTGGGAAATTCGCTTCTCTGTGTGCATACATATATCGATAAATATGTGTGTGTGTGTGTGTGTATACAAGCCTTTATGTTGTGAAATCTGAGCTTTTGTCTGACACTTTTAAAACTTTTATAAATTGCTGGGGAGCCATTTATTGTGTCTATTACTGGTTGTACCTTTGACAACAAAAGTTGAAAATAAAACGTGCTGAGGAAAAAACCGCAAAGGTGCTGGAGATGTGGAGATGCTGCAAACCTTCTTTGAGGCCACCACACCTTAAACCTTTACACGGTACAGTTGCATATCTGAAACCAACCGTAAATTTGCCCGTAATTTCGGAAGTAATTATCAAAACGACTCGTTTTTGCTATTTTACAAAAATGCAATACTGAAATACTTGAAATACTGGCATTAATAGTGGGAAAAAGTAGCTAAATTTTACTTGACAGCACTTATTTGACCGTTTTTGCGAAAAGTTGCACGCATTTATTTTAGTGAAACAAAAGTGATTACAAATTATTAATAAAAAACACACAAACACACACTTTGCGAAAAATTTGAAGTAGGAATATGCTACAACAAACGCATTAATTGCTTTAAAAATTTTCATTTAAAATCAAACATATTAAAATAAAAAAAAACAAGTTTTAATGCTTAAGGTTTTTGTAATGTTTTTTACAAAAACCTTAAAAAATTAAAGTATATTAAAAAATAAAAAAATACGTTTTTTTTTTAATTTAGGTTTATATCTAAAAAACAACATTTGATGAAAACATTCGCTGTTGCCGTGTAAAGGGTTAATGCAGGCAACACAATTTCAAAATATAGCTTAAAGTACACAATGAGAAAAATAAACTTGAATGAGCGGTCTTACTTTTTTAACTTTTTCGCCCGAAGAGCCAAATCAGGTATTGTCCCATAATGTCTTTCAAACTTCAAACTTCTTCACATCCATGAAGACCTATGACTACTATTCACAACTTTCACAACTTTTTCTTTTCGTGTATAGAAACCAAGTCAATTGTAGACTGAAAGACACACATTTCACTTGTCACACATTTATTCGTGTTTGCAGGTGTGTGCCACCACTTAAGTTGGCACTTTTTCAACTTTCTTTTCTTTTGTGTTTTTTGAATCGATTTCCCTTTGGCGGTTTAGGCGCGGGAAATTGGCACAAAAGATCAAAGGAAATTACGCCTAATTGTGTCGCTGTCTGCGGCAAAGCGTGTGCGAGTGTGTGTGTGTGTGTGTGAGTTGCGATGGCTTTGTAAAGTAAATACGGCAACTAGGACGCATACATCGATTCGCATTGCATTGCATTGCATTTGAGTCGCAGTGGTGTTTTATGCAAAGCGCACAACAACACTGCGCCGAGTGTACGTCAAGTGGCAGCCAGGAAAGCGGCACAACCCATTTGCCGCTCGAGCATTGCAAGTCTATTAAAAAATGGCACAAAATTTGAATGAAACTCGCAGTGCGCAACAAAGTCTGCTCGAGTGTGTTTTGCATCTTCATTTCGATTTGGTATTTATTGGTTTTTGTTGCTGCGGCAAAATCAAACTAGCACACACGACGCACAAGTGGAACTCATCACATTATTCAAATAGTTTTTGCTTTTGGCAAAGAGATTACATCGAGCGACATGCTGAAGTGCCAAAGTGGTGAAATGCTAAAATGCTAAAATGTTGAACTGCTGCAAGCGACAACAACAAATATTGCATTCAAATATGTAGATGGATTTTTTTTATTGTCTCCACTTTGCGTCGGTATTTGTCAACAATTCAGTGCTGCTGGCAGTGGAATGCGAGCGCGTAATGCAAGTGTGACATGGCGCGACAAAGACATCGCAGCAACGAGTGTCCTGCAGGACATGCTTGACGGACGTATTAGAACAAATGTGAACTGTGAACAGTGCAAGCAACAATTTGTTGTTTTTGTTTTTCGTAGTTTTCATTATTCAAATATGTTAAAAGTGCAATGTGCAAATTTAATGAAATTCACATTTTCCGCTTTGCAGGCAAGAAACTTTTGAAATACTTGACAAAAGTTTAGGAAAACACAACAAAGTGCAAAGCATTAAAGTCTTTGCAGTTGCAAGGCGAGCACAAACACATATCTGTGTATGTATTGGTGCACACAAGGGGGTGTTTTGGGGGGTTCAAACTTGCGCAATAGAAAAATTTATAGTGAAAAATATTGTTTTAACCCATTGCTGCCGGGTACCAGTTCCGCCCATACGATTTTAATAAAATTTCATACACGACCTAGAAGTGACCCAAAATGATCAGAAACAAAATTTCAGCTTTATATCTCTGCACGTTGCTGAGATATTCATTAGGTATTTTGTACCCATTGCGCAGCAATGGTAGCTTTTTTCCATACTTTGTGAAGTGATCAGCTAAACACGTGAACAAAAGTTGTATTTTTTACAGGCGAGTTAGGAGGCAGATTTTTGTGAAGTTCTTAGGCCACTACGTTTTGCCACATTCTCCACCTCCGGAAAATTCACGATTTTTGAGGTGTGGTAACTCTAGCTAGATGACGAAATTTTAGGGTGACCTTCACTAGGTTAAGGTAGTTCCATCTTTACCCTAACTATCCCTATCAATGGTTTTGAGGGATCTCAAACATTGACTTTTTTGTGATTTTTTTAAAAAAATCAATTTTCATGGGTAAAGTTTACCCATTAGGCAGCAATGGGTTAAATGGCTTTGGACTCAAAAGTTGTACGCAAAACTCCGCAAAATGCAAATCTGTGTGTGCCACTGTGTGTATGTATGGTATGTGTGTATACCTAAGCTAGGTACTAGAGTACCCGGCAGTGCCTGGGGTAAATATGAGTATTCAATCACAGACTGTCTTTAGACTTTGTGCAGTTTGTTAATGAAGAAAATTACAAGTAAAAAGTCTTAATTTTTTACCCATTTTCAATACTTTGCAACTTAGAGTTTCATAAGTTTTTTTATTAGGAATAAAAGTGACTTTAATTTCGAGGTATATGTGAATGTCTTAACGAATGCTGGTCCAACGATTGCATAATTTTTCTTTTTAGAAAGATTTGCCAATGTTTCACATTGAGATTCAATGCGATTTAGTACACAGTTCTTATGTTCTTTATGAATTTCTTTGTACAAATTTTGAATCTTCTTTGTCCATTTTCTTCTATTAACACATTACACGACTTTGGACTGTTGGAAACGATGCATTCAATATACATTTTGTTTAGTAGGTATACATACGATCGTAATATATAGTTAGATGTATGATGTAGTAAAAGGATATTCATTATTTTTGCATTTGAATTTTCAGGTTTTATTTCGCATAGTTAGAATGATCCGATTTAGGTCAAATATGCACTGTTTTGTACGATAACTTGTTGCGTTTTAAAGTTTAATCCATTATGTCTCTCTAGTAGAGATCATTGTCTCTATTGGCATGAAACTGACACAGTCGACTTTCATAAGCTTTCCTTGAGGTAAATTTAATAATTTTTAATAATAATAATAATTGACTGGCATGACAGCCCGCTTACGCGAGACTAAGGCCTAGCTTCCCGCAACTACCCGTGTTGTGCGTGTGAATTTGTACGCGGGTTGAAGGGACCTACAGTTTAATGCCGGTTCCGAACGGCAGGCTGGGAGCTTTTTCATAAGCAATTTTTACTCTCAGAGGTTTGCCATTTCCAGCTGAGAGGACAGCCACCGAAAGGGGAAACGAGTTTTCCCGTTATTTTTTTTAGGTGTTATTACAGGCAGTATTTGAACCTGCGGTTTGCTGCCTTCGACTCGCGGTCCAACGCACTAACCAACTGAGCCACGGCGGCTGCTGAGGTAAATTTGTCACCAGCAAAATCATTCACCAAAAAGGAACACAAGGAACACTAAAAACCGAGGTGTTAGCAATTTTGTTGCCAGTTTTTTGACAATTTTCCTTTCACTCTTGGAGGTTTTGCCATTGTCTGCCAAGAACGCACTTGTACGATTCTTGTAATTCTCATCTGCTTCATGTGGATAGTAATAGAAGCGGACGAGTGTTTCACCAGCTCGAGCTAGGAATCGAACCTAGGGCCTCTGGTATGAGAAATCAGTGCGCTGATTGCTGGACCATCAACTATTGAGGCTAGTCATAGGTTCTCCATAAGTTTTTCCAAATATTGTTCAAATATTTTGATAACACCACAATCAAACATTTACTAATGTATAATTTATGTATGTTTATGTATGTGTGTCCAGCTTCTGAGCCTAAAACACAGCATCAAAAACACAAAAACCCAAAACAACCCAAAGCAACAGTCAAATCCAACACTCGAGCGCAACAATCCCCAACAAATGAACAAAATTACGAAACGAAAAGTTACTGGGCACACCAAAGTGACTATGACGATGACAAAGTGATCTGCCGGCGTCACGTTGTGTCGCTGCAGTGCGCAATGCGACGAGGCTTTGTGCTGTCGGGCGAATTGCTGGCTTCCGGCAGATGCAAAAGCGTCTCACTGCGCCCATTAAGCCTTTGCCGTCATGCCTTTGCATAAAGCTACAGTTGGGTTTTATGATTTTTTCAAACACACACATACACAGATACATATATCCATACATATATAACATATATGTATACATCCAGAAGCAAGCAACAAGCACTTGGCGCATGCTTCGCCCATACTTTTTAGAATGTTAACATGCCACTCATACATACACACACACACACAGGCACAAGTGCAAATGGCTGTACTGTTTATGAGAATGTATAAATATTTGTATGTATATGTGCATGAGCCCATTCACTTTGTACTATATAAGATATTTTATTTAGATTTTTGAAAGCAAACGCGCATATTTAGGCAAACACGCCGAGTGACAGCAATCTCCTAAATTGTACATTAGCTCAGCTATTTATATGTGAAGGCATATATATGTATGTATGTAATGTAATGTGTGCATATCAAGCACATTGCATACATACAAACAACAAACTTGCCGCCACTAATGCCAGTCGCTTGCAGTTTTGTGCAGTTTGCAACTTTCTCTGCATTCTACACAGCACAGTCGTATGAGTGTGTGTGTGTATGTCTGTGTCTGTGAGAATATTTCAATTAACTTTGGCACAAAACAGTTGCAGCTTACCAAATCCACATTTTTAATATGCTGCCAAAATGTATTTTTGCTAGTCAATTATAATTTTGTTCATATGGAAATTTTTGTCCCTTTAATAAAGTTTTACCACATTCTGGCAGTTAACTGCCATTAGTCCATTAACACCGGTTGGGTGTTTAAGTACTCTTTAAGTGATCGAAACAACAAAACTTGGGGGTTACTACTACATTTTTAATTTAATTCTACATTTTTTTACTGACTTGGGTCGTCGGTCAAAAGAACTCCTGTTACTTAAAAAAGGATCAGATGAAAACCATGATTGGTGCTCTGAAGGGTCACTGTTTCGTTTGGTTTTGAATCACTTCTGTTGAAGCTGTATGGACGAGGAAGAGGAAGCCAACGCACTTCACTTTTTAAATAATTGTCCTGCATTAACCCATTAAAACCTGACCCCAGAAAGGCTTGTGCGATTTCCATAAAATTTTACAAAATCTTATTAATTGACCTAATCAAGACAAAAAATCAAGCAAAAAATTCATACCATGTTTTTTTTTGTCATGTTTTTCGCAAACATTACACAAATAAACAAAATTAAACATTTGCGGAAAATAAAATGTGCCAATAAAATATCAGCTGCTTGGATTTTGAAATTTTCACGCGTTGCGTTGTATGAAAATTGGCAGTGTTTAGGCCCAGCGTTGCATTCGCGCAACACAAAACTTAAAGCATATTTTTTGTTTAAAAAATAAAAAAAAAATTTTCAAAACTTATTTTTAAATAGTTTAGCATTGCAAAATGCAGCCCACTAACGGATTTTGATAGGTTTGAAGAATAAGTATTTTTGATTGAATTTCAAAAATTCCCCAAAAAAACCCTTTGACTTTGGATCGAAAAAAACGTATGAATATTTAAATAATTTTGAAATTTGAGTATGGCAGAATCTAAAACGATCAATTCTAATCCAATTCTAC
Source organism: Melieria crassipennis (assembly GCA_963668005.1). Lineage (NCBI taxonomy): Eukaryota > Metazoa > Arthropoda > Insecta > Diptera > Ulidiidae > Melieria > Melieria crassipennis. The sequence goes on along the minus strand of OY764961.1, from coordinate 146,307,124 downwards.
CCATTTTCAAGTCTTATGTCTTTATGAATTACTTAATATAGCGAAATTCCCAAACGTTGCGCAAACGCAACGCTCAGGGCTTAATGGGTTAACAGGACGAAGGAAGACTCACTTTGACAATTTTTTCTGCGACAATTTAGGGGATTAATCCAATAGAACTATTCAAATTCTTCTAACTTTCGTAAGGAGCTCAAACTGGTTCAATGAGTATGCTCGACTGTTTGTGCTATCACAATGGGCCTTTTTGACCTAAATAGGCTCGTCCTTGGGGGCAGCCTATTGGCTTAGATTATGTTTTAACATTCCTACAATAGCAAAAATTGAAAATAAACATAAAATATTCTTCCAAATGATGTTAAAATTGCATCATCCTCACAGTACAAGATTTCATAGTGGTTTGGAGAAAAAGTTGGCGTTTTTCTGTTCGCTTTACTTTTAAGTATCATAACTTTAAAATCGTTGGCAACATCTGCCAACTCTTTTCTTGCTTAAAATAATACTAATCAATAAAATTTTTGACAAAGTTTTACTCAGCTTGCTGGATTGGGTTCAAAGTTATTGCAAAACAAAGATTAGTGAAATTAAAAAAAAAAAATGTATACAATTTACAGTTTTACTACGAAAAAAAGTAGAATGCGGCACAGGCCGTAACAAGATTTGTGTTGTTCTTGCAGAAGGTACTCTATCCTCATAAACTGCGAGGAAATGGTTCGCTCGCTTTCGTTTTGGAAATTTCAAAGCGAATCATGCTCCTCGCTGTGATAGAACTATCATCGAAAATGTCGGTGAAGAATATGGATAATGTTCAATAGAGACCATTATGTGAGCAGTCAGGACATTGCTAGGGAACAGCAGGTTCATTTGAATAAAATTTTAAATCATTTGCATAAAGTTGGTTTAAAAAAAATATCAGGTTTCAGTTCAATATTTGGTTGCCTCATGACCGAAGTGGAAAAAATTTAATGTACTTTCATAGATGATTTGCTGTTGAACGGGAATGAAATAGAGCTATTTCGAAAAGTATGGTAACAACTAAAGAAAAGTGAGATTACATACGATAATGTAAGATAAAGTCGTGAAACAAAGGAATAATGGTTTTAGCTGAAAAATGAAGGAAGATAGTTGAATAAAATGGACATTAATTGGATTAACAAAACGTTTATTTGATTAGAAAAATTTATATTTTTAAGTAATAAGAACTCAGTTCTCATAGCATAGCAGAACATTGCTAAGAAACAAAAAATCGATATGAAAATAATTTTAAATTATTTGCATAAAGTTAGTTTTTAACAAGAAGCTCAATATTTGGTTGCCTTATGAACGAAGTGGAAAAAATGTAGTGGACTGACTGTTCATAGGCGATTTGCTGTTGAAACGAAACGAAATAGAATCATTTTCGAAAAGTATGGTAACAGGTGATGAAAAATAAGGTTGCATACGATAACGTTGTTCGAAATCACTGCAACTGGTTTTAGTTTTTTAAAGATAAAGAAACAAAGAAATAATGGTTTGTGCCTAAAAACTAAAGAATACTATAGGTATACATAGTTGAATAGAATGGACATTAATTGGATTCACAAAATGTTTTTTAATCTTAAAAATGTATTTTTTTACTAAAATCCAGTCTTCATAACGTAGGAGGACCGATCGCGACAACTGTCGTCCAGTATGGCCCTTCTTGCCTTTGGTGAAAACGCAATTTGTACCTGCACCCTCAGTCGAACCTCCATTCGGACGCTCGTTCGAGTACTCTCAGGACAATGCGCTATGCTCGTCCGGTGATATTTTTAGAAGCTTTGTCACTAGTCGGGCTCGGCATGAACGTCAACTCCATACACTGGGGTCAAGTTGTTAAACAGACCTGACTAGCGAAGCGACAGTCGAGTCTCGGAATCTGTTCTTTTTCATTAAGAGCAGATGCAGCTAACCGAGACCAACAGTCTCGGTTAGCTGCAGAGAAAATTGCGATGATTGATTGATGGATTCGCCAGGGGACATTTTGGCCTCCGAGTGGATTTATGGTTCAGTACAGTATACACCCTTACCTTCCTAACCCGACCTACTAACAAGCGAATACTTTTTTCCCAACACAATACTTAACAACAAAACTTTTTACGCACTAAACGGTGCACTTGGGCCCACAGGGTTCATTGACTTGTTTCTCCCCGCTGTTGGAACGAGTTGGATTTATTTTATAAAGCAGAGCAGGGGCGTATCCAGAATTTCATTTAGGAAGAGTTCCCAATCGAAACCATGTAATGTAATGTAATGTAATGATTATGGGTTGGGCCAAGCCCTTGCGCACCGCAACCTGAAAGGTTTATTGTGCCCCTTAAATCATCTGGTGTTTTATATGCTCAGGTATTGAATCAGACCTTTCTGCGATATTTGCATCAGGTCCTCTTCACCGAGGCTATGTTTCCCCAGAAACTTTGCACGTCTGTGTGTCAGGGCAGGACAGTTGGTGATAATGTGTTCCATTGTTTCATACGCTTCCTGGCAGAATCTGCAAGGTCTGCTGTCGGTAAGACCAAGTTTGTAGAGGTGGTTGTTACAGAAAAAGTGGCCTGTTACAGCACCACATAGGGTCCTAAGTTGGTTCTGTTGAGGTGTTTTTGCGTCCAGTTTTGAATGTCCTGTTTCAGGTCTTTTTTGCTAAAACCGAACATCGGGGCCGGCCCTATGAATGGGCTCTCTGCTCCATTTTTGGCTTGTGCATCCGCCATTTCATTGCCTTCATGGCCCTCATGCCCCGGTATCCAAACCAAAACTACACGGTTCCGTGTACCTAGGTTGTTGAGCTCCTTGTGGCAGTCCAAGAGTGTTTTCGATGAGAAAGAGTAGCTGTCTAAAGCTTTTAAAACTGAAAGGCTATCCGAAGAGTATTGTAATTTTTGCGATGATCCGAACTGCCTTTATTATTGCAAAGAGTTCAGCTTGAAATATGGATATGGATGGATATATCGTTGCTTAATGAAAAGAATGTTTTGACTGTTGGTCCCACTATGCCAGCTCCTACACCAGCAGAGGTTTTGGAGCCATCGGTGTACCATTTTTGTGAGTCGTCGTTTAACCATACTGGATTGCTGCCCCACATCTCCCTAGTCGGGAAGAAAGTCGAAACCATATTTGCTACCCAAAATGTTTGCAAAAGGGGATTTGAATGCCCAAAATCTCTCCTGAGTATGACATATAAAGGGTGATGCAAAAGTTGTCACTCGGCAAAAAAGTTCTTCTTCTTCTTCCAGTGTTCTTTGATTCTAATTTGTTGTAATTGTTGTAAATGAATGATTGAATGAATGAAAGAATGAATGAAAGAATGAAAAATGAATGAATGAAACAATGAATGAATAATTAAATGAATGAATGAAATAAGCAATGAAAGAATGAATGAATGAAACAATGAATGAATAAATAAATGAATGAATGAATGAATGATTGAATGAATGAATGAATGAAACAATGAATGAATGAATGAGACAATGAATGAATGAATAAATAAATGAATGAATCAATGCATTAATGAATAAATGAATGAATGAATGAATGCGTGAATGAATAAATGCGTGAATGAATGAATGAATGCTTGAATGAATTAATGCATGAATGAGTGAATGAATGGGTGAATGCGTGAATAAATGAATTAATGCATGAATGCGTGAATGAATGAATCAATGAATGCATGAGTGAGTGAATGAATGAATGAATAAATTAAAGAATAAATGAAAGAATGAATGAATGAAAGAATAAATTAATGAAACAATGAATGAATAAATAAATGAATGAAAGAATGAATAAGATAACGAATGAATGAATGAATGAATGAATGAAAGAATGAATGAATAACTGAATAAATGAATGATTCAATGAATGATTGAATGAATGATTGAATGAATGAAGGAATAAATGAATGAATGAATGAATGAATGAATGAATGAATAAATGAATGAATGAATGAGTGAATGAATGAATGAATGCGTGAATGAATGAATGAATGCATGTATGAGTGAATGAATTCATGAATGAATGCATGCATGAGTGAGTGAATAAATGAATAAATTAAAGAATGAATGAATTCATAAACAAATTGGAGCCAAAGATGACTGTGTGAAAACGTTTGCGTCACCCTGTACTATTAGCATCTTTGCTAAATTCCACAGTACATTGAAGAAGAAACTTTATTTGTACACACCTCATCCACCCACTAAATCAATACTCACCCCTTTTCGCCACATTTTCGATTAATCCATCCGGTAACAAAAAATAATTTCAATACGAATTTTGTAATATTTTGTTTTTTGCTCTTCATAATTGTATTTATTGATTTCATAATTTTTCTTTAAATTTATTGTTATTCTCTCGCTTCATGTTTCAGATCATTACAATTCACATTATTCATTTAATACTTAGGTATTTAAACAGATTTTTTGGTTTTGGTTTTTGTGTTTTAATGCTCACTAAGAGTTCTCTTCGACGTGTTTTGTCTGTGTCTGTGGGAAGCTGTGTGGACCTGCAACAACAACAACAACAAAGTGTTGCTATCAGTTGCGAAACGGAAAATTATGAAAACCACTCATAAAAATAGTTGAGTTCTTAGCTGAGCTAAAACAATGAGGACTTTATAGTTACTGTTGTTCTTCTTGTTGTTGTTGTTGCTATTAGGAATTTTTTTTTAGTTAGTTGAAATGGCTGTTGTGGTTGTTCATGTTGTTGTTGTTAGTTGAATTTTTGTGTATATTTTTTTACAGCGAACATCAAAAAACATTTCATCAGTTGATTTTTTTCACTCGCTAAACACTCAAATGTGAGTTTCTTAATGCATCACTTTGATTTGTTTAGTTGTTTGTAATGGTAGCTATAAATATTGTATCTTTGCCTAACTTGACGCTGGCGCATGGCCTGCGTCTTCTACTTCTTCTTCAGTTAGCTTCATTTACTTTTTACACGTAAAATTAACATTAACGTTTTGGTATCACAGAGAGGCGTGACTTTCATGAAAAGACTTCAACTTAGGTTCTCTACATATGTACATACGTACACATACATATCATTGAACTTGCTCATTTGTTGTTGCTTTTGTAAAAAATTTCACTTTATTATTTGTAGACTTATTGCAGTTGCGCGTAAAAAAAAAATAATAAAAATACATAACATACGCAACACACTAACAAAACGAGAACAGCTGAAAAGTGCCTTTGGCATCCTGTGGCAGGACGTGCACACTCACACACATAGAGTGTGTGTTTAGCATAAACTTAAAGACATTTTATTGGAATTAAAACGAAATAACAATAATTCTGCCTTAGCTAAATATGTTGTTTTTGTTTTTGCTTTTGTTTTTGCTTTGTTTTTCCTGTACAATTCGCCAGCAGTTGTTTGTTTGGTTATTAGTTGAGACTTGGGTTTTTGGTTTTTGGTTTAATCTAGCTGACTGCTGCTCGCTACTGTGTGTGTGCATAATATATATGTATGTATGTATGTGTCTTAGGATCTAAGTAACATGCATTGAGACTTATTGTACATTGAAATGTTGCGCGTGTAGTTTGCTTGCGTTCGCTACATAAATGTCATGTTTTTACTTTGGCTCGTGTGTGTTGTTTGCATTGGGCGGAGTTGCGCCGAACCGCCACAATCTATGCAACAAATTTACAATTCCAATTTGTCTATGGTTTTCATTTGAAAATCATAAAATCATTTTGTTTAATACAATGTGTGACAACGAAAATTTCCATAATGACTGTAGCACCAATTTGTAAAGTTGACAGCATTCATGCAAAGAGAGAAAGCTTTCAGAAAAAGTCTTGCACAGAAATGGTAAAAAATCTTAAAATAAACAACAAACACAATAATAATCTTCTTAATATTTATATATTCAATAAGATTTTTTCTCAGATATTCAATATTTATTTGGTTAGTTTTTTTGTTATGTATGTTGCACAGTCCCGATTGTAATTGAAACAAAGTTGTTTGCATTAATTTTAATTTTGTTTGTTTTTGGCTTTTGCCATGAATTGTCTACAATGTACATACATATTTACAGTGTTATGTTGAGCATATTTTCAACCATCGATTTTTCGCTTCAACTGGCCACAGAAGTTGTTCCAAGAAACAGGAAGGCCAGACAGATTTGTGTGTGTGTGTGTGGGTGTGGGTGTCCAGCGACCTGCGAGTTATGAAGGAATTTCAAATTGTTTTCTCCATTTTGCTTTCATAGAGTGCAACTAAAATAATTAAACTTTATTCTTTCGGTCTAATGTTATGCACTTGAAAAATATTAGGCAGTAATTTTGTATTTCTTTGTATTAATTTAGTTGTCGATAGGTACAGTTGTGTGCAAAAATTTTATGAAAGAAAAATTTGAACCACAAGTATAGAATTTTGTTCCACATGTTTGAGAGATATAAATCGATTTTGATGATCAGTGGCGCATTTCCTACTGGGGAGGTTTTAGAATCATATTTGGGACGGTTTGCATCCTCGAAACCTTCATATCGTACACCAGTGTGGTTGATATTTAGTGTAGCGTTCTTTAGTAAAACAGGTACATTTGAAAAAATGTAACGATTTTTTTAATTGAAAACAAAAACAAAGTAGATTGAAAATTCAAATTAAATTTTTTGCAATCCTGGTTCCTCTAAAAGCCAATACTATTGTAATTCTATGTCAATTTAGTTATTGAGAGTTTTACAGTTGTGTGCAAATAGTTGTTGGAATCAAATTTTTGCAATTTCATTTTCTAAAAACCTAAATTGGGATCCTTTTCCAATTAAACTTCATTCATTCAATCTTTTGAAATAATATGTCTGTAGAAAATTTTTACAGTTCTGTGTATTTTTGGAAGTAAATTGCAATTAAATCTCTTACTTTAACGATTTTGAAAAATATTAACAAAATTTATTCTAAAAGTTTAAAAGCAGTTTACAGTTAATTGAAATGAAATCTCTTATTTTCAATATTTTGTTATTTCTGTTCAAAATTGAGTTTAAAAAGATGTTTTTAAAGAAAAAAAACCAATAATTTTCTGTTTCTATTCAAAACGTCTCTAAACATTAGTTACAGTTCTGTGCAAAATGTTAATGTTATTGAAAATTTTAATTTCAATTAATTTAATTTAATTTTTTCAATTTTATTCTGTTTCTTTTAAATATGTCAGTTAACTTTAGTTACAGTTCTGTGCAAAAATGTATTTTTGGAATTAAATTGCAAATAAAGCTCTAACCGTCAACGTGATTGAATCAACTAATTTATTAACCAATTTTATTCTGTTTTTTTTAAAACTTTAGTTACAGTTCTGCGCAAAATGTGGTTTTGGACATAAATTGCAAAAATCTCTAACTTTCAATGTGATTGAAGAACATTAACCAATTTTTTCTGTTTCTATTCAAAAACTCAGTTAACTTTAGTCACAATTGTGAGCAAAAATGTTAACCGATTTTTTTATGTTTCTTTTAAAACTTTAGTTACAGTTCTGCGCAAATTGTGTTTATTGAATTTAGTTGCAAAAATCTCTAACTTTCAATGTGATTGAAGAATATTAACCTATTTTATTCTGTTTCTATCCAAAAACTCAGTTAACTTTAGTCACAGTTGTGTGCAAAAATGTGGTTATGGAATTAAATTGCTAATAATTCTCTAACCTTTAATGTGGTTGAAGTAAACTAACCAATATTTTTCTTTTTCTATTCAAAAACCCAGTTAACTTTAGTTACAGTTCTGTGCTTAAATGTGTTTTTGGAAGTAAACTGCATATAAATCTTTAACATTAATGTTGTTACATTGACCACATCCATTGTGAATGTCACACATACGTCAATATGGTGAATAAATTGTTTCTTCTTCTTGACACTTTAACTACACAAACGTAAGACGTGTTTTATTTTATCTCTCCACTGAAATCAACCAACATCAGCATCAAATGTTATTGAAAAATTTCAACCAATTTTATTTTGTTTCTATTAAACAATTGAGTTAACTTTTGTTACAGTTATGTGCAAAACTGTGTTTTTGGAAGTAAATTGCACATACATCTTTAACTTTGAATGCGATTGAAGAATATAAACCAATACTTTCGTTTTTCTAGTTCTATCCAAAAACTGAGTTAACTCTACAGTTGTGTGAAAGCAAATGTATTTGGAATTAAATTGATATGACATTTTTAAACTTTCAGCGTGATTTAAAAATACCAACCAATATTTTTCTGTCTGGGTACAGAAAAAAACGTTTAAAAATGTTCCAGAAATTGTTAATGCAATTGGCTCACAAAAAATTAAAAGTATTTGGTTTCCTTGGTTGGTAATATTGACATAAATTAAGAAGCGGAAATTGAGTGCAATTTGTTCAACAGTGTGTTTGTAGGAGCTGATTAAATCGGTCGCTGTAAGTTGAGTTTTATGAGAAGAAAGAATTTGCCTTAAATGATGTGTTTTGAACAGATTTTTCTGTCAAAAAAAGATCAAATTTTAGGAATATGAAAACTCAATAACCAGAAAGGAATCATAACATAAGGAGATCGTACAATATATATAAAAGATTCAATCGCTTTGTTTTTAAGTTCTCTTCAACCAAAAAAAAAATAATAGAAAATTCAAGTGAGAAACTGTGAAAGGCAAGAAAGACTCATTCCAAGCAATTTTTAATTGCTTCAATCAACAAATAAGTCATGTGCTATAATTGAAATTTCAGTTAAGAAAGATTCTTGGTACAGTATTTTAACATATCATGAGTCCATTCCTTCCATTTTGGTGGATAAGAGAGGCGTTGTGTCATGGTTGACATGAATTCTTTTCAGAACAAAATAGTCAACAAGTTGCTAAAGACAGATTGTATTGCCTCAATTTTGATCAAATATTCATAAAACATATTCATAGAACCACGTATTCTTGCAAGAGCTAAATTTTCTTTTCAAACATTATTGATCAATTTTGATCAAATATTCATATTCATGGAATTCCTTGTGTGGTTTGTATCAACAAGTCGCTTAAAACAGGTTGTATTGCTTCAATTTTGATCAAATATTCATTTAAAGAAATACTCCTAGAACTAAGAGTTTCCAGTTTGGTGGATTAAAAGAGATGCATTTTCTTCATACAAAACAGCTCAAGACAGGTTGTATTGCTTCGATTTTGTTTGAATATTCCTAAAACCTATTCATTGAACTACTAACCAACTACGTATTGTTGTAAGAGCTGTAAGAGTTGCTTAGAACAGAACAGAAAATTGAGACGGTACCAAATTTGATCAAATATTCATATTCATGGAATTCCTTGTGTGGCTTGCTTAAAGTTTGATCAGATATTCATTTAAAGAAATACTCCTTGAACTAAGAGTTTCCAGTTTTGTGAAAAAGGAGAACATGAGATTTGTTGTTGCATGGTTTGTTCTAAAAGAGATGAATTTTCTTCATAACAAAACAGCTCAAGACAGGTTGTATTGCTGCAATTTTGTTTGAATATTCCTAAAACTTATTCATTGAACTACTAATTGTATTGCTTCAATTTTGTTTGAATATTCCTAAAACTTATTCATTGAACTACTAACAAACTACGTATTGGTGTAAGAGCTGTAAGAGTTGCTTCGAACAGACTGCATCGTCTCAATTTTGATCAAATATTCATATTCATGAAATTCCTTGTGTGGTTTGTATCAACAAGTCGCTTAAAACAAGTTGTATTGCTTCAATTTTGATCAAATATTCATTTGATGAAATATTCCTAGAACTAATTTTAAGTGTGAAACTTGTGTTGAGCCATGTGCCAACAAGTTTGACAAGCACCCAACTCAACTGGCAACAAACGAACTGAATTCTGCAGAACCACCTCAATCTATTTCAAGAGTTAAAGTGTCCTTTCCATGATATTCCTGTTTTTTTTGTCATGAGTCATGACACAAATTCGTGGTAGAACTGAAAGTCTTCAGAAAGTAATTCCACAACTGAAACAAGACCCACAAATGTGAATGGCATCAAGGCGCATGGGCCAAGTTACACTCTGATGGCTAAATGAAAAGCTTGTGTTTCCTTTAACAATGCCCGGAACATTTTCGTCAGATTGTTTCGTATGAAGTGGTTGAACCACGGCTGTAAGCATTTTGTAAATTCTTTCTCACAACTCATCGAGTCCTTGACTAGTTTGTACACAGACACCTGTTTCTTGGAACAACACACTGTTTCTTTCACACTTAATACTACGAATACTCTGTGCTCGAGTGGCTTCAAGTGTTGTACACTCTATGATATACCTAAGAATCGGCGTAGTGAGAGGTGTGCGCTGAATTGGTGCTCATGACGCTGATGATTGTTAAGAGTACTTGCGTTAATTGTTCAAGTTTCCTGCTTCGGTTCCTGTTCATCTCGACTCCGCGTTTGCTTGTGTTAGGGTAAAATTACGCACAACAATTTGTCAATTACACATCTCTTTAGTTTGAGGGGCTCTTTTACTATATGGTATCATAATACATAGTGCTGTGGGTACTGACTAACATTGACTAAGGTGTTTGCTTACTATTTGTTGTTTATGCTTAACGTTTTGCCTATACACAGAAGTATGTTAATTGCTATGGTAATACAATAATTCAGCTTCCCTTACCTACTCGGCACCCAATGCGCATCCGCTCATACACGCACCCACGCACCCACTCACACATTCACACGTTCACAGACACGCACACGTTTAGGCTAATTGTTGATTACGTTAAGAGTTCACCTACAGCTACACAGTTCAGTTGAGTTGTCGTGTGAAACGTTTGAAACACAATCGTTCGATTAATATCCACAATGTCGGCCGCAGGGTGTCCGTGCTGCCCACTTTCAGAGGAAGCTCTCGCGCGCGCCGTGCCGCTCGTCGCCGAGCATGACGCGCTGCGACGGCGGCTCGCCGTACTGGTCCTGGTAGTAGTTCTCGCGCATCATCGTGTTGAGGCTGGAGCAGCGGAAGTAGAGTATCTCCTGGAAGGGCTTGCGGAAGTCGCGGTTGAGCGTCGCGTAGATGATGGGATTGAGCAGCGAGTTGGCGTAGCCCAGCCAGAGGAACAGCGACGAGAGCGACTGCGGCACGTGCACCGTCTCCGACTCGACGAAGGGCCGAATCAGCGCCAGTATGAAGAACGGCAGCCAGCAGATGGTGAAGGCGGACATGATGATGCCCAGCGTGGTGGAGGCCTTCTTCTCCTTGGCGAGCTGGAAGCGCAGCTTCTTCTGGTGCGGCGAGCCGAGCAGCCCCGAGCCGCTCACTGCGCCGCCGCTGCCGCCGCCGCCGTGTCCGGACAGGCCGCCGCATGTCGAGTACGTGAGCGAGGTGTTGCCGTAGCTGCTGTTGCGCTGACCATTGTTGCCGCCGCCGCCGACGGTCAGGTCGGTGTTGCCGGGCGGCGAGCCGGTGCCGTTGAGCGCGTGCTGCAGATGCGTCTGGGCGCGCTTCTCCTCGAGCACGATGCGGCGCGCCGCGCGGAAGATCTGATAGTAGACGAAGAGCATGACGGCGAGCGGGATGTAGAAGGAGCCCAGCGTCGCGTAGATCTGATATGCGAAATTCTGGCAGACGGTGCAGATGGGCACGCCGTGCTCGTCCTCGTGCTCGTTGCCGAGTATGAGCAGCGGCGGCAGCGAGATGCAGGCGGCCGCCAGCCACACGAGCGCCACGCACAGCATCATGCGGCGCGGCGTGCGCTTGACGCCGTACTCGAGCGGCTTGGTGATGGCCAGGTAGCGGTCCACCGAGATGGCGCACAGATTCAGTATGGACGCAGTGCAGCAGAGCACGTCGAACGCCACCCAGATGTCGCACAGCAGCTGCCCGAAGTTCCACTTCTCGAGCACCTCCGAGAGCAGCGCCATCGGCATGACGAGCACCGCGACGCACAGGTCGGAGAGCGCCAGCGAGACGAGCAGATAGTTGCACGGCCGGCGCAGCTTGCGTACCATGCAGACGGCAATGCAGACGAGCACATTGCCAACAACGGTGCCGAGTATGACGAACAGCAGCACAATGCTGACAACGATGGCGTGCAGCGGCGGCAGCGCGAACTCTGGCGGCTGCTGGTCCGCGTCCGCTGCCGCTTGCGACGGCGCAATGCTGACATTGGTGGGTGGGCCGCCCAGCGGATCGTATGCGCTGCTCGTTGTGATGAGCGCAGCCGTGCTGCCGGCACTAATACTGTTGTTGTTGTTGGTGTTGGCAGAGCCATTGCTGGCGGAGATTATGGAGGAGAGAAAGGCGCTCGAGTTGAAGTACTCCGGATACGAGCTGAGCAGCGAGTCCTGCGGCGCAGCGACGCGCTCGGCGTTCGTGTCCAGCACCAGCGACTCGAAGCTGAAGACGGGCACGTTCGCGTTCGCTTCCGCTGCAACGGCGGCCGACGCGAGCGCTATCCAACCGCTGAGGCAGAGCACGAGTGCGGTGAGGGCAGCCGCATGCAGTGCAGCCCGCACGCAGTGGCGCAGCCGAATTCTCAGTTTGCTGGCGGCGGCGGCGGTGCCGTTGGCTGTCGTTGCGTCTGTGTGGGCGTGGGCGGTGCGGCTGAGATGCGGCAAGTGGTGCGCAGTGGCGTTAGAGTGCTGATAGTTGTAGTTGTAGTTGTAGTTGTTGCAGTTGTAGACGTAGTGGCAGGCGCTGGCGTCGCTGCTTTGTGAAGCCATATAAAATTTAGCTGAACGGAGTATCACCTAAGAACGGTTTGCGAATGGAGCGGAGCGGAAGCTGTAATAGTTGGGTCGCTGTGTGACTGTGTGTGTGTCTCTGTCAGTGCTGTGACAATGGAGCTGAGGTTGTCTACGTTTAGATTGGTTGGGCGCGATTGTTTTGTGGTGGGACGCTGGCTTTGATTGTACGCTCGACTAGTTTTGTACTGTGCGCTGTGCGACGGGGGGCTTAACCTAAAGTGCGGGGCGTGCCGGTTGCCTGTTAGGCCCCCATCAATGCACCAGCGAATACAGTTGCCAGTTGAATACAGTGACCAGCGCTACTGTCCAGTGCGGCAATGCCAATGTTCGGTCGTGCGATAATTTGCTTTGTGTGTGCGCCGCGTTTCGCTCGCATCCATCTATCGAGCTGAATTAAGTGCTGCGGCAGCGCGTTGTCTCCAGGCAGATGCCATCAATTTTTGTGTCATTAATCATAATTCCAGCATTTGTTCAGCACTGCGCGCACATATCACAATTGCCGTGTGCCGAGTGCGGTTTGTGAATGGTTGCGTTGCGGTTGTGACAATGAGGTCATTTTCATCGACTGTGCCTGCCGCCCCATTGTATCGGCTTAGTTGGCTGGCGACGCGCGCCGCGCCGATTTGTCCATAATTAATTACGAGCGCGCAACTCAGATTGCAAATCCATTGCGAGTTGGCAACATTGCGGCACTGCTGAGAGTGTGTGAGTGTGTGCTGTAATTATTCTACAATATTTATGTGCCTAGGATTTCTGGCGCATACTAAAGGTCCGATAAATATAGATTTTGTAGTTGAAACCGCTGACTGCGAATGAGACCATTTGGATTGAGTTGAAACTGTTGAATTGATTGTCGCGTATCTGAAAGATAAAAAGAAGAAAATTTGATTGAAAATGATGCTTGGGAATTTGAAGGTCAAGTTGTGTTCCATCATCTATTGAATTAACCCTCTACTTCCCCATACGGCCTTAAGGCAGGGTCCACCAAAACCTAGAAAAGTCCATATAAATTTTAATTCTTTTAACCCTAATTCCCAGAATTTTAAAAGTAACGTGAGACTGTCAGGCTCATATAAGTTAAATTACTGAAAAACTCCATTTTTTTTACTTTTCCGAATCCAGTTCCACTTAATGGGGTGTTCCCGGGTAGAAGTTTGAAAAAATCGATTTTTTTTTTGGCGTTTTATTGTACCTTATACTATATACTATCACCCCCCAAAGTCGTTTTTCAATCCGCAAACTCAGTACCCACTTTTTTGCATGTTAATTGAAGTAATCTCAGCTCGCCGAAAACTGACTTTCATGTCGAAACTTTAAACGCGTTTTTCTCGAAACCACATTTTTTGTACTGGCCGATAACTTTTCTCAGCAACTATGAGAGGTATCGACTTGAAATTTTGGGAAAATGTTCTAGATAGTTTTCATTGGATGCTAAACCAAAGTTTTCATCAAAAAATTATTGTTAAATATATTTTCAAGCACTCTAAAGGTAAAAAAAGGTGGCAAAACTGGACAATTTTTTTTCATATGGCCGCCATTTTGTTTCTAATCAACATTTTGACTAAAACTGTGGTTTAGCATCCGCGGAATTTATTGCAGATTAATAATTGCATACCCATTTCTGTTTCAGATTACTGGTTCCCGAAATTTCTTATCGGCCAGCAGTGAAAACAAGGTCACATTGACCACTGAAAATTTGTACTTAGAAAATAACATTTTTTGACACAAATATGAGTTTCTGTTTCTGAATAATAAGGAACAACAGGCAAAAAACCAGAATATTGCATGTTACCTTGTAGCTCCAAAATAATTTTTTGAAAAACAGCCTAAAATCGGCATTCTAGACGGGAACACTCCCTTAAAGACGTTTTTATTTAAGTTTTATATTTTTAGTAAAGAACTTGCGAATACAGGGTCCACTGGAAAACAATTGCTACTACAAAAGTATAATTAATTAATCCAGATATTCAGATCTTTGTCAAATTTGGGTGGAAGGGGAATGGAGATGTGTTTAGTTTATTGTAAACATGTTCCTGCGTTTTGAAGATGGGTGGAGGACAAATATGGCACCGACTTGATTTACGTGTACCAGAATTTGAAGCCTACGAACTGGCCTTTCGCAGTAATACACCATATATTGTTGCCTGAGTTATCGTTCGTAGATATTCGTGGCTATACAAAACAAATCCCCAGTTATCGCAAAAACAACTATCTTTTGCTATATATGTACATATACCCTCATTCCAGTAAAGACGTGTTTTAAGTCATATGACATATGTCGCAATGCCAACAGCATCAATCAAATGTATAAAAAAAGCTAGAGGCCATTCATAGGTTTGCGTTTTTTGATATACCAATCATACAAATTTTGTTCTTTCTGAGTGTACGAACCCCGCATCCAATAAACTATCAGCTAATTCCTTACTGGTGAACTAGTTGGTCATTATTACATTACAGTTTTTCAACACCCTTTTCGCAAGACCCACAGCTCCTTGATTACCGTCTTTGCATGTGTATGGCATTTCAGGGAGTGTTAGCACCATCGCATTTCCATATTCTGATTACATATTTATCAGGATTGGAAGATATAAACTGTATGAACTAACATCACCTTCGGCAAGGTATAAATAAATTCTTCATAATCTGTCGTATATTGTAGTATTTTCAAAAATTTTAATTGCCCTCGTCCCATGCCGACTAGATGAGTGCTAGGCTCAAAAACTTTGAACTTTACGCAATAAAAATGCACCTAAACATGAAAAATTAAAATATTCTTCCATATGGTGGACAAAAAGTCAAGGAATTCTGAGTAAATTTTATTTTTTTGTTCAAATGAGCTTCGAGGCTCACTTCTGGGGGTACGTTACATTTTAAAAAAATTTTTTAAAAAAATGAAATATAATTTTAACATTCCATTAGAGGATTACATAAAAAAATTGGAATCGGAAATTTTTGGTATAGGATTTATCACCATTTGAAATCTTTAGTGAGACTGTGAGGCTCACTTCTGGGAATTTAGGTTAAATGAAATTTTTAGGGCATGTTACAGATAAATTAAGTTGTCATTTTTTAATGTAGCAGGGCTGTAAGCATCACATGTTTCTCATTATTATCAGTTGAAATTTGAACTTCGGGGAAATTAGTAGAACTAATTATTTCGTAAAAAGTAAAGAAAAGAAAAAAATATTAAAAATACTTTTCGTTAAAAGATTAAAACAAGAAAATTATGAGTGAGTACCTTGAAATGTAATTTATTGATTTGATGTGTTTTATAGTGAAAAAAAGGATTTACAGTTACTTTTTCGGCTTGGGAAAGCAGACTGCCTTTAGGCATAAAAAGGACTTTGGGGCAGAAAGTGAAAAACTGACTATGCCAAGTTACTATAAATGACCGTCTATATCAACATTTGGATGGGTCTCGGCAAACATTTTTTTTTTGTCGCACGGTGTAATAAATGTAAAGTTGGTGTTATCACTCATTGCTTCATAACTTTGTCGCTTTTCTTTCGATTCTATTGATGTTAGGCTTAGTATTTGCTCAATTAATATATGTTTCATCCTAAATTTTAAAACCAGAGGAAATAATTTATTTTATCCATAAAAACACCATTCTAAAATTTATGATTTTTGAAAATGGTCGAAAATTCACTTTTTTCCAAATTTCACTGTCAGTAACTTACCCAAATCTCATCTGATTTGGACATTCTATATATTGCTGGAAAGGCTAAGGTATTATCTTCTGACAGCCGGACAGTTTGTGTTAGTCGGATGATTTGTTTACGAGATAAGTGCTCATAACTGAAACAACAGAGAAATATCTTAATATCGAAATATCTTTTTCGAAGATATTTCGAAACCGCTTGCTACGAAAATTTTTTGATTTTCAGTTTCGTGTTCAGCAGCCTAAAGTACGTCTAGAAAACACTTTTATTTTTAGGTGCATTTTTCGTGTCGAGTAGTGTAATCAATAAAACGTAAAACTGTTCATCAGTTAAATTTTTTAGCTTATGTGCCCAGTATGGCCTTAAGGCACGCAAATTTATATAGGTTTCACGCCCACACAATAGCAAATTTTGGTATTTTAAAAACTTTCCCTTCCCTTATATGATTCTAAAACTACATGGTAAACAATTTTTTGACTTGAATTTTTTGAAAAATTGGGGCAGTAGAGGGTTAAGTATAAGAAAAACTGAACAAAAATGTTGGCATTAATATTTGCTATAAGCTCCATCATTAATATGATTTTGCTTATTGCAGCAATTAAATAAATGAAATCAGAGAAACAAATTTATGACAAGACCCCTGAAAGTTTGGTATTTCATTTGCGATGAGAATCGTTTAAGTGGCTTTTGTTTGTTGTTGTTGTCTCTCATTTGTCAGCTCAAGTTTGAATGCCTTCATACAGTGTGTTCAACAAGAAACGTTCTTCTCTCACAGAGTGTACATTACATTTATTTGAAAAAATATTTTTTTTGGAGAAATAGATATTATAGGTTTCGACAGAATGCTTAATATGGGACCGAATCGCCTGCATGGTCTATAATAGCGTGACATCTTTGGCGACAACTGGCAGCCAAAATTTCAGCATATTCCATGGAAAAAGACCGCTATGTTCTTTTGAGAAATCGAATAAAATGTTTTGATAATTTTATATTCTTTTTTGATATCTTAGCTTTCATTATTGCCTAAACATTTTCTATGGGATTTGCATTTGGTGACTGTGAGGGCGAATCCAATGTTGCAATATCATGATCCTCTTTCCACTTAGTGCATAGTCGACTTTTGTGTTTCGGGTCGTTATCTTCTTATCTTGTTCGTTTTGGATACTAACCAATCGGTGTTATTTTTCGAATATAATTTTTCAGCAGACTTCAATAAACAATCCCTGTACAATTTCAGCATTCTAACTGCATTTAAAGTTCCGGTGAAACACTTTCGAACTTCAAATCCTTGGGCAGAGAAGCATCCATACACATGAACCTTCTGGGCATGCATTTCAGTTCGTTGAATAAATGTTTTACCTTTTTTCAATCACACATGTCTAATTGGATTAAACAACACAAAAGTTGATTCATCTAATATATAAATATTACTTTGGTCCAATCACGATCGATATTTGTGTAAGCTCACTGAAGACGCTTTTCAATATGCTTTTTTGAAAGCAACGGTTTCGACAAAGTACCGCTACGTTTTATGCCTGATTGCTGAAGCCTGTCGCGAATCGTATTTAAGGATATATCCAAGCCCTTCTCCGATAATACATTTTTGGCTTTTCTCAGACTGACCGTTGGGTTTCTTTCAAAAAGCCCAACGATGACTTTATCCGGCCGCTTGGAAGTGGTGGATTTTCGGCCTCTTCCTGGTTCGTCGTCAACGTTTCCTGTTTCTGCATAACGTTCAGACCACCTCTTAACAAACGTGGCGGTTTTAAGAAATATTGAAAATTTTTTAACTGACCATTTAGGTTCGTTAGGATACTTCGTCAAAAAGCTCGCTTCGAAACATTTCATAAATAGCACAATCCTTTTGGTTACACGTGTCGCAGCGGAAAGTACAAATAGAATTGATTACATTTTTTGCGTCTACAACCGCAACAATGTGCACTTACTTATGTAAAAACAGAACCGGTAAATGTTTACATAAAAGTTAACCGAATAAGCGAATAACGTTTATTGTTGAACACACTGTAATCAGCTCGATTAAGGACGCAGCACATCCTTCGTTCGCTTTGCTTAACTTCACAATCTAACCGGAATCGAATTGGCGCTGCGTCAGCGCGTTCGAAATGAGTGAAATTAATTAAATGCTAAATGCGAACAGCGCAGCCGAAAGATGAAATGCTGCGCGCCGACAAGCAGTCAAATTGTTTTGCAAAGTTGTTCATTGGCCGACTCGAGCGACGCCTAGAATTGACGCGCTGCTGTCAATCCCACGCACTAATCGACCTGAAATCAAGTTAATTGCTTGAATTAAAACGCGCGCGTCTTGCAACAACGACAACAACAACAAAAATATTGATAATGTTTTGGATTGGCGTTGTTGGCGTATTTGCTTTTGGGCCGCCATGTAAACAAACTGTTTTGACAAGTCGGCCATTTTGCTGGCCTTTTAACGGTATGTTGTTTGTTTGTTTCGGCCCATTTCATAGGTCAATGCGCCGCTACGCCATTAATTTCTCATTTCTGCAACGAAATGAAATGTTGATATTTTGTTTGCTTCCTGTTTTATTCTTTGTTCTGCTTTGATTTTTTTTTCGAGTCGCTCATTTGTTTCATTTCATTTGTGTGTGTGTTTGTGTGTGTGTGTGACTGTGACACACACTTTCAATGTGTTTACTTAGCCAAGAATGGAACGTGTAACAACCACAGGCCGCTTTTGTTGTTGTTCGTGCTTTTTGGTCGCGCAATTGCGCTGCAAATACCACAAAATGGTTCACATTACCCGCCCACACACTCCCGCACTCCCGCACCTAGTCGCAGTTGTTGTTGGCTTTTTATATTTTTTCATATAAATATTCTTTTTTGTTTGGGCGCAGCAGCAGCAAACTGCGCCAAGCCGTGCCGGCTGACATGCCACACCGCTTGGTGTGAATATAAATACGCGAATAAATATAAATACAAACACAATGAATGGCGTTCATTAAATAGAAACGGGCACTTTTCACCGCTGCCGCTGCCGCATTTCCCGCCTGTGCGTTGTCGGCGCGGCCGAGTTGTTATTTTTTCTTGGTTTTTACTTTTTTAGTGGCTGCGTCGAGTGCGCCAATCGCGCGCGGCTACAAGCCAAAATGCTAGAAAAATTTTACTTCGTTTATTTACAAATATATGAAAGAGAAAATAAAATGAATTGAATGGAATTCTTGCAAGACACTTTCACGGCGCGAATGTGGGGTCGATTGTTGCTGAAAAAATACATAAAAGTATGACGAAGGTTGTGGTTAAGCGGATGGGAGGTTAGCATTCATTCGATTCAACATTGTTGCATGTTATTAGTCTTAGTCATAGTTATAGTCATAGTCATAGTCATAGTCATAGTCTTAGTCATAGTCTTAGTCTTAGTCATAGTCATAGTCATAGTTATAGTCATAGGCATAGTCATAGTCATAGTCATAGTCATAGTCATAGTCATAGTCATAGTCATAGTCATAGTCATAGTCATAGTCATAGTCATAGTCATAGTCATAGTCATAGTTATAGTCATAGTCATAGTCATAGTCATAGTCATAGTCATAGTCATAGTCATAGTCATAGTCATAGTCATAGTCATAGTCATAGTCATAGTCATAGTCATAGTCATAGTCATAGTCATAGTCATAGTCATAGTCATAGTCATAGTCATAGTCATAGTCATAGTCATAGTCATAGTCATAGTCATAGTCATAGTCATAGTCATAGTCATAGTCATAGTCATAGTCATAGTCATAGTCATAGTCATAGTCATAGTCATAGTCATAGTCATAGTCATAGTCATAGTCATAGTCATAGTCATAGTCATAGTCATAGTCATAGTCATAGTCATAGTCATAGTCATAGTCATAGTCATAGTCATAGTCATAGTCATAGTCATAGTCATAGTCATAGTCATAGTCATAGTCATAGTCATAGTCATAGTCATAGTCATAGTCATAGTCATAGTCATAGTCATAGTCATAGTCATAGTCATAGTCATAGTCATAGTCATAGTCATAGTCATAGTCATAGTCATAGTCATAGTCATAGTCATAGTCATAGTCATAGTCATAGTCATAGTCATAGTCATAGTCATAGTCATAGTCATAGTGTCATAGTCATAGTCATAGTCATAGTCATAGTCATAGTCATAGTCATAGTCATAGTCATAGTCATAGTCATAGTCATAGTCATAGTCATAGTCATAGTCATAGTCATAGTCATAGTCATAGTCATAGTCATAGTCATAGTCATAGTCATAGTCATAGTCATAGTCATAGTCATAGTCATAGTCATAGTCATAGTCATAGTCATAGTCATAGTCATAGTCATAGTCATAGTCATAGTCATAGTCATAGTCATAGTCATAGTCATAGTCATAGTCATAGTCATAGTCATAGTCATAGTCATAGTCATAGTCATAGTCATAGTCATAGTCATAGTCATAGTCATAGTCATAGTCATAGTCATAGTCATAGTCATAGTCATAGTCATAGTCATAGTCATAGTCATAGTCATAGTCATAGTCATAGTCATAGTCATAGTCATAGTCATAGTCATAGTCATAGTCATAGTCATAGTCATAGTCATAGTCATAGTCATAGTCATAGTCATAGTCATAGTCATAGTCATAGTCATAGTCATAGTCATAGTCATAGTCATAGTCATAGTCATAGTCATAGTCATAGTCATAGTCATAGTCATAGTCATAGTCATAGTCATAGTCATAGTCATAGTCATAGTCATAGTCATAGTCATAGTCATAGTCATAGTCATAGTCATAGTCATAGTCATAGTCATAGTCATAGTCATAGTCATAGTCATAGTCATAGTCATAGTCATAGTCATAGTCATAGTCATAGTCATAGTCATAGTCATAGTCATAGTCATAGTCATAGTCATAGTCATAGTCATAGTCATAGTCATAGTCATAGTCATAGTCATAGTCATAGTCATAGTCATAGTCATAGTCATAGTCATAGTCATAGTCATAGTCATAGTCATAGTCATAGTCATAGTCATAGTCATAGTCATAGTCATAGTCATAGTCATAGTCATAGTCATAGTCATAGTCATAGTCATAGTCATAGTCATAGTCATAGTCATAGTCATAGTCATAGTCATAGTCATAGTCATAGTCATAGTCATAGTCATAGTCATAGTCATAGTCATAGTCATAGTCATAGTCATAGTCATAGTCATAGTCATAGTCATAGTCATAGTCATAGTCATAGTCATAGTCATAGTCATAGTCATAGTCATAGTCATAGTCATAGTCATAGTCATAGTCATAGTCATAGTCATAGTCATAGTCATAGTCATAGTCATAGTGTCATAGTCATAGTCATAGTCATAGTCATAGTCATAGTCATAGTCATAGTCATAGTCATAGTCATAGTCATAGTCATAGTCATAGTCATAGTCATAGTCATAGTCATAGTCATAGTCATAGTCATAGTCATAGTCATAGTCATAGTCATAGTCATAGTCATAGTCACAGTCTTGATTATTTTCTTTACAACAGTGATTGTATCACAAACTCAGTGATTGTATGTCGGACCCTCTACTCGAATGTGATAAATTCTGAAATTATCTTCAAAAATCTACATTTTTAGTTGGTAGTTTAAAATTTCGCATGGCTCATTCTTGCTATGTCCGAGATTCATTTTCCTTTTTATATCTAAATGATTATATTAAATAGCAACTGAAATTTATTGTTTTGGGCAATGCCATAAATATTCTGTTCCCTTAAGCATTGTACTACGTTATGCATTTATCTATACAGACCCACACACACACACACACACACACACATGTACATGCAATAAATAGTTTACATAATCAAATAGCCAAATCTCGAAAACTTTAATAACTACACACATTAAGACGCAACATGATTTTATGAAAATTTTTCACGCAAGTATTTTCATTATTTTTTTAGTGAGAAAAATTTTCAACAACAATTTTAAATATGCACTATTTTTTTTTTGTTTCTAGTAAAACAGCAAATGTTCTTTTTATGGCTTGAAAAAACAGAAATGCTGATAATTTGTAGTTAATATTTGCACTGCGTTACGACTGCACATTCATTTGTTATTGTAAATATTTACACACTTTGTAGCTGTGCCAGTAGCAGTAAAACGTTGAACATAATAAATAAATATACAAACTGCACATAAATTTCCATATTTGTTTTATTTGCATACAGGAAACTTCATACTCGAACACTCGGCGGTACGAGACGTGTGCTTCATTATTTCGCCGCAATTCAACATTGCACAGCACGCTCGACATGAATTTGTGTCAATAAGAGCGACTTGCGAGTTGTTTGCGTAGTCAGCACTAATCATAAATCAGCTGAAGGCTACGCACTTTCATGTGTAATGGAATTTAAAGCCTGTTTGCAAAGGTGTATTCGGGGTTCAAAAATTAGAATTAAAGTGTAGTCGACTTTCTCTGAAAATTCACTTTTCATGCTCTAAAGTTGGCGATCAACGTCCCCTAATATGTAATGTTTTTAATATTTTTCAAATTTTTAAATCACCTTCAAGAAATTTAAGTAGCTTGTTCGCTTGTCTCTATACTTGTAGTTATATTATTGAAAGCAAATTAATTTATTTTTGGTTAGGAAAAATAAAATGTTTTTGACGCACCGCAGCTGAATGCATACGTCAAAATTTTACGTATTTAGTTGACGGCCAGCGACATGCGGCGACTGCTGCGACATGGACAGCCACATCGAGTGTTTCCTCTTGCGCACTCAAGTTCAAGCAAGTCTTTCTTCGTGTTTCTAAATATACAACATTTTAGAAATTTCGTATTTTCCCAGAACTAGTGCCAACAAAACTCATTTGTGTGCACTACATGGTCGAAGCGATTTTCAAGTAAATTAAATTGTTGCATTTAACTCGCAATTAATAACGCATGAATGGTTTTTCATGAGCCATAATTGAACGGGCAAATGATGGCGTTGAATATGTTTTAGTTAAATTAAAATTAGATTTTTAATGTTACGTATATGTAATTTAAAAATAAAATTGTTTGTACTAAAGAAATAATTTTGTATACTGAAAAAGAAAGCACTTGCGTGGAGCTACTGAACCAAATTCATGTTGTGTGTGATTTTCTATGTGGAATGAGTTGGGAAAAAATTGAGCCAAGTTATAAGATAATTATTTTTTATTAAAAAATATATTTGGATATTTTGGATATTTAGATATTTTGTACAGACACTACAGATAAGTTGAATAGATTTTCTTTTCTCTGTCATCACATGAACGAGTCACAACTCAAGGAATATTCCTATTAAGGCGAAGAATTTCTTCTAAAGAAATGGAAAGCTTCAGAGACAAAAAGTCTTGAAAACGGAATTGAAAGAAACATAAATTGAACCCACCAGAGTCACAGGTGCTGAGGAAAATGTTTGTCAAGAGATCATCGGGGAAGATCCGAACAGTTTTTAAGTAAGTATGAATTTGACTTGACTGGAGGATATCAAAGTCATATGTAGGTGCTTAGGAAAATCTCCGTGGAGAAATCATTACAAAACTTTTCGTTACGGGTCAAAAATTCTCTTTCTTTCTGAAAAGAATGAGAGAAATCTTGAGCCACAGTACTTAGATGCGTTGGTAGGGAAAGACGTGGACAGTTTTGTAGAAGTAATTAATGGACACTTGACTTAAATCCATCAAAGTCACAGGTGCTGAGGAAAATCTTTGCCGAGAGATCATCGGGAATGATCACAACAGTTTTGAAGAATGAATTTGACTTGACTGGGACCCATCGAAGTCCATAGATACATTCAGCTGAGGAAAATCTCCGTGGAGAAATCATCAAAAAATGTTTCGTTACGGGTAAAAAATTCTTCAATGCAAAAAATTTCTGTAAACAATAAAAGAATGCTTGAGACACAGTAAATACTTAGTTGGGTTAGAAGGGAAAGACCTGGACAGTTTTGTAGAAGTAATTAATGGACCCACCAAAGTCGCAGGAGCTAAGGAAAATCTTTGTCGGGAGACCATTAAACAGTTTTGTAGTACGAGCCACAAACTTTCTGTCTCTGTAAACAATGAAAGAATGCATGAGCCTCCGTGTTTGGGTGGATTGACATATATAATTAAATTAGAGTCACACACATTTCGCTTTCAAAATGCTTCAAATAGTTCAAAAAGTTGGAGTAGAGAAAGTGATCTTGATACAAGATTTGTTGAAGTGTTTCTTTACATTTGTTCCTAGAAAGCGTTTGGCAGTGAGTGAAGCCATGTCAAGTGGGACCCCCAAAAATTCACGAAATCACCGATTTTTGAAATAACTGTCTTAATTTGTAGCGGGTATGATGCTGACGACTTGGCATTATTATTTCGTTAAAATTCAATTTATTGTTAATGTTATAAACAATCAAACTTTTTAGCCAAAAAAAATGTCTTAATTTTTTTCTCAAAAACTATTTTTTTTTTTTAAAAGATGACCACGCGAATTTATAATTAACTGTTGAGGCTATCTATTACAATTTTTTTTCACGCCCAATTAGTTTAAAAAATAACTTTTGCATTAATTTTTTATAAACAATTAAGTTTTCTATAGTCTTCTTCACGCTGCAAAAAAATAAAAAAAATGTCATCATATGCGGAAAACGTTCCCCTTTATTTCAGCGTTCACAGAAGTTTGTCGGTCTGCGCCGTTTTTCAAATATTAATTTTTGTATCTCCCGCGGCGTGCGCTCTCTAGGCGCAAATAAATATAATATAAATATAAAATAAAAAAAATATAAAAAATAATATAGGTATATATATCAAATGAAAGAGAAAATGCTCAAGAATTTAAATAAAATTAATTTTATATCTATTTGTAAAAAAAGGATATGAAAAAGGTCCTTTGAAAACTTTAATCCTTTATATCCTTCAAAATTTACATCGAATTTTCTTGAAAGGTAAGTATGTTAAAACCCCAAATCTCCTTGATCACGTGTCAAAATTTCATTATTCTCGTTTCATTGATTTTGTATCTTTTTATTATTTAAAATACTGATACTCAAATAAATTAGAATTTTTGTACTTTATTAGAATTGCAGCTTCCGCCTTTTTTTAATAACTTTCGAAGTAATAAAGTTAGAGTAATGAAATTTTGACACGTGATCAAGGAGATTTGGGGTTTTAACATACTTACCTTTCAAGAAAATTCGATGTAAATTTTGAAGGATATAAAGGATTAAAGTTTTCAAAGGACCTTTTTCATATCCTTTTTTTACAAATAGATATAAAATTAATTTTATTTAAATTCTTGAGCATTTTCTCTTTCATTTGATATATATACCTATATTATTTTTTATATTTTTTTTATTTTATATTTATATTATATTTATTTGCGCCTAGAGAGCGCACGCCGCGGGAGATACAAAAATTAATATTTGAAAAACGGCGCAGACCGACAAACTTCTGTGAACGCTGAAATAAAGGGGAACGTTTTCCGCATATGATGACATTTTTTTTATTTTTTTGCAGCGTGAAGAAGACTATAGAAAACTTAATTGTTTATAAAAAATTAATGCAAAAGTTATTTTTTAAACTAATTGGGCGTGAAAAAAAATTGTAATAGATAGCCTCAACAGTTAATTATAAATTCGCGTGGTCATCTTTTAAAAAAAAAAAATAGTTTTTGAGAAAAAAATTAAGACATTTTTTTTGGCTAAAAAGTTTGATTGTTTATAACATTAACAATAAATTGAATTTTAACGAAATAATAATGCCAAGTCGTCAGCATCATACCCGCTACAAATTAAGACAGTTATTTCAAAAATCGGTGATTTCGTGAATTTTTGGGGGTCCCACTTGACATGGCTTCACTCAGTGACAGTTTCTACAAGACTTATAGAGGGTTTCAATTAAGCCAACTCGATCTGCAAACGATTTCAGAAGTCTCTCATGCAGACTGTTTTAAGGTCATATTTTCTACAAGATTTTTGGACAGTTTCAAATTAACCAAATCAATCATAAAGACTTTCGTAACGCCCGTGTGGGTCCTTGAAGAAAGATCAGTCAACCAGTCACTCTTTTGATCTGCAAACGAATTCACAAGTCTTTCATACAGACTGCTTCAAGGTCATTCGAGTTCTTGATAAAAGATCACTCAAGAGTTTTCCTCTGGCTGTTTCTATATATTTTCTACAAGATTTGTGGACAGTTTCGAACCAGCTAAATCAGACATATGGATTGTCGGAAGGCGTGTGCGAGTCCTTGAAGAAAGATCAGTGAACCAGTCACTCTTTTGATCTGCAAACGATTTCACAAGTCTTTCATACAGACTGCCATTCATCATTCGTCATTCGAGTTCTTGAAAAAAGATTA
Organism: Melieria crassipennis; assembly: GCA_963668005.1. Lineage (NCBI taxonomy): Eukaryota > Metazoa > Arthropoda > Insecta > Diptera > Ulidiidae > Melieria > Melieria crassipennis. Next base: position 146,280,458 of record OY764961.1, on the reverse strand, counting down.
CTCAAGAGTTTTCCTCTGTTTTCATATATTTTCTACAAGATTTGTGGACAGTTTCGAACCAGCCAAATCAGACATATGGACTGTCGGAAAGCCTATGCGAGTCCTTGAAGAAAGATCAGTCAATCAGTCAGTCAATCTTTTGATCTGCAAACGATTTCACAAGTATGTCATACAGACTGCTTCAAGGTCTTTCCAATTCTTGAAAAAAGATCACTTAAGAGTTTTCCTCTGGCTGTTTCCATATATTGTCTACCAAATATTTTTTCAGTTTTGAACCAGCCAAATCAAACATATAGACTGTTGTTAGGTTCGTGTGGGTCCTTGAAGAAAGATGAGTCAATCAGTCAGTCAGTCTCTTGATTTGCAAACGATTTCAGAAGTCTCTCATACAGACTGATTTAAGAAATATCACTCATAAAGAAATATTTCTTTACCTGTTTGTTGAATGACTTTGACAGTAATAAATTCCACAAGATTTGTGGACAGTTTCGAACCAGAGAGTTTCATACAGACTGTTGTAAGGATCATGCGGGTCCTTGAACAAAGATCAGTCAATAGTATCCCTCAAACTGTTCCTAAAAAAAAGTTTGCCAGTGATATTTTGTACATGATTCGTGAAGAGTATCACTAAATCCAATTTGATCCATGTATGATTTTACAAGTCTCTCATACGACTATTTCAAGGTCATTCGGGTCCTTGGAGTAGATCATCAAAGATAAAAAAGTTGCAGTTTTCTTGTGTTACGGTTTTTAGGTCTTTCAGTGTACTCGCATCTATTCCTAGAAGAAGTTTGACAGTGAAAGAATAGGTAAGCTAGAGTCATTTCCTAGTTATCCTCATTGATGATGTATTTTATACTGAATGTTTTAAGGTCATTTAGTCCTTCAAAACAAAGAACTCTATAGTTTCCCACTAATTTTTTTTTTGGTATCAAGAAAATTAAATAAAGTAAGTAAAGTAGCTTCCTCTCATTGAGGCAACTATGACAAAAGCCCGAAATACTAAAATCTTGTTTGTCACCATCACCAATTTAATGTCCAACACAAATATGAACTGCTTTGTATTAAAGACTTAAAGTTTTCGCTTTTCAGTAAACAAGAATCTAACCATAACCTTCGCTTATTTGGCAACTTTGGCCTTGTCACAATTTTTTTTTTTTTCGAAACATTGTTAGCTTTTAAGTAATGCTCCATTGTGATATTCGTTCATGCCCGCCGTTCCCCCCTAATTTGCTGTGAGCAACATCGTCGACCCACTTTGCTCACACATTGCTTGCTCAAAGCAATGCTTTCAATAAATAAAAATTTTTATATCTACTACAACATTTTACCGCACACCGCAGACATTGCGCTGCATACGAAATTTCAACATACGCCAACCAAAAGAAAACTTCAAAATATTTCATTCGTCGCTGGCTGCAGCTCATGTCAGCTTCTTTGCTGCCGTTAGTGTTTTTGTGCACAAAATTCGCACAAAACTCGAGCCGCAGAAAGCAAACGGTCCATGCGACGTGCGCAATGAAGCTGCACAGACAACAAAAAATAACTGTCGAAAAAAGTCAAAATGTAAGTAAGGAAAAATATTTCCACACAATTTTGCGGATTAAAACGGAACTCTTCGGCAGCGCCGCGTCTGCGGCTGCGGTTCGACGACAACGCCGCACTGTGGTTGTTGCATGCGCAGCGGAGCAACTGATGGGCCAATGTTGTTGTGCTTGGCATTTGCGGCAACGGGCGGCCACATTCTTGGCATGCAAATTGCTCGCACAATGTAGACAATGTTGTTCATTGTTCGGCGCTACTTGGCAGGCCCAAAGGAAATAACGCCATGTAATTTGTGCAAAATTTTGATTGTTGTTCGGCCAGATTTAAACTGAAACAGTTGGCCCAAGATTTCAGCAGCCACAGACGCAGCAGAAGTGTGCACAGCTTTTGCGATGCGTCAATCGTCTGAGGAGAGCAGATACGATTCGCATGAAATTCCATTTCCCTCTGCCGGCTGACAAATTGCTGGCAACATTCATTGTTCTAATGTAAAATTGCAGTTTTCATTGCCGGCAACAGGGGCCGCATATCAGCAATCTGCGTTCGCTGATTGTCTGCAAGTTGGCAGTGCAT